>CM073779.1:35401122-35768622 GCA_037158775.1 Hetaerina titia
ACTGTTTGGATGATTTATCACAATTAGCTTTTAATTTTTTGAAGTCGTGAATCACATGTGTGATTGCGTTTCTGCATGGGTAACGATTCCCTAAAAAACTAGTGCAAATTTATCTTTCTATTAATTTTAAATGAATAAACAATTTTTGGGAAAAATAATACTGGGAAATATACCTTTAAAACTTTTAATATGGGCACATTATTTCCACGGCAGAAGATGTCATTTGATATTCCAGCTAGAGAGACTTCAACCATTTGACAGTTAAGTGTTGAGTTCACTTTGTGCAAACCCTATGACGCGTAGAATTCACACATCCAGAGTAGTCTACCAAATCAGCTTACTATATTATAATTTCAAGCTAAATTGGCATATTCGTTGAAGTGGTCCAATTGCACTTGCAAGCTATTCTTGCTGTTTTGTTATTTGTGTAAGGTGAGTAGTTAATCTGTTATAAATATTATAGGTGGATGATTATCATGAACGCCATGCTTATTTTTTATGTGTTCCCAACATCTTCTCGCTCTAGCCGTTATTGATTATTAATTCGAATTTATCTGGAGACTAAAATTAAATTCCCGTTCAAATAACGGCTCTTTCATGCCAAAACATCAGGTCACTTTCATATGCGGCTAGTATTTTATAAGCGATGGACCATTATTCATTCTATCGGTATTTCCAATGTAGAAAACAAGTCGTCGTCTTTCCTGTTCAAGGATAGTTTTTAGGGCCGTGAAAAGAGAGGTTAAAACGCTCAGGCCGGCACTTGAGATCCAGTTAACTCAACCTTGGAATAAGCAGGTACGTGGGCGCCCGCTGGAGCCTTGCCATATTTTCCCCTCCTCGCTTTCCTCGGTACCCACGCAGCCGATACTTCTAGAATTTCAAATCTGAATGAAATAAAATCCGAAAATCAGTACTCAGGAAGCATGGTAGTTTAAAAATGAATATCAACAATTTGATTTTACGCTTGCGGTGTGCTGTTATCTTTGTCAGGATTAGTGCTAGCTACTCGGTGAACCCGACGCCAATTCCTGATTTTTATTCACGAATAGGTTCTCATCCCGAGCAAGAGCATCGGAGTGATGCGGTGACTCATTAGATAGATTATCAAACTGAGGACGCAGGTTTAATTCCCAGAGGTGGTGCATACGTAAAATAATCGCCATCCTGGTCCCTACATATGTAACTATATGCGGACAACACGTAAGAATTCAGTGGGTTCGACGTGCCCCCCCCCCCTCACGTCTTTGCCCGTAAAATAAGACCTTTAAACGGTGACCCACGGGCTGATATCGTTTAGAGTGGGCAAACTTCGACACTAGCGTTGTCTCCGCCCTTCCTCCCAAGCTGCTACCTTGCGTAATTCACACATTTCCCCTGTATGTTTGGCAAGGCCTTCCCCAACGATCTACGCAATTAATAAACTGAGAGGTATTGAACGTGCATCTTCCAAAACTTTTATGTTTTAATCCCATTGGTAGGTCGTTCGCATAAAACCTGCATATAGTACGTTGATGAGAGATCGGAGGTACCTTCTTTTAAAATACTGACTACCATGTTCCTTTACAAATAACGTCGCAGTTATCCATGAACCATAAAGTTAGCTCGTGAAATTCAGGAATAATTGGTGTACCTCGGGTGTTTTTGTAACTCATTTTATGTTTCTCTGTTTTTCGTGGGCGTTGCCCCATCATGGTCACATGTTTCTATTTTAATTAATTTTAATCTATTGTGTAGACATTTCCGTCGGATGAGCATTTCGTCGTTAAAATGGAAAGCATTTCCTTCGGAAGGAAAATTAGGTAATTTTGGGAAAAAAACACAAATTTCTTTTACACAAATTTGTTTCGGAAATAGCAGGAATGGTGGCGTGGCATCCTGTATTGCTCTCTGGAACCCCGAGCATTGAATGACAGTTCGCATTTTTTTTAAGGGGCGGGTGGGGATTTATTTCGCAAGAATTTGTCTCTTTGAACCACAATGCGCTGTCTCTCAATCACATCTTACTGCCTTAGGTTCCAACGCATTGCATTTGTACACGGTTCACGACTTTGCGGTTTCAAAAAGCAGCCCTTTCCCCTCTCTCTCTCTCTCCATATATCCATCGGTCTCCTTGGGCGTCGTATTAAGCCACACCCAGTGGAATAGCGGCCTTCGGAGTCACTCATTTGTCCTCACCTAAGCAAATCAATTTTGTACAGAGAAAATGGTTGCGGCGTGACTCATCATGAAGTGTTGAGACACGATTCCTGATTAAGCAATATTTTTTAAGCAATGAAATCGTCTGTTTTTTCCAAACTTAAATAATTACATTTATTTCCGTTTGGCAGTGGCATTATGGTTTCCTTCGCTCATTTCTCCCCTCATCAATTGTCATAAGCTTGACGTGTACCCTGCACGTAAGATACTACGGAATAAATTTAGTAATGCAGAATGATATAGTTCTATCTTTATGTCATTATACAATATGGGCAGTGTTTCATAATTAAATTCACAAACCCACATCCTCGCTCTTTTTTGCATATTTCTTGTTCCATTCATCAAATTTATAAAAAAAATATATATATATATATGTATATATGTATTATATATATATGTATAATCTTGAAAATGACGCTCTCCGGCGACGCACAAACACACAAACAAACACTGATATAATAAATATTACACACACAGAAACATAAAAGAAGGACACACAGTAGATATTTACGTTTCGACGGCACATATAAAAATATACATGTATATAAATATATATATATGTGTGTGTGTGTATATATATATAATATATAAATATATTATATATATATATATATATATATAGTTATATATATATATATATATATATATATATATATATATATGTAAACACATTCAGATACGAAATCCCGCCATACGGCGCACAAATATTCATTCAAACATAGAAATAGGTATAAGGAAAGGTGATAGGAAAACACATAAAAGGCGAACACAGACATGTGGGGAAGGCGGTTTTGAGCCGATCACAAATGTTGTTCACATCCCGGTTAAGGAAATATTTTTACATTTGTGATCTGCTCCAAACCGCCTTCCCCACATGTCCTGTGTTCGCCTTTTATGCGTTTTCCTATCCCCTTTCCTTATACCTATTTCTATGTTTGAATGAATATGCATAGAATATATCAGAAGCAATATGTGGTCATAGAATATGACCCTGAAATACAAGTATGTCTCACCCTTTATGCCTCCGTTTTTCAATCTATCGATGGTGATTTCCTATCAAAAACCTATTGCTTCTGTTGTTTCCCTCCACTCTTCACTTTTTGTTGGCACCTCGAGGCACCACACCTTCATAGGAAATGTGACTGGAATTGCAAATGGATGCCAACACATTAGGCATCCTCATTTTTAAGCAAATTGCGGTGTTAATTGATGAATTTTAACTGATGTATTGGGTTTCCGACGCTGATATCATATCGGACCTTAATCTGAAATTCTAGGTAAAACATTTGTTGATGTTCGTACTGAACACATGAAATCTTGTTACGCACCCATGGCCTTCGAGTTTCCCCTCTAGCGCGTTACCCACCACATCATTCGGTTCGGCAAGACCGCTGACCGCTGCCAGTTAATGACCCATATGCACTGTCATTTATCTATCTGGTACATGTATGTTCGGTTTGGGATATCTAATTACTTAGATTCTATGAGGATGTGATTATTAGGTTTATAATGAAGTTTAATGTGAAGTTATACAAGGTAATTAATGAAAATAGCTATAAATTATAATAATTTATTCAATTATATGTCCATTGCATAGTCAAAATTTGTCACAAAATGGGATAAAATCAATATTGCTACCTAATTTGGCTATTTACATGAAATATATCATTTCTCTGCAACTTATATACAAATGCTCCTCTACAGAGTGAATAAAAATATTAAAATTATTTCGGCCTTCGGGCCGAAAATTATCCGTAAAACATTCAAATAAGGTGAGAGCTTTATGTATTGCCTGTACTTACTGCTGGTGTTAATATATTTGATTATTTTTTTAGCACGAATTTACACCAAAATACACTAATTTTAGGTTTAATATCTAAAATGTCTTTAAAATCTAAAGTGACTTAACTAATTTTTTAATCCATATCCTCTTTTTTGCCGATCGGGCTAGGCATGCCAACTTTTTACGTTTCGAACCTCCGCACGTTAACTTACACTGACGTGCATGACTAATGTTACTTACTGTTGTTGGATACCCACATTATTTTTCAAGAAGAGGACTCCCCTCTTTATTATCAATGTTACTACTCTCATTGGCTGAAACCCCCGGAGTTAGTCGATAATCACTTTGGCGGCCCCTCCTACGGATGCATTCGTGTCCTGAGGAAGACTTGCTAAATTTGCTCTTTGGGCACAATATTCAGTTTGACATTCAGCATGCCTCAATATGACCCTTAGTTGTATTCATTGTTGCTATTTTTTTATCCTATTCCACTTTTTCTAACGTTTTTTTTCTTTGAACAGGTTGGGAACTCCGAGGTCTTTACTGTTACAAATTCTTTAGTATACGACATTCATGGGATAAAGCTGCTGAACTCTGCAGAAGGTGAGTACCGAAATTTCTTCATTGAAATGTTTTCCTCCTGAATTAGTATTACTATATAGTGTAAAAGTTTATTGAAAACAAATTTTCCCGCTTGTTGGTAACCATTGATGTGGATGATGAAATCAAACGATTTCATCATCCACATCACACATCAATATGACATCTCACCTTCTTGAAAGTGCTATTGTTCATCCCTCTTGATTCATATGCCTATTCTTTGCCCCGAGAAAATTTGGGTTAATAGCTAATAATCATATAAAAATTAATACATCTTCGCGTATATTTGTCACTGGTCATTCCATGTCATTTGTACATTTGATTTTCATCCCCATGCATCTATTAAAATGAGAAGACAGAGTTACTGAAGGAATTTGGTGTAAAACTTGAACTTTTTTTAAGCAATCTACGACCGTGCTAGTTATTTTTGACCTGCAAATGAGCTAAAACACTAATTAAAGAATTTTACTGAAATACGTGTACTTCCCCAAAAGACGTAAACCAAGGATCAAACATGATAGTACGATAACAGTAACTTAACAAATAAATTATCTTTCACAAACACACAATAATTATATATGAATATATATACATATATTATAAGGTTCTCTCATATAAATAAATAAATAAATATATATATATATATATATATATATATATATATATATATATATATGCGGGTCGCGGTGGTCTAGTGGGTAGAGCGTTGGACTACTGACCGGAGGGTCCCGGGTTCGATTCCCGGGCAAGGCACTCTGGGCACCTGCAGCTCCACCCAAGCTAGTTGATTTTTCGGGTACCAGATCTTCCTGGGAAACCATAACCGGCACAGGGAAAGGAACTGGCCCCCCTACCCTGATGTGTGAATATTCACACGCCGTCGGGGCTTAGTACATGGGTTGAGCTCTACCATCACCTACTAAACCGACCTTCGGGTTGATTACTGTGTTTATGGTTTTATATATATATTCAAACTTGAAAATCAAAAAGCGTTTGATAGAGTGAATTGGGAAAAATTAATGCGTGTATTGCAGAAAATAGGAATGGATTGGAGGGACAGGAGACTGATCCGCAACCTGTACATGTCTCAGACTGCTCAGGTGCGAGTGGGGAACGGAGAGTCCGGATGGGCAGTGTTAGGAAGAGGGGTAAGGCAGGGTTGCCCATTGTCACCGGTGCTGTTCAACGTATATGTGGAAAAAATGATTAAAGAGGCATGGGAGGAACTGGAGGTAGCAATGAAAGTCGGAGGGGAATTCGTTAAATCGGTTAGGTAAGCATTAGTTGCTCAGTCAGCCAAGGGGTTGCAAGCATTGCTGAGTGAATTGGAGGTTCAGTGCGATAGATATGGGATGAGAATCAAATTAATAAAGCAAAGGTTATGCGATTTTCCAGAAAGAAAAATGCTAAGCTAAACATTAAAATAGGAGGGGAAAAAATAGAGCAGGGTAGAACAGTTTACATATCTCGGAAGTGTTTTAGACCAATACGGTCAAAGTAGGAGGGACGTAAGGAGAAGAATTGCGCTAGGCAAGGAGGCTTTCTCAAGGAGGAGGGAGTTGATGACGGGGGACGTTGTGTGGGATGTTAAGACAAGACTCGTAAAAACTCTGATATGGAGCGTAGCTATGTACGGCGCGGAAACGTGGTCACTGAAGCAGGAGGATAGAGGTAGATTGGAGGCTTTTGAAATGTGGGTGTGGAGAAGAATGGAGAAGGTTGAAATGGACCGAAAGGAAAACAAATGAGGAAGTACTAGCGATGGTGGGAGAGGAGAGGGGTTTGTTGAGAGAAATCCTATGGAGGCAGGAAAAATGGATGAAAGGCGTATTGAGCGGTAGTGGAATGTTGAAGAAGGTAATAGAGGGGAGAATGTTGGGCAAGCGAGGTAAGGGCAGGAACAGGATAGGGATGTTGGACGGGATGAAGGGAGGAAAGAAGTACACCGAGATGAAGAGGGACCTGATATAGATTAGTTTGATAGGTGGGGAGTCACAAAATGTTTATTTGATAGTTGTGTCCATCCAAAAACCTACCTTAAACGGTAGATTACCTAATAATATATATATATATATATATATATATATATATATATATATATTATAAGGTAATCTACCGGTTAAGATAGGTTTATAGATGGACACAACTACCAAATAAATATATTGTGACTTTTAATAAAACACAAGCCAGCAACCTACCATCAGGTCCCTCTTCATCTCTGTGCACTTCCTTCATACCATCCAACATCCCTATTCTATTCCTGCCCTTTCCCCGTTGGCCCAACATCCTCCCCTCTATTACCTTCTTCAACATTCCACTACCGCTCAATACGCCTTTCATCCATTTTCCTCCCTCCATAGGATTTCTCTCAACAAACCCCTCTGCTCATCCACCATCTCTAGTACATCCTCATTTGTTTTCCTTTCGGTCCATTTCACTTTCTCCATTCTTCTCCACACCCACATTTCGAAAGCCTCCAATCTACGTCTATCCTCCTGCTTCAGCGATCACGTTTCCGCGCCGTACATAGCTACGCTCCATATCAGAGTTTTTATGAGTCTTTTCTTAACATCCCTACTCAACGTCTCCGTCATCAACTCCCTCCTCCTTGTGAAAGCCTCCTTGCCTAGCGCAATTCTTCTCCTTACGTCCCTCCTACTTTGACCGTATTGGTCTAAAACACTTCCGAGATATGTAAACTGTTCTACCTGCTCTATTTTTTCCCCTCCTATTTTAATGTTTAGCTTAGCCTTTTTCTTTCTGGAAAATCGCATAACCTTTGCTTTATTAATTTGATTCTCATCCCATATCTATCGCACTGAACCTCCAATTCACTCAGCAATGCTTGCAACCCCTTGGCTGACTGAGCAACTAATGCTTACCTAACCGATTTAACGAATTCCCCTCCGACTTTCATTGCTACCTCCAGTTCCTCCCATGCCTCTTTAATCATTTTTTCCACATATACGTTGAACAGCACCGGGGACAATGGGCAACCCTGCCTTACCCCTCTTCCTAACACCCCTCTTCCCAACACACACACACACAAATATATATATATATATATATATATATATATATATATATAAAGAGAGAGAGAGAGGAGATAACTCTTTGATAAGGTATTGTTATGACTTTCTTCTGTATGCAAAAGAAAGTGATTATGCTACTGAAATTTTCGGAAAACGTGAGAAGGCCCTTGCTTTTATTTCTGTCTATATTTGTGTTTACCAACGGCATCTCTCTCCTTTGCTTGATTCATTTTTTATACATACATACACACACCTATATGTATGTATAAATATATACACACACGCACACATGAAGCCGTCGTGGTTGACTCTGTGGTGTGTATTATTGCTGGATAACCCAGGGCCGAGATGCTTTGTGGCTCGATGTTAATTTCAGGAATATGTGTTATGACCTTTGCCTCTTGAAATCAAATTAATGCAAAGCTGATTATGTCCATTGACATTATCGGTGAAACTACTCGGGAATATTTATATTATGCGTTTAATGATTGATAAATGTAGAACAAATGGTTTGGGTGACAAATTGTTCTTGATGAAGATTTGAGAGACGGGGATACGAAAATAAAAGCAATTATTTCCTAATCGATCCCATTAGACTCCACCTGAAATCAGGTAACAGCCCTTGGCTAAAAGTAAGCAGACCAATTTTGCCCGACCAATGGCTGTGGAGGAAACATATAGGCAGACATTTATTGCTATATAGGATACGTGTGTTATTTACATCAAAGCAAATCGAACGCTCTCCTACCACAAAAATGGAAAGACATGAACATTTAAAGATATGGTATACTGAATTCACGAAAAGGTATCTTTTAACTATTGAAAGTCAAGCCATAGTATTGTTCCACCAATAGTTTCGGAAACAGGTAAAAAGCCCGCAAAACAAAAAGATGGGCACCACATCGCTAGACATGGTCTGACCTCGACTTGAGTTATTGGCAAAGAAGTTGAGTCCTCCGGGTGGGCAGCGCAGCGGAAGTACTTGCCATGTAGTTTGTTAGTTGACTCCCTCACTCCCATCAGCCGCCATTCATTCTCACTTGCTCAACCCCTTGTCTCACGACAGTCTTCCTTGGTCATCCTCGAATGGTCGTGGCCTAGTGCTTGGTGAAGCCTAGTGGCTACACTCGGGAAGCAAATTCAGCGTGAAGTCTCACTCTCTGCTTTTCTCCGAGATTGAGGTTACTTTAACGGTTCAGTTTCTTGAAGTGAATTGGGTACGAAGCGTTTCCGATGTTAAGGCAGCATGCAGTTGAACAGTTGTAATTGAGTGGCCCGTGACAGCCAGGGAATTGCGTACGCCATTTTTCTGTCTGGACGAGGAGCACAAAATTACTGCTTGATTTTGTGATGTAAATTGTGTGCACCGCAATTTTGATTGACACTATGTTGAACATAATACTCTTGTACAGAATTATATATTTAAGAAACACTGTAAACCATTAGAAACTAATTTCATCATTTAAAATTCATTAATTAATGTTTACATTATTAATTTATTAACAGCATATGCGGACAGTATCTAATCACTGTTTAATTTCAGAAAATCGTCTTTTCGCCTTCGAGTAACATTGCCAACGCTCCTCGGTTTGTGACTTTCTTTCTTTCTTTCAGTGCTCGAGCGTGACAGCTCGCTGAGCTTCGGTATTTCCTAGGTTTCCCTTAGACAGAACTTTACCTTCGGATTACTTTATTGAGATCAAGATCTCCTGATCTAATGTTACCATTATTTCGTTAGTACAGCAACGTAACCGGGATGTCATTTCAACGGAGCCACGAGAGATCTTAAGGTGACCGAAGATTAAGTAAGATATTCACTGAAATGAATTATGTGATATTCAGTGAAACTGTTAGGATTTAGGGAAATTAAGGGCGGACATACATAGATACACCCTAAAGTAGGTGGTTACGTTAGTTTTCCCAGCTAAAAATTCTTTTCAGCTTGTATTAATTCATAATTATTTGAGATATGTCGATAAACGCTGGAGCATAAGTAATTCCTCTTCGAACGCTCCCGTATTTGCCTTTTGATACCACCGATTTAGGACAAGTAATAGTTTAGGGCACGGAAGACCACTGGTAATTATAATCATTCCTGGCAGGCTGATAATAAAATCCGGTCTCTCAAATGGTCATAAATATATTTTGCATATTGAATATATTTCAAGGAATGGCTAAATCATCCCTTGAAATCGTTACTGAATACACCTTTTAATGATCAATGATAACCTCATCAATTTCCACATAAGTAGTCGCATTGTTTTTCGCCAATAAGTTCATACATTCCTGTATACAACAGAACGCTCTTGTTCAGATTTTTCCTTTTCGAGAATCGGATGGTCTTTTTCGTGAACCCAACTCGTGATCATTTGATTGAAAAACTCCTGCGATAACATGTGAGTCTATACACGGTGGTATTCAATTGATTCTTATCTTTCCAAGCCCGCTCGTATTCAGTGCTTCGAATATCTCATAAAAGTGTACCAGATATTGTTCAGCGCATGTTCATGTTATTGTATAGTTTCTAAAATATGGCTCCCTACAATGATTTATTCTCTTCGAATGTATGACCAGGAGGTTTGTTCATACTTTGCCTGTAATCGTCCGGAGGAAAGAAAAAATTTGATGATTGAAAGGCGATGAGGGTGCAATTCTAACAGTCATTGTACAGTGGAATTTTTGCTCTTCAAGTGGCCGCATTTTTTGGCATGTCAACGGCGTGCGTGTTTTGTTTCTCGCGTTGTCTTTTCTATCATGTTGATCAACAAGCTTCAAATAACTTTGAAAAACGTTTTAAGCAGTTTTATTTCAGGAAATATAATTTAAAATAGAAATTTTTCACAGCAATTGTAGTTTATATATTTTGACACTGGCGTCTCTGTTTCCAAAATAAAAATAGAACTATAAGTAATAATAAGTAACTTGATAATCAAATTTATGGTCTCGGCATTTTTTGTTTACATGTAATTACTTAGCGGGTCGCGGTGGTCTAGCGGGTAGAGCGTTGGACTGCTGGCCGGAGGGTCTCGGGTTCGATTCCCGGGCAAGGCACTTTGGGCACCTGCAGCTCCACCCAAGCTTGTTGATTTTTCGGGTACCAGATCTTCCTGGGAAACCATAACCGGCACAGGGAAAGGAACTGGCCCCCCTACACTGATGTGTGAATATTCACATGCCGTTGGGCTTGGTACATGGGTGAACTCTACCATCACCTACTAAACCGACCTTCGGGTTGATTACTGTGTTTATGGTTTATGGTTATGTAATTACTTATCTTATCTGTTACTTAATCTTATGTAACTACTACTAATTTTTATTTTCCTTCAATATTAGGTATGGCAGTGATATGGTGCTTGTGGAATCATATGCGGAGAATAACTTCACCGCAGGTGTGGCTGTAAGAGGGGGCTTGGTATCTCCAGGGGAGTCGGTGCCTAGGCAGAAATCATATTGGTTAGGCCTTGCATCTCTGGATGATCTACGCACAAATACTCTCGAATCGGCTGCAGGCTTACTTGTTTCCCAATATGCAGGTAATTATGATCAAGTGATAATAACATCAGTTTATTAAACCTTTTTCATGAGGCATAAAAGTAAAAGGTAAACCTAGCAGCCTACCATGTAAATGTACAAGTAGGTTAACTGAAGGAAAGGATTAATTATAATTTAGGTGCATATATTGAATCAAATAATATTTTTCTGCTTTTAATTTTGCTTCTATTTTGATCTCTGAACAAGGTAAATGAACCTGTGTTAGTACCATGGTACCTATATGTGTCTTCATGAATCAACTTAATATTATCTGTTCATTTTACCTAGCTCAAAAGAGGTTACAATTGCAAAAAAAAAAGAATTGGGCCTTTCCATAAACATTCTTCATTTTGGCCATGGATTTTAAAACTGTTAATACCATTGAAATTATTATAAGCTATAAAGGTTTGAGTAAACCCTTTGGATTTTTTCCAGGCTTCTGGGCTCAGAAGCATCCTGATGCTCATGCTGGTGAATGTGTTGATGTGAATGTGTCAGATGACATGCAGTCCTGGGAACTCACTACATGTGAAAGTTTGCTGCCATTCCTATGTCGATCAAATGCTTGTCCTGAAGGTATGTCAACTATGACAATAGATAACTTCAGTATTAATTATTATTTATATATTTCAGGAATCACATTGCCATCACCCATCTTACTTAAACATTTACTTGCTTTAAGTTGTTCCATTGTATTGCCTTTCAATTATTACATTGGAAAATTCAATGATTTTGGGCCTTATAATTTATTGCTGCTGCTTATCATAATGAAAGAATTGGGCAAATGATCATTGAAACTTGGGAATCTGTATGTATTTAGCATTTATTACCTACCTCCATTGTGCTGAGACAGGTAGTTAGTTTGCCATTATAAATGCATATAAAATTGCATAATACTCTTAGAATACTGAAAGTTGTTATTATTCAATGATAAATTAATATAGAACAGTATAAATAATAGAGGTTAACTTTAAAATTGTTACAATTATGAGCACACGTATTTTTCTATAATTTATGATCAGTTCTCAAATCCACTCATATATTCTTTGACAGTTCAAGAGATTATTCCTGATTGATGCCATAACTTTTGTTTCAGTTACTAATATCCTATGGTCTCCAATAATTTCATACTCTATTTTTTCCTCAGGCTCTTTCCACTGCTCAAATGGAAAGTGTATAAATTCTGCATTTAGATGTGATCATCAAGATGACTGTGGAGACTCATCAGATGAAATCGACTGTCCATCAAACTGCCATTATTATATGGCCAGTAGTGGAGATGTTGTGGAAAGTCCTAATTATCCTCACAAATATTCAAGCCTCACGAATTGTAAATGGACTCTGGAAGGGCCACAGGGACATAATATTCTACTGCAGGTGAATATGTTTGAATGTATCGGATTTACTGTTAACTCCATGCATCATAGATCACATTGATGTAAATATCATTTCACATTATTATTTTTCCAGTTCCAAGAGTTTGAAACAGAAAAGTCATTTGATACAGTTCAAATTATGGTGGGTGGCCGAACAGAAGATAAGGCTGTTAGTCTTGCAACTCTCTCAGGAAAGCAAGACTTGAGTAGCAAGCTTTTCGTATCTGCATCGAATTTTATGATTATCAAGTTTAGCACTGACAGTTCAGTTGAAAGGAAGGGGTTCCGGTAAGTATTGCTGCTTAGACAATTCAATTAAAATTATTTTTCAATGGGTATAAAGGCGTGATAATTGCTTAAAATTTTGCATTGAAAGTTGATTACTCAACTTTGCCTTTTTAAACATATCTCCTGTCAAATAATATTGTTTAAAGCTCATCATGGTGCATTTGTAAGAAGATTCACTATTTATCAGAAATGTAGACAAGCTTCATTTGCACAAATTTCATCTTAAATTAAATTTTATGCAGTTTTTTCCATGTGAATAAATTTAGGGAATAAATTTTGAACCCTCAATGATCACCATTCTCATGAAATGGCTATATATTTGATTTTAAGCCCATATTTCATCTTATAGAGCCTCATGGAAGACAGAACCTCAGGCCTGTGGTGGAATACTGCGAGCAACACCACAAGCACAGCTATTAACATCTCCTGGCTACCCACAAAACTATCCTGGTGGTCTCGAGTGCTTGTACATCATCACTGCTCAAGTTGGAAGGATCATGACTCTTGAAGTAAGTTATGAATTATTGGTGCCATTTCTTAGTAATAAAAATGTGTATGCTCTGCACATAACCCATTTCTATTTTAAAGAATTAATTGGGTTGGTTTATGATTTCCTAAAAGAAAATGAAGGCTCGAATAAGTCAAAATGTTTGTCCTTCGTGAGTATCATTTGCCATGATTGAACATTGTAAGCCCTAATTTTAGTTTATAATTATAATACCTATTCTAATTCTTATCCCCTACTTCATCATCAGTGGTCATGCTATTGACTAAATGTCTAAATGACTAAATGCCTGTAGCACTCATTTCATGATAACTTGATCAA
The DNA here is from genome assembly GCA_037158775.1 of Hetaerina titia. Lineage (NCBI taxonomy): Eukaryota > Metazoa > Arthropoda > Insecta > Odonata > Calopterygidae > Hetaerina > Hetaerina titia. The sequence goes on from CM073779.1 coordinate 35,414,758, forward strand.
ATAATGAACTACCATTCTGCTGATCAATCATGTATTTTTGTATGTTTGCATATGGGTATACACACAAGCTCATAACATTTTCAAAACTGCATTGAAATAGCAAAGAGAAAAAACTTGAATCCCTTGAAGGTTTTTCAGCTGAAAGATGTATTTGAATCAATGTTTCAAAAGCAACAAACATTCTTGAGCTTCAAAGAACTAACTTCTTGGGAGAAAAAATTCCTCATTTATGATTTAAATGTGGACATTGCGCTAGTAGCTGATGCATAAGCTTACTGGTTCAAGGATATGCATTTTATACTCAGCATGATAAAATGTATCAGCATATTTGGTACTTATTTGTGTGCAGGTGAATTATTTTCAAGTGCATTTGTATCATCAGTTAGACCGTTTGTTAGATCTTCTTTATGCCTCTGGCTAACATCAGGTTAACTCTGCTACCAATTTTTTCCACATTCTTTCCTTCCTATCACTGTACCTCCTTTGCTATAGGTATATAATTAAATATCAATGCTTAATTGTGAAATGACCACAGCAGTATAACAACTTGAGAAATGATTGTGTGTGAGCAAGTTCTTCACTTGTATTTGCTGGCATTTGATAAAATAGAAAACAATTCTGTTATTTACTTATAATTTCAGGTTGAAGATCTGGATCTTGAAGAAAAGAGAGATTATATACTTATTAGGAATGGTGATTCTCCCAAGGACCAGCCAATTGCAGAACTCACAGGAACTGCCAAAAATAATCCCAAGTTAATTATGTCCACTGGAAACAAACTGTATTTATACTTCAAAACTAGTCTTGGAGATTCCAGGAGGGGTTTCAGTATCAAATATTCTCAGGGTAAATTTGAATCTAAATTTGAATCTAAATTTAAATTGTTAGCCAATATCATGCAAAATTTCTTTAAAACTAAATCAGTCACTGTTATAGGTAAAAAGAAACCTCACCCTGCCTTCACTCATTTTTTCTCACTCCACCCTTCACTCATTTTTTTATTAAAAAACTGATAAATTTATGCACACCATAAGATGTTCAATGTTAAATGTACAAATTCCACTCTAGCTAAATGAGATAATTTTATTTCTGCCTTTTAGTGGATATTATCTGATGCAACTTAATGTGCTGATATGTTAGAATATATGTGACAGAATTTTGGATAAACTTAAATGAGAAGGCTTTAATGTAATTTAAACTTGAGTTTTGTCACAATTTGGTACCAAAATCTCATGAATAGGGCATTTATATTTTTTTAATTAGCTTGTGAAGAAATGATGGTTAAAATTATTGCTCTTGTTTCATTATACTTATAGGATGCAAAGCTACTATTTCTGCAGTCAATGGAACTCTAGCATCTCCTGCTCTTGGTTTAGCCGATTACCCTAGTAATCAAGAGTGTCTCTTTAAGATAAAGAAACCAGGAGGTGGACCTCTTTCACTGAAATTCAACCAATTTGACATTCACTCTTCTGATGTTGTACAAGTAGGTTTATTAAATTTTCACATGCTAATTAAATTTTTAGGGCAAAAGCCTTTTCAATTTCTTGAAATCTCCCACTTATTCCCTCTCTAGGTTTATGATGGCTCATCCTCAAGTGGGCTGAGGTTGCATCCTGGTAAAGGCTTTACCGGCAATGTAGTACCAAAAATTACCCTGACTGCATCCAGTGGAGAAATGCTTGTTCAGTTTGTCACGGATGCCCTTCATGGAAGCAAAGGCTGGAAAGCTACATTCTCTGCAGGTAGTCATTGACAATAGTGTAACTCTCTCTGAAGGTCAAAAGTGCATGATAATTGTGTCCTTAGTTTGACAATTTCTATTTGAACTTCATTGTAGAATAAAATTATTGCACTTGCATCATTGTGTCTTTTGTTTTACAATTTCTATTTGAATTTCAATACAGGAAAAATTACTGCTCATGTGAAATTAATGAATCATCAAGTCTTCAGGGACTTATTTATGAAAGAAAATTTAAAGGATCGAACATTAAAATTTCAATTTTTACAATATTATATCATTATTTTGTTATAGATTGCCCCTCATTGAAGCCTGGTAAGGGGGCATTAGCCTCAAACAGGGACACTGCATTCGGAACTACAGTTACATTCAGTTGCCCTGTTGGCCAAGAATTTGCAACAGGCCGTTATCGCATTACTACTGAGTGTTTACCTGGGGGAAATTGGTCCGTCACTTACATTCCCAACTGTCAAGGTATTTGGAATTATTTGTGTGCATTCTGACTTTGAGGTATCTTTTCTCTATGAAATGACACCATCATCAGCATTGCCATGTATTCTCTATAATGGAGGGAAACATTTGTTTACAGAGGTGTACTGTGGTCCCGTGCCACAAATTGACAATGGATTTTCATTGGGATCCACCAATGTCACATACAGGGGGCAAGCTATTTATCAGTGTTATGCTGGCTTTGCTTTCCCTTCAGCAAATCCTGTTGAAAGAGTTTCTTGCACCGCAGATGGGAGATGGGAAAAGCTTCCAACCTGTCTTGGTAAGTCCTTCATGTTAACTAAAAATGCAAACTGGAAATTGGCTTGAATCTATTAGTGAACTATATGCCTTTGTTTTATAGCTTCCCAATGTGCTCCATTGCCTGAAACTCCCCACGCTATTCAGACTGTTTTGAATGGAGGTGGACGAAGTTATGGCACCATTGTTCGCTATGAATGTGAGCCTGGATATATTCGAAGTGGTCACCCAGTTATCCTGTGTATGAGCAATGGTACTTGGTCTGGAAATGTCCCTACGTGTACTCGTAAGTAAAATTTTTGGGACATTGTTGATACATATCTAATGATTAAATGAGAATTAGAGAATTCATTAAAACATTATTGGTTAAGTAAATAGGAAACAAATGCATTTATGGTAGAAATACCTCTTAATGAAGAAAATATCTATCCATCACAAATGGGAGTAAATATAGCTGTATTATATGTGCCATATTTAAGTTATGTTTCAAAGAAGAGGTAACATGAAGACTGCATATTAAGGGAATTGAATGATAATGATGAGAGAATTGTAAAGGAAACAAGTAGATAGTTTGGTATAGTAATAAACCTTGTGAGCTTTTTTAAGTTAATAGGAACTATGGATATAGTGGAACATGATCATAATTCAGACATTTGGTGAAGTTTCATCAGCAACTCTTGGGACTTTTCTAAATATCATGTTACTTTGCTTCAGGTGCAAGATGCTTTGACTTTCCTGAAATCAAGAATGGCTTCTTGACTGACCTAACAAGGGAATATTTCTATGGAGATGAAGCTCGTGTTCAGTGTCATAAGGGTTACAAGCTGACTGGTTCAAATATCATCAGGTGTGGTCCAGGACAAAAGTTTGACAAGTTGCCAAAATGTGAAGGTATGTGATCATTCTCATTACGTGGATACTTTCTGAAGCATAAACTTCATATCTAAACTTAATGGATTTGATTGCTTACCAAATGAGTACCATTCCAAAAATACTCTTCCAGATGTGAATGAATGTGCAACTTCACAGTGTGACTTGGCATCAACAGAATGTATTAATACCCCGGGATCCTTTCACTGCCGGTGTAGAAAAGGATTTTCTCCCAATCTTGAGTGCCGACCAGTTGGAGATCTTGGCCTCACAACAGGTGGTATTCCAGACGATTCCATTCAAGTTTCTGGATTTGAGAAGGGATACAATAAAGAGGTATGTGGAATCTTAGAAGGAGTTATGTAACTTAGAACTATATTATTTATAAATTATGCATTGGAGCAAGATAGTAAAGTAACATTATTTGTCGTAACAGTCTTAAGGTTGAAATTTTAAGTAAAATCAGTATTATTCATATATGAGAAGTACCTAAAAATACAAAAAGTAGCAAAAGTATTGAAATTTAACTTATTTTATATATAGGTATTTCCATAAGTAATTTTTGTAGCAGGTAGCTAGGTATGAGTGGGAAATACATTTCAGGGTTTTTGATGGCTGAGGAATAATTTTTTCTTGACATATGCCGAATAGAAACTCAGAGAGAACAAATATTTTACTTATTAATTTTATGGAGATGTAGATAGAAATTAGTCAAATAGGTAGAAGAAAAACTAATAATTATATGAAAATGGAATGTCATTTTAAAGGAAGACCAAGAAGGAAAAAAGTATTGAAAAATTGTAATGAAAGAGGAGGAAAAATTAGGAAATTCTGTGTACAGTTCAGATTTTTAGTGACTTGGCATGAAATCTGCCACTGATGAAGATAAACGTGGAAAATTAAGGGAGAAAAAAATTCTTATGAAACTTGTAATGTTCATCAATTTAAATAATATTAAGTGAAAAGTTTCACATTTTACTTGAAACATGTGCAACTCAGTAGGGCTCAGTTAGTAATGTGTTGATTAACCAAATAATCAGTTAACATGGACACTTAGATAGCATAGAGATGGCTTAGCAGCTTGATTTCATGAAAAAACAGACTTCTCATTAGTGAGCATGAACATGGTAACCTTTTTAACTCTCTCTTTGATTTAATGAGTCCTTTTAACAGTCAGTTTGAGCCTATCAATCATAAAACTGGGTTTTGGCTTTAATCAGAGGGTTAAAGGAAAAATTCAGTTTTACGAGAGGGAACTTGGCCTACAAAGTGGTTGTTTCACACCTTGAAGTGTTTTGACATGATCTTTAAGACATCTCATAGTTTAGTGCAGCAATCTTAAGACCATCATCTACTAAAAAAATTGGTGGTGTGATGGATGCATTGACCTCACTGAGCATCTATATAAAATGAAAAATGCACTGCACACCCATGATTTCTTCCCAACATTACCTGTTCAATGAAACCAATTTAATTAAAATTAGCAAATATGCTGCATAGGCCAATATTAAGTAAAAGAAGGTCCAATGCCTGGAACTTCATTATTTTTAATTTCATAAATAAGAATCTGATTTGGAATATCTGTTTCCCTCTGCAATTCCCATTTCTATTATTTTAGAGTTTTTGAATTGCTGTGGAATGACATTTTACAGAATCTTGCCAGAGTCTGAGTATTTTCAGGATAACATGAGGATATTGCCATAGCAATTTCCTCTTTTTTCTTTAAATTTCAATTCTAAATATTTTAAATTCCTTAAGTGACACAGTTTTATGAATGCAGGCATTTGTCTGCATATACAACTGTCATCAGATGTTAAGTCAAACTGAGTGGGAGAAAAAAATTTTCAAACGGTCAATATTCAATAGCAGTAATTGTTTTTGCTTTCCCAATGTACATGGTAGCCCAGCTGCCCCTGGAACCCCTCTAAGCCATTCATGACTTATGGTCATGTGTCCAAAACTCCAGATCATCTGAGTTGACACCCTTGAGGTTGAACTCAAACTCACAATCTGATTAAAGTATTAGATAAAATGCTTTATAAATGGGGTGTGGGACAGGGCTTGAAGAAAATCACTAACTATGAGAGTACAACTAATGAGGCAATATACTTGGGATTTTTATCATCGATGTTTCAATATTTCAAGTGAAGCCTACATTTTCTTTTTTTTATTCCAGTTTATCCGTCTTAATAGTCACAGTGGGTGGTGTGGGACCAGCCCTGAGCCTGGTGCAAACTGGGTAATGCTTGATATGAAAGCACCCACTATCATCCGTGGATTTAGAACTCAGAGAGTTGCCAGGGCCAATGGAAATTTGGCGTTTACCTCAGCTGTCAGAATTCAGGTGTGCAAGTTATTTTTACTAGTCCCTAAGTATAACTATTTAACTATTGTATTCAAAACTTTGATCATACTTGGATTCTAAATCATGTCTATCATTGTGATATTTATGTTGTTTCATTCATTTCATGAAATATGACTACCTGCAATACTAAATAGCAACCAGCTAAAATTTCTAAGATTTCATTATGGCATTATCTTCTCTATCAATGGCTATATTTTTTCCAGTAATCAAGTAAATACAGTTTCAAGTATGGTTTTCCTGAAGTGGAAATCATGACTTTGCTATCCTGTGGGTAGGAGCTATTTTTGGGCTGATTCTTATCAAATTTTCAATTAGAATCACATATTTTTCTCAATATTTTATGTAAATGGGGGTATTTACAGTGCTTTTGAAGCATGTAAAATTATCAGTTTGTGTAACTCAATAAAAATTGTCATCGTAGTAGTATAAATTCAAATTAACAACAAGAAAGTAAAATTGTATAGAGTAGGCTTGGCCTGTACCTACAAAAATAATTGTATTTGGATATTCTATCCTTCCAGTACACTGATGACCTCACCGATGTTTTCAAAGATTATACCAACCCTGATGGCACGCCTGTTGAATTTAGAATATTGGAGCCTACTCTTTCTGTTCTAAACCTTCCAATTCCCATAGAAGCTCAATACATCAGGTTTAAAATTCAGGTATTTATGAATCTGCTTTTTTAAACTACCTGATGACACTGAAAAATATATTTTACTATCTAAAATCGATATCCCTTACAGGACTATGTTGAAGCACCTTGCCTAAGGTTAGAAGTAATGGGATGCACACGACTTGAATGTAGTGACATCAATGAATGTATTGTCAAAAATGGAGGCTGTGACCAAAAGTGTATTAATAGGTGAGTAACTTATACATGTAGTTGAAGATCTGTATGTTCTGTAGATTGTTAATTGTTTTTAACTTTTCTGTGGTTATTCTACTAGTGCGTAATACTTTTTGTCAATTATATGACATACCTAGAAAGCTATGTTGCAAGTATAATTGGATAATAGTGTTACCATGGAGAATTATCATAAAAAATCTTGCCAACATAAAACCTGGATGTTGAGACTTTTCAAAACATTTTAAGGCTTAATAATCAGTGTTCTTGTATCTCTTTCAAGTCCTGGAAATTACTCTTGTGTCTGTAATATTGGCTACCAACTTTTCCTATCAAATGGTACAGCTGGATTCACCATTGATTCCTCTGAATCTGGGGATAGAGATGGTGACACATATCAACGCAACAAAACATGTGTCCCAGTGATGTGTCCTAAACTTCAAGCACCTGAGAATGGAGTATTGCTCTCTACCAAAGTGAGTACATGTCTTTTTAAATTTTTTAACCCTGAATTCCATAATCAATTTTATATATTTAATCTGTTTATTGTCTCTCGCCTAAAATTGCATTTTTTTTTTATCTTCAGGAAATGTATCACTTTGGTGATCTTGTAAGCTTTCAGTGTAACTTTGGCTATGTTATGATGGGTACAGCTTCACTTTTGTGTACCTCTGGAGGAATGTGGAATGGTACCGTACCTGAATGCAAATGTAAGTAGGAATGTTAGGTAATATGTTAATACCATGTTCAAACCTCAAAGAGAGTGGTATAGTAAATTAAGATACAAGATTTAAAACCACCTTAAATGTTCATCTATGGTCAGAATAAGTATAGTTATTTATTACTGTTTTCATGATTTTTTTTGCAGATGCCCAGTGTGTCTCCTTACAGGATGACAAGACAGAAGGTCTTGCTGTTTTACGACCAAACCAGGAAAGTGTTCTCTTACCCTTCCGAGAAAATGTTACCCTTAACTGTGGAAGCACTGGACGACTTCTCAGGAAAACTGCCACCTCAGGATTTAGGCAGTGTGTTTATGATCCAAAACCGGTGAGTGCATAATTTAACCCTTTTGCTAAGTTAATAAATTTAAAATTTTAGCCATTGATGTGAGTATGGATATTGTTGTTTTACATATTTATTGGATTTTTATTTGAATATTTATATAATTTATATTTCATGGTTCAAACATAAGGGTGTTATTTCCAACATTACTGCATCCTTACAGGGCTTCCCTGATTATTGGCTATCAGGACTTCAACCAGGCTGCCCTAGAGTGAATTGTGGTGTGCCATTACCATCCCCAGGAGCTGAGTATGGAAATATACCAGACACAAAATATCAGTCATCATTCTACTTTGGATGTCAAAACACTTTCAAGTTAGCTGGGCAAACTAATAATCATGACAATGTTGTGAGGTATGGTATTTTACTACTCTTGAATCATGAAGCAAGGATGGAATTTAGCTCCTTTATTGCCATTGTTTTTCGGATGGTCTGTTTAAAAGGTGGTTTTATATTTCCAAATTAGGTGTCAAGCTAATGGAGTGTGGGACTTTGGTGATCTGCGGTGTGAAGGGCCTGTTTGTGCTGATCCAGGACGCCCTACAGATGGATTTCAGGTTGCCAAAAGCTATGAACAAGGTGCAGAGGTAGAATTTGGCTGCAATAGGCCTGGATATATTCTGATCAACCCTAGACCAATTACCTGCATCCGTGAACCTGAGTGCAGAGTTGTGAAACCTCTTGGATTGGCATCTGGAAGAATACCTGATTCTGCAATCAATGCTACCTCTGAAAGGTTCTTATTTTATTTTAGGACATCAGGTTTCTTCCAAATTGATTGAATTAGGACATTATTTCCACCATTAATTATTTTATATTCTGATGTTGCTGATTCATTGGTTATTATCACTATTATTAGTGCTATTATTAAGCTGTTTACCATTATGAATTTTAACTGCAATAAGCATCATTACATATCCAGATTGACCATTACAATTACTATGATGTTATTATAATGCAGATTTTAATTTTTCATTAATGTTATTTTCAATTTTTTTTTATTTGTAGACCAAATTATGAAGCTAGAAATGTCCGCCTTAACTCAGTAACTGGATGGTGTGGGAAACAAGAAGCTTTTACGTACGTCAGTGTAGATCTAGGACAAGTTTTTAGGGTGAAGGTAAGTGGAAAGCTTTCATGTTGATTTCTTTTCAGTAGCAAAATATGTGTTAGCACCTCTTGTATTTATTAATAATAGAGGGGACACGAAATGATCCAAGAGATTAGGGAAGATATATTTATGAATATATGCCTACTATTGTAGTCGACACTAAAAATAGGCTCCAAGAGATGTGTGAGAGGTTAATAACCCATGAAGGTCTACCATAAAGAAAAAAAGTGCATCATAAGATATCATTTATCATGAAATTTTTGCATTAGTTTTATTCTGAATGAATGATGATATTTCCAGTATTTAGTACATTTATTCACTACCAAGCCTTTTGATTGGCAGTGGGATGCTGAAGACTATAACAGAGAGGAGAATGTTAGGCAAACAAGGAAAGGGCAGGAATAGAATAAGGATGTTGGACAGGATGAAGGCAGGAAGGAAGTAGATAGAGATGAAGAGGGACTTGTTGTAGAGTAGGATGTGGGTTGTGTTTTGTTAGGAGACATTTATTTGGTAGTTGTGTCCATTCAAAACCTACCTTAACCAGTATATTACCTAAAAAAATTCACTACCAAAGAAAAATCATTGAAATATACATTTGTGCCAATTTAGCATCAAATGAAATATATTTTGCATCCAAAACCAGTAAGTGGTTTTATGGGTGCTCCAATTGGCTGAAGCCAAATTGGTTGGTGTTCATATACGTGTTCTATCTAGTAAATAGATAACATAAAAATAGTCTAAAGACATCAATGCACCATGTAACTACTTGAACCTCCCCTGGGTGGTTTTTTGTAATCATCCTAACTCCATTCTAATTATCATTCATATTTATTAAGTCCTTGAACCCCTTTCCATATAGTTAAAGCCATCAACTATACTTGCTGATGGATTTTTATTCATTCATCTTTCTTTTTAAAGGCAATCTTGGTGAAAGGTGTTGTAACCAATGATATTGTTGGACGTCCAACTGAGATTAGATTCTTCTACAAGCAAGCAGAAAGTGAGAACTACGTTGTTTACTTCCCTAACTTCAACTTGACAATGAGAGACCCAGGGAACTATGGAGAACTTGCCATGATCACTCTGCCTAAATATGTTCAAGCTAGATTTGTTATCTTAGGTAAGTCAAATTTAGACTTATGAATTTATTCTTCCTTCTTTATAAGCTGAATTGAGTATCATAATTTCAGAAACTTTTCTAATTTTCAGGTATCGTGAGTTATATGGATAATGCTTGCTTGAAGTTTGAGTTGATGGGTTGTGAAGAGCCAGAGGAAGAGCCCCTTCTTGGTTATGACTATGGGTACTCTCCCTGTGTTGGTGAGTAAGATACCTTATTTGTTTCACTGATGAATGTGGTAAATGAACTATTTTTTATTGCTGAGATACCCATGAGTAGTTTTTGAAAGATTTTATAATAGGACATGGTATGCAAGCTCAGCTTCCTTGCTCTTTCCTTTTCTTGGAATTATTTATATTTGCCTTTCAGCAACATTGATTTTAATTTTTGCATGATATTATTTATGTTGATTGATGAGTTATTCACTAGCCCACTCTGGAAAAATACTTTGAAAAAATTCAACAAGTTGTAATTCTTTTAAAATCACATTCTAAATTTTGGACCTCCTTTGTATATAATTAAGTAGCATGGTACATAAACTCTACATCATTATTCAAATACTTTCACATTGGCTTAGAGTTGTTGATCTTGGCATCAGACTGTTATTTATAATTCTGACACTGAAAATTTTGATCCATTCCAGATAATGAGCCTCCTGTTTTCCAAAATTGTCCTCAGCAGCCCATTATTGTTCAAAAGGGACCAAATGGATTGGAACCAGTTAACTTTACAGAGCCTATTGCTGTTGACAATAGTGGAAGCATTGCCCGTTTGGATGTCAAGCCACAGAGTTTCCATACACCTATTCAAGTATTCAAGGACATGGTTGTGAAATATGTTGCATTTGATTATGATGGCAATGTGGCTATTTGTGAGATCAACATTACTGTCCCAGATGACACACCTCCTTCCCTTAGCTGTCCTCAGAGCTATGTGATTGAGTTAGTGGACAGGCAAGAAAGCTATTTGGTGAATTTCAATGACACTCGTAGAAGAGTAAATGCATCCGATGCCTCTGGAGAGGTGAGAGTTTCTTTTGTTCCAGAAAGAGCAACCATTCCTATTGGTGGATTTGAAAATGTTACTGTTATTGCCACTGATAAATATGGAAATCAGGCAACGTGCCACTTCCAGGTAAGTCAATTTATTTGTATTACAAATTCTGACTTTTTACCAATATTACAAAATTGAACTCTTCTAAAAGTAGTTTATCTATGGGGTGAATTATTTAGGTGGCTGTTCAAGCAACTCCATGTGTAGATTGGGAATTAAAACCACCAGCAAATGGAGCTCTTAATTGTTTACCCGGAGAAAAAGGACTTAAGTGTATAGCTACATGTAATCCTGGCTACAGGTAATCATAAAACTAATATTTTCTTTGTCACTAATCCTTCAATAGTTCAGGCCAAAAAAATATGTATAAATATGTATATAAAACCATAAACAAGGTATTCAACCCAAAGGTCGGTTGGATAGGTGATGGTAGAGTTCACCCAGTACTAAGCCTGATGGCATGTGAATAAATAAATAAATAAATATATATATATATATATATATATATATATATATATATATATATATATATATATATATATAAAACTTAGACAGTAACACACAGCACGAGGACGCATAAAAAGAACACTCACAATAATATCTTGATAATTTCGACGGACTCGAGCTCCGTCGAAATTATCAAGATATTATTGTGAGTGTTCTTTTTATGTGTTCTCGTACTGTGTGTTACTAAGTTTTTGATTCAACACTTCCGTGTTACTTCGAAGTAATCATCTATATATATATATATAATGTGAATTCACTAAATAGTCATAGCAAACACAGAAACTAAAACATATAAAAGAGGGACTCACTAGTTCTCGAATTTTCGGTGGTGCAACCACCTTTCTCAAGAGGAATTAGGAACAGAACTCAGAGTTCTGTTCCTAATTCCTTTTTTTCTGTTCCTCTTGAATCCTTCAGATTCCTGTTCCTCTTGAGAAAGGTGGTTGCACCACCGAAAATTCGAGAACTAGTGAGTCCCTCTTTTATATGTTTTAGAGTCTGTGTTTGCTATGACTATTTAGTGAATTCACATTATTGCGCGCATTCGTGGGTTTTCCAAGAAAGTGACTATATATATATATATATATATATATATATATATATATATATATATATATATATATATATATATATATATATATATATGGAGTACTTTCTAGACAAGAAAATGGTCTTGTACTAGGGTCTCTTCTTCCTGCTACCCATGTTTACTAAATTTAACCCACAATTTTGGATAAATAATGCAAAATAACATAAAATGGGGCCACAAAAAGTGAATCAAATTTTAACATTGGTTACAGTTCGCAACAGGGGAGTGCTTGCTTTTCGGCAGCATACCCTGGAAGTCCAAATTGTACCAATTTTGATTACACTGAATAGGTACCCATTACATGGAATGAGCAAGCAGACTAACAGAGCATGATTTTACAAAACTATAAGAAATTTACAGATTCATTATGCCTTATAACCTTTTTTTATTTGTGGGCATAAGGAATATTACTGAAATCTAAAAATAGAAATGCATTTTTGATACATTTTTAATGCATTAAAATTGAAAAATGCATGCAATACCTTTCATACTTAGATCCATATTTTTATTCACTTGAGTATATCTCATTGAATGTAAATACACTATGATTTTAGGTTCACTGATGGAGATGCTGTAAAATCATTTAACTGTGAAGAAAAGAGCCCTTGGACGCCAACATCTGTAGTCCCAGATTGTGTGTCTGAAGGTGAATAGTGTATATTTTGTTTTACTTTTGCAGTTTTCATCATGTAGAATGATTATTTTCAAAATGCAGAAATTTCTTTTCAGACACTCAGCAAGCAGACTATCATGTAGTAGCAACTGTTACTTACAGAGCCAATGGTGCTGTGGCAACTCTTTGTTTGGCCCAGTATGAAGACCTTTTGGCTCAATATTATGCTAGTCTCAACAATGTTTTGACTCAGAGGTGTTCTGCAGTGAATGTTAACATGAATGTATCGTTTGTTGAAACTAAGCCAAAGCTGATGGAGGACAATGTTGTACAGGTATGATGATGACTAAATTCGGTAATATTATACATGTATCCAACATTGAATTACACTGATGATGTATTGATATAACCTCTAGCCTTAATAAAGGATGGCTTTTTTATGGAGCCTAAGTATTAAATGGGGTTAAGACAACAAAAACTAACGAGTCCCTAATTCTTTAAACTATAAATAATTTATTTTCTGTGTGAATTCAATTTCACCTTTTCATATTAAAATTGATTGATGTTAACATATTGACTATGTGTAATAATTCTTTTGAAACTCTGAATGAAAACGTTTTTAATTTATTGAATAAAATAATTTCTTTCAGATGGACTTCATTCTTGTGGTTGTTCCAGCAGTGCGACAGCCTCAGTTGTATGACCTTTGTGGCTCTACTCTAAATCTTATTTTTGATCTGTCTATTCCTTATGCCACAGCTGTAATTGAACCATTGTTGAACATTAGTGCAATTGGAAATCAGTGCCCTCCCTTAAGAGCATTGCATTCTAAAATTTCACGTGGTTTCACCTGTAATGTGGGTGAGGTTCTGAATATGGATACCAACGATGTCCCAAGATGCTGTAAGTAGTACAAAAATGAGTTCTCCATATAATTAGATATATGTTCAGAAAGAGTTATTTTAACCTTGGCTTCCTACATTATTAATGCTCTTCAGGTACATTCATATGAAGAATAATATTGACTAAGAGCCAAATAACACTTTTAGTCAGTGATATGCGAGTCATTTAATGAGCATTATTCATGCTTCATTTTTTCAGTACACTGTCCAGCTGGTACATTTGCCGGTGAGAAGCAAAATTTTTGTACATCCTGCCCAAGAGGATTTTACCAGAATAAGGACCGACAAGGGTCATGCATTCGTTGCCCATTAGGAACTTACACCAAGGAGGAAGGTGAGGTTATCTCTTAAGTCTAGGGACTTGTTGTGTATATTCTTAGGACATCTGTAGAGCTTGTCACATTACTTTTTTCTGATGAGTTTGCTTTTCTTTAGGATCCAAGAGTTTGATGGACTGTGTGCCGGTATGTGGGTTTGGGACATACTCTCCCACTGGTTTAGTGCCATGTCTTGAGTGTCCACGTAATAGTTACACAGGGGAACCCCCTACTGGTGGCTTCAAAGACTGCCAAGCATGTCCTGCTAGTACTTACACTTTCCAACCAGCAGCTCCTGGGAAGGAATACTGCAGAGGTGACTTAATTTTTTTAGTTCCTAAGTAATGTTTGTTTCATTCAATGTTTCATATTCAGAATCATTTATGTACATTGGATCAAAAATGTATTGATATTATCAAGAAAGATAAATCAGATGCAGCAATCAAATGTTATGAACTATATTTGCAACTTGTAAATATTATTGTTCATCAATATCAATTGTACAAATATCAATCTTACAATACATCAATCTTACAAATTAAGATCTTAGCATGCATACTAATGAAGCCATCATATTAAATATGTATGTTAGAAGTTAATACTGCCTATGGCTCTGTAAATGCTTCCCTGAGTTAATTGATGTGTTCTGATTTCAGCCAAATGCTCTCCTGGGTTCTACTCTGATACTGGTCTTGCTCCATGTGCTCCCTGCCCCAAGAATTTCTACCAACCACAACCTGGCCAAACCACTTGCTTTGAGTGTCCCACTGACATGAAGACAGAGAGCACAGCTGCAGTTGGGAGAGGAGAGTGCGCCACTGTTCACTGTACTGAGAATGCATGTCAGCATGGAGGCCTTTGTGTACCAATGGGTTAGTGTTGTGATTGTATCTTTTGAAGTGAATGGCAATGTCAAGTAACATAGATTAATGGAGTTTCTACAAGGATATGGACTATAAATCACGATGGAAATAATTGTCATTCATTTTTCATCCAAGAATGAGGTTTTATTTTTAAATTTCCTCACATTTTCATTGAAATAAGGATATAAAATAAGAGCATCAGCCATAGTGGTATATGGTGAGGGCATACTACCTTGATCAAAAAGTTCCCGGAATTTATTCAGAAAATTAAAAATACAAGTTTATTCATCTAAATCTATATTGTCCCCTTCAAAGTAATCCCCATCGACTGCAACACACTTATGCCAGCGCTTGATCCAATCCTCGAAACATTTTTTATATTCGGTTTTCGGTATGTCCATCAGTGCTTCCTGCGATTTTTCCATTACTTCCTCTCGGCTGCTAAAACGCGTTCCCCGTAATGGTTTTTTAACTCGATTGAACAGAAAGAAGTCACAGGGAGCCAAATCAGGTGAATTCGGTGGCTGTTGGATGGTATTTGTTGCATTTTTTGTCAAAAAATTACGAATAATGATAGCACTGTGCGACGGTCTCTGGTCTCTTTCGGCGAATTGCTTCACGCAAACGTCTCATAACGCCCAAATAATACTCTCTGTTTACTGTCTGGCCTTTTGGCAAAAATTCATGATGCACTACACCGTTGTAATCCATGAAAACCGTCAGCATTGCCTTCTTTTTTGACTGAAAACGACGTGGTTTTTTTGGTCTCGGCTCATTTGGTGAACGCAATTCACTTGCCTGATGTCTGGATTGCGTGTCGTACTCATAAACCCACGTCTCGTCTCCAGTAATGATCCTTTTGATGAATGTGGGATCGGATTCAGCCTCGCAAATCATGTCTTTTGCGACGTCAACACGGTCTCTTTTTTGCATGAAATTGAGGTCTTTTGGCACCAACTTTGCTGCTACACGACGGAAACCCAAATCATTAACCACAATGTCTTGGGCGGATCCATAGGCAATGTTCAAGTCCTCCGCTCTTTCTCTGATGGTTAATTTGCGGTTATTGACCAACATTTCTTTTACTTTATCAATTTTTTCACCGACTTTCGATGTCGATGGTCTGCCACTGCGTTCATCATCTTCGATTGACTCACGACCACTTCTGAACCGCTCGTGCCACTGGTAAACGACCGTTTTTTTTTAGAGAATCGTTGCCGAAACACTTTTCCAACATTTCCAACGTCTGTGCGCCACTAAATCCGTTTTTTACGCAAAATTTAATACAAGTTCGTTGTTGCAAATTTAAATCCATTTCTGCAATTGTAAAAAATCGCCAACACACACAGAGATAGATGTACTCTTGGCTACGTAACTTTTGCAAATGTCAAGTTATGACACTAAGATTTAAAGGGAATATCAACAACAGATGTACCAATTTAACAAAAAAAACAGAACTCAAATCGGAACGATGGGAATAACCACACGGTGGTTATTCCGGGAACTTTTTGTTCAAGGTAGTATATTCCCTATGGTGGCTATTGCTTGAACCTCTACCAACGTAGCAAAAGCTCATTTCTTCTAGTTTGATACCTGTGTTGTCATGCCCTCTATCTATTTCAATAGTATCAGCATCTGCTTAATGCAGCAAATGAGTATGGTAAAAGATTATTCTTTATTTAACTTTTTCCATTGTAATTATTATGATTATAGTGATATCATTTCATTAACGTAAATATGAATGCTTTCCAGGACATGGAATACAGTGCTTTTGCCCTGCTGGCTTTTCTGGTCGTCGTTGTGAGATTGATATTGATGAGTGTTCCTCGATGCCTTGTTTCAATGGTGGAAGCTGCATTGACTTACCCCAAGGATATCGGTGCCAGTGTCCTCCAGGCTATAGTGGATTGAACTGCCAAGAAGAGAAGTCAGACTGCCAGAATGATACATGTCCTGAAAGAGCAATGTGCAAAGATGAACCTGGAATTAACAATTACACCTGTTTATGTCGTTCTGGTTACACTGGCATTGATTGTGATATGACTGTAAGTATTATTGTTTATTTGATAGTGGTCTTGGAATTCATAACTAGATTTTTAACTCAAGTGTATATTTATGGCAAGATTTTTTTCTCATCAAATCTGCAGACTGAGGCCCAGAATCAATTGATACGGATTCTGCAGCATTTAGGTTTCCAGCTGCATTAGTCAACACGGAAGATGCTTAAAATATTCGTGCTTATGAATCTTAAGTTTGAGAATTGAATTATTTAAAGATATCATGTCCGTTGCAGAGAGTAATATTATTCTGCAAAATTAGCTTTTGAGTATTGATTAATAATATGTGAGTTTCAGAAATGTAATTAACTCTTCAGCTCATGACATTTTGTTATTAAATTTTACAGTAACAGTTTACATCAGATGGATGTTAGGTAGAATTTATTTTTCTTGACTTACAAATTGCGAGATATCATTTTTTTAATTCATTAATATGAGTTATAAAAATATATTGTTTTTCCTTTAAAATAATAACAATATTCTCTGTCTTTATATTTTCAACTCATCCTTCAAACTGGAATAAGTAGCTTATTCTTGATCATTATGTTTTTTCTTTCTAGATCAATCCTTGTACTGCCAATGGAAACCCATGTGCAAATGGTGCATCTTGTGTTGCTCTTCAACAAGGACGCTTTAAATGTGAATGCCTCAATGGTTGGGAGGGGCAGAGATGTGAAATCAATACAGGTAAAGTAACTAAAATTTTTCATTTGGTATTACACTTTCAAAGATTATTAATGCATGACGAATTTTTTTCCATCACTGGCAGATGACTGCGCCGAAAAGCCTTGTCTCCTTGGAGCCAATTGTACAGACTTAGTAGCTGACTTTAGCTGTTCATGCCCACCTGGGTTTGCAGGAAAACGTTGCCAGGAAAAGATTGACTTATGTGCTGACAATCCTTGTCAGCATGGAATTTGTGTTGACAAACTTTTCTCTTACAGATGTATCTGTCACCCAGGGTGGACTGGTAAGCTTTTCCTTGCCACACTCTCCCATTGTACTTGGAATATTCTAATCACCTTTTACTATATAAAAGTTAGTGATTAAATTGATACAGAATCTAATGAATTATAGTCAGAAACACTTTCATTATCTCAGTAGATAATGAATTATAGTCAGTAACTGGAATTTAGTTTACTCTCCATCTGGATATAATAGTGTAGATAATTGTTCCATCTCTTAATATGCTACTTATCTGATATGTTAATATCACACTGTTTAGCAGTGTTGATGGCATGATTTGCATGGATCTTTCATAACTGTAGCTATTCACTTGGAAATTAAGAATATTTTTTTTTAAGGGGCTTCATGTGACACTAACATAAATGAATGCAGTAGTTCTCCATGCCAGAATGGTGGTCAATGTGAAGATCTGGTGGATGATTACAAGTGCACATGTGAGCCAGGGTATACAGGCAAAAGATGCCAACATACAATTGATGATTGTGCCACTAAACCTTGTCAAAATGGAGGATCTTGTATTGATAAACTGGACGGTTTCAGCTGTAAATGTCGCCCAGGTTTTGTGGGTAAGAAATTTTGTTTTTTATTCAGGAGTTTGAGAAGATATGATTTAATGCTACTATTACATGAGATGGTGTAGTATGTATTCATATATTAGCATAAAAATTGTAGTTGTATATTCTATCTAAAATGAATCAATTTTTGATAGGATTCAAATGTGAAGCAGAAATTGATGAGTGTCTAAGTGACCCATGCAATGCTGAAGGAACTGAAAAGTGTATCGACATGGATAATAAATTTGTGTGTCAGTGCAGGGATGGCTACACTGGCCTATTCTGTGAGGTAAGTCCCATTCAAAACGAATATATGTTTATACATATTAAGTAGAAAGTGCAATAATTCCACTTATATCTGGTGATTAGCATCAGGGAAAACCAAGAAATTTGGTAAAAGTCTTAGAAATTAGTGTGACTGGAAAAAGTCTGGGACTTTCATGGACAGATAATTTTTTTCCTGGAATAAAATTAACCCTTAATTAATGTGGTTTATTAAACATATTATTTTTAATACACTTAAAATATTTTTCCCATGCTATAAAATAAAAACTTACAAAAATTATGATTTTTTGGGAAAATGGCTATGTGCAGCCTATAAATATTACACTAGATAATAAAAAGTAATGTAAGTTTTACAACTGTTTTCTTCTTCAACAATCTGTTTTTATTTTTCCAAACCATTTAAACATAATTTTATCCTAATGAATCACTGGGTAAAGAAACATATTTTTGGAAGCAATTTAAATTCTCTGAGAGATTCCCCCTCCAGCTTTGTCTTTTTGTTTCTATCAAAAACCTTCAGAATAAACTTAGACAGGTGTGCCAATGTCGGAAAACAATGAAGAATGATCATCTAAAACCCCTGAATTTTGGTAAAATACAGTTTTTTCTACTACCAATATTGGGGAAACTTAAGTGTTTGTATTTTATGGAGATTTTTTTTAAATCAGGCAATTATTTAAAAACTAGGAAAGTCAGGTATTTAGGTCCTGGGTTCTGTTGACAATCCCCCATATAAGATTATCTAAAGAACAAGTTTTTAAATTTTAATGTATTACAAGAATAGAGGCCCATTTCTCAAGGCTATATGTATGTCCTTCAATCATCATCTACCAAACACAAAATATTTTTCCCACAATACTAGTGCTATTATGCACACAACAAGATGAGGTCCAAAAACTTCTGAATTTTTCAATTTTTAGAAGACTTGTAAATTGGCTTACTGCTATGGAATAAGCTTTAAATTGTGTGTGAGGGCAAGTGTGAGTTGCTAAACATCAATAAGCATACTAATGAAAGTATGTGTAATCAAAGTGTTATGTGTAACATGTTACATTTGATTAATGCATCCATGAACCCATGAATTTAACAGGTTAACCACAATGACTGTGCATCAGAGCCATGCTTGAACCAGGGAACGTGCATGGATGAGGTTGGTGGATTTCGCTGTCTTTGCCCCCCTGGCTGGACTGGAGTCCATTGTGAGAAAGACATTGGCACTTGCCAAAACCATCCATGCCAAAATGATGCCAACTGCATTGACCTATTCCAAGATTACTTCTGTGTGTAAGTACATCACTTATACTAATTTAGCTGATATTCCTACCTCCAATTGGATTTTAATTATTTATCAAAAATAATTTTTTACAAGCAACAAATAATGTTTATAAGAACCCCTCATAATGGTTACCCACCTAGAGTATTAAACATCCTGATTTGATTGCCTAAACATCATTCACAATTACATTTTGGATTATTAATTAGCATAGCATTGTTTTCAATTTCATTTTTATTTCTTCTCATTTTTCTGGTGGCCCAAGTTTGCATTAATCATTGTGTGGTGAAATAATTATTACTTTATATATATAAATATATAAAGTCACTTTCTTGAAAATCCCACAAACGTGCACAATAATGTAAATGGACTAACTAGTCAACACAAACACAGAAACTGAAACACATAAAAGAGGGACTCACTGGTTCTCGAATTTTCGGTGGTGCAACCACCTTTCTCAAGAGGAATTAGGAACAGAACTGTTCCTCAGTTCTGCTCCTAATTCTGTTCCTAATTCCTCTTGTGTAAAGTGGTTGCATCAAAGAAAATTCGAGAACCATTGAGTCCCTCTTTTATGTGTTTCAGTTTCTGTGTTTGTGTCGACAAGTTAGTCCATTTACATTATATATACATACATACATACATATATATATATATATATATATATATATATATATATATATATATATATATATATATACACATATACATATATATAAACTGCAAAATTTACATGCAAGACTTTAATTCAATATGCCACTGAGAATAAGGTTAGAATAGAAATTTGTTTGTATATGATTATTTTTCATTTTCCATTGTGAACTAGGAAGCACCCCCAGTTAACTGAGGCTAATCAACACTCTTATGTATTACAATATCATGTATATATGGTAAAAAGGATTTTAATGCCTAAATTTATTTTGCTTTTAAATAATTTACTAAGTGTGTCATCAAAGGAGTTAACTTTTTATGACTGTAATTTAGGTTATCTTATAGTTTAGAGAATATCATTTTGATGGGTTCCCTGAAACTTTTTCCGCAGGTGTCCATCTGGAACAGATGGGAAACAGTGTGAGACAGCTCCTGAGCGTTGCATTGGTAGTCCATGCATGCATGGTGGCACTTGCCAAGACTTTGGATCAGGCCTGAATTGTTCTTGTCCAGGTGACTACACTGGAGTGGGGTGCCAATATGAATATGATGCATGTGTGGCTGGGGCTTGCCAAAATGGAGCTAGTTGCTTTGACAGTGGACCAGGTTATACCTGTGTTTGTCCACCAGGTTTTACTGGTAAGTTTAATTTCAGTCTTATGTTATAATCAGTGTAAAAGTTAGCTTATTCATTTTGTTCCATAAATCTTGCATGTTACTACTCATAGGTAAACACTGTGAAGAAGATATAGTTGACTGCAAAGAAAACTCTTGCCCACCATCAGCAACATGTATTGATCTAACAGAGAAGTTCTTCTGTCAGTGTCCATTCAACTTAACTGGAGAGGACTGTAGGAAGAGTAAGTGTAGTATAGAAAGTTTAAGCTCCAAAACGTATTCAATCTATCTCATCTGTAAATTCATACCTGAAAGTTGGTCAAGTCCAATGAACTTGGTCAGATAATAATGTTACTTTGTATTCAATGAATGAATAATGGGCTAGTAGGCTAACTTTTAGCTCTTACAATGAATCATCATAAATATGATAGCCATAAGTTTGACTCCATGTTCAATTTACTGACATCTAATAATGTTTAGGTTTGTGCCAATTAATTAGTCTTATTATAATGTATATTTAAACAATAATTTATTTCCAGCAATTTCTGTGGACTATGACTTGTACTTCACGGACCCAACCCGAAGTAGTGCCTCACTTATTGTGCCGTTCTTCATTGGTGGGAAGCAGAGCATGACAATTGCTATGTGGGTGCAATTTACTCAAAAGGATGAAGGCGGCACTTTCTTCACTTTATACAGTGTCAAGTATGTGCTTTTTAGCATCACTATTAAACATACCAGTCTCAATATTTGAAGAACACATTGAATGAACTTCTTTTGTCTTACTTCACAGATCCTCACATGTGCCAATGGGCCGCAGAGTCCTCATGCAGGCTCATAGCAATGGAGTACAAGTTTCCTTGTTCAAGGACCTTCAAGATGTTTATCTGGGTTTTAGGGAGTATGCTACCATTAATGATGGCCAGTGGCATCATATAGCTATAGTTTGGAATGGGGAGACTGGAGATCTTACTCTAATTACTGAAGGGTTGATAGCCAGCAAAGTTGAAGGTTATGGTGGAGGAAGGAAATTGCCAGATTAGTAAGTGATTATTGTATTCAGACAGTATGAAATTTGATTCTTTCAATGTACCCCTAGATTCCTTTGGTTGCTAAATACTAATTTTCAGTACAAATGAGTCACTGATTGAAAATTATTTTAACTAGAAGTTATCTTTGAAAGGAGAAACTGACCATAGTCATACTCATCTTATGTACTCATTGCAGTGTTTATCTCTCTTACTATTCACAGTGGATGGGCTACTCTAGGAAAACCAAATGCTGAAAGTGCAAAAGCATACACAGAATCAGGATTCCAAGGCCATTTGACAAAGGTCCAAATATGGGATAGAGCATTGGATGTAACCAATGAAATTCAGAAACAGGTTGGTTTGGGCTTTATTCAGTATATCCCATGTTAGATAAGTCATTTATACAGTTATATGAAAATATTCAAATTTAACTGTACAAATTGTATTAACCCAATTTTTTAATATTCAGGTTCGTGATTGCCGTACTGAGCCTGTTTTATTCAGAGGATTAGTTTTGACTTGGGCAGGCTATGAAGACATCTCTGGGGGAGTAGAGCGGATTGTGCCATCTCATTGTGGTCAACGAGTTTGCCCTCGAGGTTATGTTGGACCACGATGCAAACAGCTGCAAGTTGATAAGGTGAGAAAAGGAATAGATTTCCTTCAAACATGTCAAAATAGTCTTACATCTGTTAATAACCCTGCAAAATAAACTAAATTTTATTGGGATATAAATATTGATACCATCTGTATGTTTATTTGCCTGACATATTTATGTGTAAATATTCTGGGCAGATTTCTGAAAGACTTTCCACCATTAATTTACATACAATTTTATAATTAGAATTGTTGATGTTTCATATTATTGATGAATTAATCAAAGAATTATTTAACAATGTCAGTGAATAAAGAAAGTAATTAACTAATGGTGTTTGTGTCATTAAGGTTATTAAAATTGACTTCAAGTAAATCTAGTTTAATGTGCCATCAATATTGAGCAATAGTACAATTAAGAAAGTACTCTGAAGGTTAAACTGGATTTTGTGTTTAATAAAGAAGGAGTGAAAATGATTGAATTGAATTAGTATGTTACTCATAACTGGCTGAAAATTTAAATTTAATGGGAGTATACACAATAAATATATCACAATCAATTTAAAGAAGCAGAAGAAGTTTAAAGAGAGTATATAACAATAAATATTAGAAATTACCAAAAAGTTTTTATTTATGAAATTAGTAAATTCTTTACCCCCAAGACTGTTAAGGGTGTCCAACTGATGTTTACAGTGTATTTTCTTCTATGTCATGATGTTTGCTAATGGTGCAGAAAAAATGGGATTAAAAACAGGGCATTGAAGATAATAGTGGAATGCGATAAAAACACTAGTCTGACTATAATGTTGAAAACATAATTGATTGAATGATTATTTGCTCAACTTCTTTAATCTCAATTACCAGTAATTATGCAACAAATTAAGTTGGAATGAATAGGAGTGTTTTTGTGAATTCCAAACCTCCCCCATTCAATGAGTTATGCCAGTGTCAAGACCTAGCTAAATCACTTTCCCATGCTCATAAACACTAGATTTACCCAATTTCATCAAAACTCAAACCCATTTTCAAGATAAAAATGTGCAATAATTGCTTACTTTATAGTGTAGGATTGTATAAAGTTTTTTAGAGAAATTTTGTTCAGTTTAACTGAATAGTTATTATTTCCTCGTGATTAAGTAAATAATTGCTTTTCTTTCCAGGTGCCCCCTAAGGTGGATCACTGCCCTGGTGATATTTGGGTCATTGCTAAGAATGGAACCACTACAGTCTCTTGGGATGAGCCAATATTTTCTGATAATGTTGGTGTGGTAAGAGTGGAAGAAGCCAGTGGACATCGTCCAGGACAAAGTCTATTGTGGGGAACATATGGCGTTGCCTATGTTGCTTATGATCTGGCTGGAAACTCTGCTACATGCTCTTTTAACGTATATGTCCTAGGTAAGAATTTACAATGAAATTAAATCCAAATTTATTTGTGTAATAATTATAAAGAATATTAAAATTATTCATTTCCAACTTTCCATCAAAATTTGACTATGAAAAAATATGATCAGTTGTCCTTAATAATGAAAGCATGCAATGGAAGAAACAAGACTTTTGGAATGTCTTCTTAATTTCAATTTTATTGTACACATATCAGTTATTGGTATTAGACAGAATGATTATTTTAGTAAGTTCTTTACTAGTCAATTTATATCCCCTAGAAAGTTAAAATATATTTACCCCTAGACAAAACTTGGAATTCATATTTTCAAGTTTAATTTATTTATTCTTAAATTTATTATCAAAATATATTCACCCTATATTACTATGAATACACTAGACTAAAGGAGTAAATTCTTTACAGAATACAGTGTACAGCATACGCTTTTTGTGCAGTTTCTCTTTGAGATATACCTGGGTGCCTATTACAATGAAACTTTTTGTAGCAATTTTAAAAACACTAATGTGCTTCTCAAGAGAAAGAGCCTGAGGCATGTTTTACAGAAGTGGATACCAATTTGCATGAAATCTGACGACTATTGAGTTCTGCAATAGATTCTTTGATGGTCCTAACTAACACTCTATATCACTTAATGTCCCCTTAATGTATCACCAGTCCTTTCAAATCCCATGCCACTTCCATTTTTGAGGCATAAAAAATGGAGCACTGCCCATTTATTCAAACAAAATGATAAGCAGTTGAAATTTTAGGCCTCCAATAAACATGAGGTTGGAACAAACAATCTCATCTGTGATCCCTGTTACCTCTTTTTATTGTAGCTAAATATTCATTCACTCAATTGGTGGGTGTTGTTCTCTTAATTTGGATTCTTTCTCACTATCACTCACATTTAAGTACCACACAACCTTTCTTGAGGAATCAATGCTCTTCTCCAATCTCTTCTTAACTATCTACCTCAGTGAAACTATATGTGGAGTTTCATCTTCAAAAAGAAAATTTGGATTTGATAGATAAAATTTTGTGAATGGGAGGCAATCACAATTGATGTAAACACATGATTATTGCTAGATATAGCATTCATTTAGATGGTCAGGATTGAGGTACAATATAATCATCTTGTAATTACTAGTTGACAACATATAAAACACATGCCTGCCATAAACTATGATTTAAAATTTTGTAAAGATCAATTAGAGCCACAAGAAAATGGGAAATATGTTCTACCTACCTTAATAAAAAATGAGCATGATTATTTAGTCAGAAGTTCCTATCAAAGTATCACCCCTGTCCCCAGAAGCAAGTACTTCTTATTTATTTTTTAATGAATAGCTAATTTTCATTGTTGTATTGGCAAAAACTATAAAAAAGCAATTTTTCTGCACCTATTAGATTTATTATTTAAACATAAGTATTCAGTTATCTCACAAAGTTGCCTAATTAAAGGTTTGACCATGTATTCTCAATTTAAAATACCACTTTAATTTATACATTTATGTAATTATTCATATATTTTTCATTTTACCAGTATTGTGTGTTGTTCACTTACAACTCTCTATCCCTTAGCTGATTTCTGCCCTGAACTTGCTGATCCCGTCGGAGGAGTGCAAATGTGTCGAGACTGGGGCTCTGGGGGTCAATTTAAAGTATGTGAGATAGCATGTAATCCTGGATTGAGATTCTCCCAAGAAGTACCAAGGTTTTATACCTGTGGAGCCGAAGGTTTTTGGAGGCCAACTTTGAATCCAGCTTTGCCACTTGTTTATCCTGCTTGTTCGGGTAATTCAATTATTGCAAAATAATTAGCCCTTATCTATTTACAAAATAGTGTACCACCACCTATTTGAATGGTACAAATGCAACTTCCCTATTACAAATTAACTCCACAATCGCATATGTATTCATTTGGATATTAAGAGCAAGATAGTAAAATAATCCATAGAATTTGTCAAACAATAACATTGGAAATAAAATACTGGCTATATTTCTTTTTAACCACTTATTTAAATTAATCAGATTTAATATATTTTATAAAACTCTCAGATGTGTTTTTCCAACTAGTTTAATCCAAGAAGGATCTGTATTTTTCTAATGAAAACTCATAAAATGAGATATTTATATAATTTTGTATTGATAAGCATATTATATGAGTAATTTCTTAATATTTTTAGCTTCCAAGCCTGCTCAGAGAGTTTTCAAGATAAACATGCTCTTCCCAAGCTCAGTGTTATGCAATGAGGCTGGACAAGGAGTATTGCGTCAAAAAGTCCGAAATGCAGTCAACTCTCTCAATAGGGATTGGAACTTTTGCTCTTATTCTGTTGAAGGTAAGATATTTAATAAAATATTAAAATGCCATATTTCATATTTTTATGATGTAATTTTTCCAGCAATATAAAACAAATAAACTGACTGAGTCAATTTTTTAATAAATACTGTTATAGCAAATACAGGGTGTGCCAACATAACTTCCTTTTTTGAAAGTGTTTTGCATTTGGAAAAACAAAGTTATGTTGCCGCACCTTGTACTTTCTGAAAGGGGAAATAAATTTCTTAGGGTCAGTAAAGATTTACGCCAAAGTTTGGAAATCAATAACCCTTGCTTATGCCAGTAAATGGACCAGCATAGTATTTTATATCATATTTATAAATAAATATTGATTGGTGGTAATGTGATATTAATTTACAAATGCTTTGGTTTGTGAACACCTAATGTTTAAGTTATTTTCAAAGTTTTCAATTTTAAGATCCTGAACCAGACCTAGGACACAGATCATGAGTACAAAGAAGGATTTGAACAAATATCAATTAAACAAAACTCTTTCGAAGAAAAATATTTTCTTTCTAGATGAACTTTTAAATTTTGACATATGTTACATTTTATCTTATATGGTAGAAAATTAATTTTTATTCTATGAAATACTAATGCATTTTTGGTGTTTAACATGATTACATATCATATTCAAATGCAAGTAAGCTCCCTTATATTATCCAAATCACAATTTAAAATCATAGTTATCCCAGGTAATGGTTTTGTAGTAGAAACAAAGAATGCATTGATTTTTGATTACTTCCAATTTATTTTCATTGTTACGGATGGCTCTTTTACATTAGTATACAGCAGTCAGACCAGTAAAACTCAGGCAGAAGTAATAATTCAATTGAGTGGCCTTGGGTTTACAGTATATATGGGAGTGATCTGAAAAGTTCTTGGCCTGATGATGAAAATGACAATTTTTCATTTCAAAAAAGTTTTCTTTTTTAACATAATCGCCTTTAATATGAATTAATTTTATACAGTGATGTTCCAGTGCCAATATCCCTTCTCCGTAGTGTTCTTCTGAAGGTATTGCAAAGCAAGCTTGAATCGCATCTTGACTGAATGAAAAATATTGACCAGTGGGGAAATATTTGAGCTTTTGAAAGAGGTCAGTCAGTCATTCTTTGGCTCAAGGGAGTCAAATCTGAGGAATTAGTGGATGTTCCAGCACTTCATAGGGCAAATCTCTCAATTTTCCCATCGCCAAGACACTATGGGCAGGTGCATTCTTCTGATGGAAAATAGTTACTTTGCTCTGCAAGCCAGGTCTGCATTCACAAATTGTTCCATCTAGTTTCATCATAAGGTTAGAATAGCACTCCCCAGTTATTGTTGTACCTATTTCGAACTAGTTGATCAACAGAATTCCTTTCCCACTCCATAAAACTACATGACCTTTCCCATCAAATGCACTATCTTTGCCATCTTTGGTCCTAAAGAATCGGTCTCTTTCTACTGCATGGATTAATGTTTTCATTATATCATATAATGGCGAATTCATGTATCATGTATGGTTACATACCATTGCAGAAAATCACTCTTATTTTTCATAAAACCCACCAAGCACTTTTTGAAAAGTGTCATCCAAATGTGTTGTTGATCCATAGTGAGCATATGCTGCACCCATCTTGCACAAAACTTAACATGTGCAATTCTTTGTTCAAAATATAACCAACACCAGCTTTGATATCCTTACACTAAAAGCAATTTTACACACCTTCATATGCTGATCATCCAAATTCATATTGTGCACTTTTTCGATGATTTAGAGTGTGGTTACACCTTTCAGATGTCCTCCTTGTGGATCATCTTGAAGGTTTTCAGGGACATGTTTAAACTTGGCTGCCCATTTCTTCACAGTGGAAATTAAAGGAGAAGAGTCATCATACACATTTATAATCCTCCTTTAAAGAACTTCAGTCAGCATTAAACCTTCTTTTATGAAAAATTTGATCACAGCACGATACTGATTTTTCCATTTTTAATTATATATGTACCATAACTGATTCAAACAACTGCCTGCCGCGAACAGCTGGATGGAATGACTTTCAATTTCACAGTACTTACAGTTCTGCCAATATGAGAGAAAAAAAGCATGCAAGTAGTAGTGCGATCTACGGGCGAGGCCAAGAATTTTTCAGATCACCCTCATAAGGTAGCACAATGCTACCTAGTCTTGTCTTTTATTGTTTACTAAGAGTGGAATCTTACATTTATTGATCATACTCCTCAAGAAAACCTTCTTCAATTAGTTGGAGTAGAGTTATCCTATCTATTGAAGTTAAGAGACCCTTGAATGTTTTAAGAGTGTTTCTTGGTGAAAACTTCTATGTTCTTGTTGCATGACCCATATTCTGTTAAATTCATGAAATTAAGTCAACTTAATGTAAGTGTGCTTAAACAAATGAGAGATTGGTGAAATCTCTTGTCCGCCATTAATATAGACTTCATTAACTTTTCAGGGACAAGGGAGTGCAAAGATTTAGCAATTGATGTGAAATGTGATCAGCGTTCATCTCCAGTGAAAAGACAAGCAGATGGTGATGGAATATATGTTTTGTCAGCTAGCTTCCCAACTGAAAAGTATGCCATTACTTTTTATAGATAATATTTTGCTTTCCATGTCCAAGTGCTGCTTTCTATGTGTGCTAAAGTGTTATTTTCTTTTCTAAAAAATTTTTGCTTGTTCATGCATTAAATACATATTTCCTTATTTGACTCCCATCATGGGATAAGGACACTACTTAAACATAAATGATTATCAAAATCTTGTGGATTTTTTGTTTTCCTTGTGGCATGAACAAATATTCATTTTAAAGTATCATAATGTAGTATTTCCCAAGCACTATCTTACTTTTTCTTATTCCAGGCTTTTTAAATTAGTACATTGCTAAATATTCATTGGGGTTTTGTGTTTTTTTATCTCTTTCTGTTTTGTTAACTTTTGCATGTAAATACAGTAGTAGACACACATCACTCTAGTTTGTTTCATTAACAAGTTAGATAGTATCTATTTGTAGACACATCTTATAATTTGTTGATCGCATTCTCCCCCACATTTTCTGTTTAAACATCTTCATTATATAAGTGCCTACTACTTATCACACAGAGTTTGATGAAACTGTCCTGCTCTTGTACAATTGATATAAATTGCTGAACTCCCTCAAATAAATCCTAGAAAACTTAGGAGTGCTTACATGTAACAGACAAAACACAACTCATCATAACTTTTTGATGATTTCTTGTGCTGAACGTTCTTAAAAGTCATTAAAATTGGTACTTAAGGAAGAGACCATTAGCTGTTATTAAAAAAAAGTACACAGAAGAGGAGGCATCTGTATATAATGAGGATTCTTCTGTTTTATGCATGCATTTTTCTGTTTGTCCTTTTTGTTGTGATCTGTGAGTAGCATTACTTTTCTAGGAACTCTAGGCAAAGAAGACAAGCACGAGACACATACAGTGTGGAGATATCATTTCCTGCTGTCAAGTAAGCAATATTTGTGAAATTTATGCAAGCTTGTAAAGGTCTGGTGTACGCAAAGCTACTGCTATCTTAAGAAATGCTGATACATTATGCTGAGCTACTATAAGTGTTCTCATTGCATCACTTAAAGTGACTTTTCTGGAGCCATTGTGTAACAATTATTAAAAACTCATCAATAAATTTTTGTTTGTAACTAAACTTTTAAGGTGCATGCTTGCTTTATAGAATTTTGAGCTTTTTACTGTAGTTTGCCAGTAGCTTCTTTTCATAGTTTTATTGTTAATAAGGGATTAATTTTAAAATATATTACTAGGGTTCATAAAAATAAATATATATCATTTACCTGAATTATTAGTCAATTATCAAGGTTGCTCAGTAAGCAGTTGCCACATATCCATAGGGGTTGAAGAATGAAACTATGTAACTGATTATTTCAGTTCATGAATTGTTGAAATGAAATTCATTTCAAATTTTCAGTGAAAACACAATCTTAAGATCACAGAAGTTATTTGATTTACTGACATGCCTGAAACTAGAGCTAATGGCAGTATATGAGCCTACCTTTTTACTCTTGTGTTAAAATGAGAATCTGTATCTCCCGCATTGAGGGCTTGTTTAGTTCATGTTTCAAAACAGGTTGAGATGAGGTCACTTTTTTCTAATGGAGTCATGAGGTCATCGTTTTCTAGGATGGGTGGCAGGTTTGGGCTTATTCCCCACATATTGTCACAGGAAGAAGAGGTATATGAGCAAGCAAATAGAAACATTAAAATGTCATTTTTATGCATATAACTAACTTAATTTATCATATAACATATCAACGAGTTCAATGGTTCAACTTTCATAGTGTCAAATGAATTGGCCTATACTTGTACCATAGTACATGTATAGTAGATGAATTACATAAGAGCAAACCTGGTGTCTGTATAAATCTGGTGTCCATAAATTTGAGGTTTCACCATAACTATTGTTTCTATAATGAACTGAAAACACTACAATTTATGCTGGGCAGGAATGTTACAGTGTAAATATATTTCTTCTTGATCAAGATTCAAACCTAGATCCCTCAATATCTGATAGTGATTCCCAACAAAGCTCCTATAATAATTTTGTTATACCACTCTGTTTTTTATAACAACGTTTTACAAATCTAGCTCCTCTATGCAGTGTCCTATCTAATTCAGCAATCAATCCAACTTCATGAGTCTCTCATATACTAGCCCCATATTCTAAATGAAACCTAACCAGCAAAAGATAATGTTGCTTTTTAATATTTTTGCCATATTTCCTCAGTACTCTTGTAATAA
This sequence comes from Hetaerina titia, assembly GCA_037158775.1. Classification (NCBI taxonomy): domain Eukaryota; kingdom Metazoa; phylum Arthropoda; class Insecta; order Odonata; family Calopterygidae; genus Hetaerina; species Hetaerina titia. Next base: position 35,446,019 of record CM073779.1, read on the forward strand.
ATCCTAATATTTTGTTTGTTTTTCCCCATATTCCCCATATATATCTCACCCAGGAGAGGTAGGTCATGAGTGAGGGTAGTTACCTAAGTATTTTATCAAGTCTAAACTTTCTATTTTGGTTTTTCTGATGCAGTAGGAGTTTGGGAGGGAACCAAAAATTAATAACCATGCCCTTTTTTGAGTTTAATTCTAATTCCCAAGTGAGGCAGCAGCATTGTGTAGCATTAAGGCCATCTGCTAAAGCTAACTTAGCCTCAGGATTACGCATATATCTGTTAATCACTACTTTGTCCACAAATAAACATATCTTACTATTGACTAAAGAGTTAATGCCATTAACTCAAAGAAGGAATAAAAGAGGTCAAATTGCACTTCCCTGGAAAACACCTAAAATGACTTCAACTTCATTAGAGCTAACATCATTTATGGCTACTCTTTGAACCTGACCATTCAAAAAGTCTTTAATCCAGCCCATAATATTTTTATCCATGCCATAAGCATCTAGCTTTGTGAGTAGTTTACTGTTAGGTATTTTGTGGAAAGCTTTTTTAAAATCTAGTAAAACTGCATCAACAATTCCATGCCATGTTCTCATGCTCTCTCCATGACATTGCTCTCTCCCAAACCAAATATATCATGAACAAGAAGCTAACGTTGTGTCTTGTAGCATTTACTCTTTTGGAAACTGTGCTGGTTTTACATCAAACACTCTTGACTCTTCAGGTGTCTAACAACCAAACTAACAGTTATATGTTCCATTATCTTGCATGATATGGATGTGAGGGAAATAGGTCTGTAATTGCTTGGTTCCTCCTTGTCTCCATTTATATACATAGGAGTTGCATTAGCCGTTTTCCAGTCACTAAGAACCTTCTATCTACTGATGGACTTCTTAAATATGATTTCTAGATACAGTGTGATTTCCGGTGTTAGTTTCTTAAATATATGGGCTGGTATTTGATCAGGAATGGATGATTTGTTAGGGTTGTTTTTCTACAAATGGATTATTCAATTATATGAGATTTCAATTTTCAGCATCAGTTGGTAGGAACAGTTTAGCAAGATATCAGAGACATTCAGTGAGACTTTGGCGAAGACACTGAAAGAAGGAATTTAATGAGTGGGCCTTTTCCAAAATGCTGATTACTCTTTCACCTTAATCATTTTTGAGTGAATTAACTGTAGACTTATTGCCCTGGACCTCTCTGACATAGAGCCAAAATGATTTTGTATCCTCATTTAAAATTTCAGCTAATCTTTTCATATTGAATTCATTCAGTGCTTTCTGAAATTCCTTCTTGGCGTTTCCCCTATATGTCTTATTATCATAAGTGTTTTCAATCCTTTTGTTGCTATAGGTCTTGTTCCTTATATTTTTCATCTTAACATGACATAGCTTTTGATATCTTCATGATTTTCTAACATTCACATTGTACCATCTAGGTTCTGTGTTTTTTTTAATAAATTTTCTTTGAATGAACCTGTTAACTACTGAGTGGTCAATATCAAGGAAGTGATTCCACATATCCTCAATATTTTGGTGTTTACTATCTTTCATAACATTTCCAAATGAACTCTGTAGCATGCACACTAAGCCATTATAGTCAACTTTTTTAATCAGGTAAATTTTTCTTAAGGCTTCTTATTTTGGACCCCATAGAGCGAGAACTTAGCATTTACTGCTCTGTGATCACTAATTCCTTTAATAGTTTCTCTATTTGAGACTATTTAGAGTATGTTTGCTGCAAGTAAATTGAGAATATTATTAGGCCCTAGTTGGTGAAGTTACATGCTGATTTGTGGAGTGCAACGTAAAAGAATGTAATAGCGACTCACCGGTATATTTGTCTTTATCCTCTGTTTTAAAGCTATATGCGTTCCAGTCAATAGATGGGACATTGTAGTCACTCTGATGGTAATGTCACATTCATTGTTTTGGGATGAGGAACTTTTGGTTTCCTGGTTTAGTTCCAGTATTTAATTATCTTTGTCATCCATTAGGCTTATGGGTGTCCTTTTTAAACAAGCATCTTTAACTGTAATCCTGGTTTGTTGAACAATGTTGGAGTAAATTTGATTGAAGTCAAAACATGGAATGAGTATTTTTGGTAGATAAATTCTTTTTAATTGGTACATCTTATATACATAAAGGGAATTATGGTGCATTACTTGTATATGACAATGTAATTGTAACTGACTGACAACATATTTTATGAACCTAAGTTCACATGAAAAATCAATAATTATATGAATAAATGTACTATTATTTTGCCAGTTGTGTATTAAGGTATAAGTAAAGCATACTATCATTTAGACACGTAATCTTGCTGAAAGTAAACATTCTTTTATACTGGACCTGATGTAATGGAACCATGTTCATACTTTCACAAACAATGAAGCCAATGAAGGAAGGTGGGTACAATGCTAAATGCACCAGAAAACAGACTTTGGAATTTTATATACATTGCAGTGAAGCTAAACCATAGATGTTTTCACCTAGTAATAAGAAGGAACTGAATGCATGTTTCTTGGAGTGGTAGTGTCTCCTTTTATGACAACCTAAGTATTGATTTGAAAAATGCACTCATAGTATTATTATTCATTTATACTTCTGAGGGAGCATCACGTTTGTCATAAACTACCATGCAAATGCTTATCACACATTTTCATAACCTAGGAAAAATTGATTTCTTAGCCATATTCTGTCCTTGGACCTGTGGATTTAATGCTGTTGCAGCTGTAATTTAATGCCATAAGTAATATTTGCTTACCTCTAGCCGATGGACAACCTAAGGGTCATATTTTTGTAATATAAGTAGCCGTAATCTTATGGTAACAATACCCTTGGTTAGTTGTCTTTGGTCAAAACTAGACAAAATGGTTGAATTGGTAGCCCCTTTGAAGGTAATTGGGTAGAATGCTTACTTAATATATAGATATATACACCACTTAAAAATTCAAGAAATATGTGTTATCATCTTTGGCTGCTATTATCATTTAGTGTTGCTTACTTGTCTTGGTCATATGTTAGTTTGCTTAATCTGGGTTTCAAATTTTTTTTTGGCAGCCATTATTTAGTGCATGCTGGCTGAGGGGCTTTAAAAATGCACTGGCGTCCAAAAAATGTTTATTGTGTTTTGCACCTCGTATATTTTTTGTATTTTGCATGATGCCTTACAAAGATTCATGGCCAATAGAAAATACATATTAATTTCATTCTCATGTGGCATTTTCATCTTATTTTTCAGTGACCCGATCATTAATTTGAATTCAAATGAGAGATCAAGTGTGCAGCGGCTACTACAGAAGTTAATTTTGGAAGAAGATCAATTTGACGTCCATGACATTCTTCCTAACACTGTACCAGATCCAGCATCCTTGATGCTTCAGTCTGATTATGCATGTCCAACTGGACAGGTGGTCATGGCTCCCGACTGTGGTAAATATTTTTCTTGCATTTGCTATTATGATTATATAAAAACTTCCTCAATGCATAAATAACACCTTGAAAATAGTTCACATTAAGTATTATATGCAATTACTTTTTTAAATGGTGAAATTCTATTTGGTAGCTCATAAATTTCATGCCAAAATGTGAACAAGGCAGGAAAATCTGCCCTCAGATGGAAGACACTCGTGCAAAAAATCTGTAGTAGTTAAACAAGGTTGCTACAATTTCTAAAAAAATTCCATTAGAAGCTGTACTGGGTATATTTCTATTATCTCGATTATTCTGATATACCTGGATGTGATATATGTGTCCATTTCCTTTTATATTCAGTAGAAAACACTTAAAATTAGATAACATGCAATATTGATTGTACATGATGGAGGAACTGTCCATTCTGACTCCTTTATTTTTCAGTGTATATATTCCTTTTATACAAAATGTTTAACATGGAAAGATTTGTTGCTGGAAATACCAATCACTATAGCTTTTTAGTGGCAAGTTTTCAGAACCTATTCCGAAAGCTCATTAAAATTATCCATTAACTCACCAATGAGACAAAATATATAAATATAATATTTTTATGAAATTTATAAAATACTGAAATCACATGGTAAATAAATTAGGTTTGTTCAATGGGCCAATAAAGTACTTTTTTACATTCAATTGTTCAAGGTTCAAGATGGTCTCAATTTCTGCCCAAGTTATTTAAGTAGTAAAAAATGTTAGCCTGAAATTCAGATAACACAAAATGTTTGGGTTGGCTCCACACACGTCATGTTAACTGGATTTCAATGTGATTACTTTCATCTGCATTTAAAGAAGTTGCATGTAAGGATACGCTCTAAGTATTTATAATCTGTACGACTATGTGATAATACAAATCAATTTAATTAACGATTGTTTATGAATAAAAATAAACTTTAATCTAAAATAATGAAATCTTCATTCATTTAGGAAATCCAGGTTTCAAAAATTAATTTTAAATTGTGTAGTAATGAAGATGACATTCACTATTTACCCACAGCCCCCATTGAAGCATAGCCATAGAACACTGAACCTTTAATTCAAACATTAACAATCATATTGTATCTAATCTACAAAATAATGGCTTTTTTTATAGTGCCATGTGCCATTGGAACTTATTTTGAAAAGGAAACACGTCAGTGTATTCCATGTCCAATGGGATCATATCAGAGTGAGTCAGGGCAGCTGCAATGCACCCAGTGCCCAATGATTGCAGGGAGACCAGGTGTTACTCTTGGTCGTGGAGCCCGAAGTGCTGGTGACTGTAAGGGTAAGATTTCAAATTTAAAGTGATCAAACCCTAATGGAAATCATCCCTTTGTACTGATGATTTGAGGAATATTGAAACCCTTATGCCCTTGAAGTGATTGGCAACAACATAATTGGTATTCACTGAAAATCTGAATAAGATGATTATTGTTAAAAAAAACCATGTGAATCTGCTCATGGATATAGGATACCCCACCACTACAAACCCTAAGCACAACATTTTTGGAAGTTGTGCTAAACTCATTTATCTTGTAAGTATGGGGTTAAAAACAAAGCCTTTGCATCTAGCATTAACAAAAGGGACCTTAAACAACACACATGACAATAGAGGGGAACATTTCACAGAATTACTTAAAATGCATTACAGAAGTATTATACTAAATTGTTTGTTTCTAGAATGGATTGGAAGTAAATTAAGACACCATAATATTATTATAGTTATTCTTCCTAACTCCTGTGTATCAAAAATTTATTGGTAGTAACCCTCAAGAATATTCATTGAACTGTTTATCATTATTAAGAAAAAGTAGTGGTCCAAAGTGAGCTCCTTGAGAGGAGAGCATCACTGGGGACAAAAAAAAAAGACTTGAGTTAACTCCAGATATTTTCCCACTATCTCTCCTATGAGAGGCATACATTTTAATAAGCTGTTTATATTTCCAACTATACTTTCTAATTTTAGTTTGGAGAAGGCTATGGACAACAGTGTCAGGAGGGCAACTGAAATTACAATAAATCACACTTGACTAGCTTACATTGCTCTAGCATTTGAGAAATATCATTTTGAAACACGAGCCTATTAGTTATGGTTGATTAACTATTTCTGAAATTATGCTGGTTATTTACGAGAACATAATTAATAATAGGAATATTTTCTCTGCCATGAAACTCTCCATGAGTTATGCATTTAGAGATTGGATGACAAATGGATGATAATTACTAACATCCCTATGGTTACTATGCTTTATGCATGGAAATAAATAAACACTGAAAGTTTTATGATAAACTCCATTACTTAAATATTTATTGAGAAGAGTACATGAGAAGTATACCAGTGAATCACTACAATACTTAATAAATGTAGGTTGAAAGTTATAACACCCCAAAATTTTATGTGTGTCAACTGATTTAATTGATACAGTAATTCATTGAGTCATTTAGAGAGCTCATGTGATCTGATTAAGGGAAAAGTGAATATGATGAGTGAGGTCTTGTATGATTATACATGTTGAAAAGAGGGCAGTGAATAAATTACATACATCATGGTATTAATTACCTTTTCAAATTTCAAAAACATTTCAATGTCATGCCTCATCAGGTATAATGACTCTTGATGTTTGGTGATTTATTGATTATACTGAATTTCATTCCATCCACAGCAGACAACTTATCGACATTTGTCTGTAAATGATATGTTGTAACAGCCCCCCTACGCTTGGGTTACTCTAACCAAAGGGTAACCATACCTGGTTACTCCATGCTATGACCCACAAAAGACAATATCTACATACTATGTGGAGTTGTTCTACAATAAAAATTTAAACTATTTTGTTAGTTATGATAATCATTGTACTTTCATGAGAACCAGGGTGACCCTTGGCTCTAAGGCAAGGGGCATTTTCCTTCAAAAATGTAAACACATAAATAAGGCAGCAGTGTTGAAGTTTTTGAGAATGAAGCAAATCAAAATTTATAGGACAGATTATTTTATTCTTGAAATTCTTTTTTTCCAATTTCTCCCTGAAAAGTTCCTAGGTACTTAAGTTTTCTCTTATATTTCAATATATAATGCACAAATGATACATGTACTATCCCTTTAGAAGTGTATAAGTATCATGATCACTTGATGTCTTATATCTTGCCAATTAAATGTTGGGACAAATAAACAATTTTTAAATTCATTTCAGAGAGGTGCCCTGCTGGGAAGTATTATGACCATGATGCTGGATTATGTCGAAGCTGTGGACATGGATTTTACCAACCTGAGGAAGGTAGTTTCCGATGCTTACTCTGTGGATTAGGAAAAACCACACGGACTGCAGAGGCTGTTTCCGTAGAGGTAAGGAGAGGTCATGAAATGTTTAAAACAGTAGATGTAACAAAACTACTTCATTAGAAATATGATAAATGACCTTTTCTTATAAAATAGTATTTCAAAATATTAATAATATAATATGGGATGAGTAAATTACCAAATAAATGCAGTTACATATTAAAAATACTGAAAAATTATCAAGGTCTTCAGCTCAGAGTTATCAATAGATAAATTTCTGACACAATAGTAACTGCCTTAGGGGGATGCCTCATATGCATGGTATATGCAGTATCCCATGACTTCCAGATCACATTTAGCCTGCTGTTTGGGTGTTTACACTTTTTGAAGGTTCATGGAGTTTCTGAATGTTAAACAAGCAGGGCTTTAATTTTCAAATTACCACTTGCATTTCTGCAAAATAGCAGCATGAAATGGCCTTTTATTGGTTTATGGCTAGGAAATGAATTCTCCTCTAATGTTATGTGTACAAATAATAAGTTCACTTCAGTATCTTCTTCTAGAAGATACTTAAGTGTGGTCTGGTCTTGAGTCTGGTCACAGTTAAAAACTTGTTGGGAAAGGTAACCCTCAAAATCTATGCGGTTCTTGAAGTCAACAATGAATTTCTCTACTACCTTTGACTCAAGCTCACTGCTTCACCATGCTTCATAATGCTGTGGATGCTGATTTTTCTTGTAAATTTCTCAAACCACTCACGGCTCCCATTGAATACTTTTTCAGCCAGCCTGAAATCATATTAATGAGGTTGAACAAAATCACTTTTACCTTCTCAAAATGACATTCTCCTAATGGTGTCACATTGAATTGCTTTTCATTTATCCATATGAGAAGCAACCTTTGAGTAGATATTCCTGTTACTCTCTTTGAAGCATCTATCTCCTTAGTCTTGTCCTTGTTCTTGAAGAAAATGCAAATTTTTTATGTTGACTGATTGTTGATATGTGTGCTAGATCAGCCATGCTCGCATCTTTTTCTCAATTGTCAATTATTGCACTTTTCATTTCTTCTAATATTTTTATTCTCTTATGGCTGGCTTCATGCAGATTTTTCTTTGGCAACACTTAAAACTATGCCCAAAATATTATAAAACTTTATAAAAAATATCAAAACTGGTATGTCTGAACACAAGTTTGGAAAATTGTGTGATCACTAGTGGCACTAAGATGCTAGCAGAATGAGTGCTAAATACAAACTGAAATAATTGGCACACAATCTTTCCAGGAATTCCCCTCTTTTCATCACTCATCATGCGGAAAGTCACTCATTTTCAGGACTAATATTTTTGCTCATTATGCATATTATTTGCTATGTGAAGTGCTCATTAAGCTAGGCTTCACTGTGCATTATTATTAGATGGTAGGATTAAAATGATTGGATTTATCATGAATTCATAAAATACATGTTTTATGATAAATAATGAAACATTAGTATTTACTTAACTTTACCTATTTGCTATCATTAGAAAAGAAATTATTATACCATTATAATATAATCGGGGATGTGGTAGTTCAGGTGTACAACATTGGACTGCTGTATGAGTGCCTTGGTTCAATTCCCTCTCTGGGCAACCAAAGCTTCACCTGAGCTGTGTGATGTATCAGTAACCAAAATATCCTGGGAAACCATAGGCAGCACAGGGAAAGGATCTGGCCCCTCTACCCTAACGTGGGAATTTCACATGCCACTGGGCTCAGTATTGGGTGAACTTTACCATTACTTATCAAACTGACCATCAGGTTGATAATTACTTTTTTATTATAATATAAAAAATATAAAAGTAATTAGAATATATTGCTGTGGTCAAAACTGTTTTTTTTCTATTTTATATCTAGATGAGTTTCCCTGATGGTTGAAGTTTCTGAAGCCTTATCTGAAATCTGTATTTATCATCAGTGACACAAAATACTTGTCGCAAAATTTTTATTGAAAGGTTTCACTAAAAGAATAAATTTGTATTGAAATGCAGTCTACTGGTTGATTACATTTTTTGCCATTCAAAAAATATGGTGTTGGCTTATCCAATAGACTTGAAGTGAATTAGGAAGTATTAAATTTAACTGGCATCTGGTGCAGTATATCAGTCTTTGGCACATTAATGTTTCATATATCACTCAAATATTTGTTGTATAGGAGTGCCGAGATGAGTGCTCTTCAGGTATGCAACTTGGTGTTGATGGACGCTGTGAACCATGCCCGCGTGGTACTTATCGCACACGTGGTGTACATGCTGCTTGTCAGGCATGTCCTCTTGGTCGAACAACTGCCAAACTTGGTGCTGCTGCTATCCAAGAATGCTCACTACCAGTTTGTCTGCCAGGTAAGTACATTACATGCTTAACCCAGTTCTACCAGTAATTTTTAATGGAAAATTAAGAACTCATTTAAAATAATAATTTGTGTAATTTTATTATTCCCAATTAGGAACCTACTTGAATGGTACCCAAAATAGCTGTGTGGCATGCAAAAAGGGAACATATCAACCCGATGGGCAACAAACTACATGCTTACCTTGCCCACCCAACACGAGCACAAAAGGAACTGGTTCGGTAAGAAAACAATAATGTACTTATTTGTTACCAATAGGAGGTTATATTTTTCTAAATGAGTTGTAAGACAGCCCCAGTTTAGTGTTCTTGTATAATGGTGTGGTCATTATGACAGAATTTTTTTCGGGGAATTCAGTACTGGAAATTCAAAAATTCTTATACAAATGTTTACTTTCTTTGAAACTAAAGATTTCTGTCCATAGTCAAGTGTTTTGCAGTTTTCCTTTAGTTTTGATGCTCCAAATCAGTTGTGTATTTTGAATAGGTGCATGTTTAGTTTGTACACAAGTACACAATATTATTGTATACACAAGTTTATACAGTATACATTTGGTGTGGAGTTCATCAATTTCTTAGGGTAGAAATTACAGCAGTCAAAGAAGTACACATGAAATTGAAATGTGGCATGAAATGTAGAACATCTCTGATCAGGTGGAAGGTGAATCTGATGATTTGATGACACGTTATGATGTTGCCGTAAATGAGTGTTAAGTGGTTCATGATGGTCCATACAATTTCTTAGAATAAGGCAACATGCCAAACCAATGACTCATTTTAAGCAGAATTGCGTAGCTTATATGGGTGGAATAGTTTTGAAACCATCAGCTAGCCATTGATTGAATTAATCAATTTTGTATGCACCCATGACTGCATCAAACCCTTGGGATCAGGGATCCAAATTTATAAAGGAAATTTATCTATTTTTATAAAGTGATTGCAACCCTCCTTTTCTTAATCCTTTAATACCCATTTTTTGTGATAAACTTGCTTTATATTAATTCACTAATCAATTGGTAAAATTTAATTCATTACCCTGAATATATTAAATCCATAATTAACACCAATTTGTCACCTTAGAAGCCAAAACATGTTTCAGAAAATGCATACCTTTGTTTTTATTTCTGAACCAGGTTTTTTTTTAGTATATAAATTAGATCAACAGATTCAGGCTTAAGGTTGTGGAAGTTCTTCATAATGAATATAAGGAGAGTTTGCTCTTTTCCACAGATTTATATATAAATCTATCTATATATAAATTAGCACGATTGCATGTAATTTTCTTTTGCAGTAAGTCTTTGTTTTCCCTCTAATTTGCCCTGTATGTTATAATTTCACTATAATGTAAGTAGTTACCATTTGTTAATCCAGTCCTCACTTTAAGCTTCTTTACTACAAGATCTTATTAATCTAGCTGAAATTTTCCACAGTTTATCATTTTTTATTCCTCCATAACCAAAAATAGCACAATAGAATAAATACGCAGGCCTACAAAAAAAAAATTTTTTTGGGTGCCGGGAATCTTTGTGATGATTTTAACTATATTTGTAGAGCTGAATCCAAATATGAAATCCGTTTTTATTTAACAGCTCTACTTTTTTAGATATGGCACATCTTACGATTAGTTGTTTTAATATTTGATATATTCCGGAAAATAATTTTCAAAGTTAAATAAATCTATAAGTATACTAATTTATAACCACTCTGTGGTGTTCCTTTTATTTTCAATAGACTGTCAATAAGTTTCATGTATATTTCTATATTGTAGGCCAATGAGATAATTATTAATATAATATTCCCATATCATCATGTATAAGATTTTTTTACGTAAGTAACAACATATCTATATCTTGAAAACTATAGCTGATAGGAAAAAACTAGTGTCATAATTGGATTCAGCACCCCAATTGTTCTTTAAATCAACATTAAAAGCTCCGGCGCCAAAACCACTGTTGGCCTGTGTTATCAACTGAACTACCTAAATTATGTAGGTAGTGACACTGATACATATTATTATACCCATAGAAAATTCACTTTTTGATTAGTTATTTCAATATATTTCACCGCCTCTGAATAAATTACAATCATTTAATATATATCATCTCCAGTGAATAAATTACATTCATCAAGAACTTATTGTGATTACCCAACTTTTATTATAAAAAAGGTTCAACATCCTTGTGGTTGCCTCTTAAAAATTATATTCCATTTCTAATTTAATTTTAGGCCAATAAGGAGGATTGCTCAAACCCTTGTGAAATGAATGGTCCGGAAATGCATTGTGATGCCAATGCCTATTGTCTCCTAATCCCTGAAACCAGTGACTTCAAATGTGAATGCAAACCAGGGTATAATGGAACTGGAAAAGTTTGTTTAGGTAAGTATTGAGGTTTAGCTGGGTAGTACTACAGTAAAAATTCATTTATGAGAAGTGCTATTGTTTTACCATGTTTTCATGTTTAACAGATGTTTGTGAAGATTTTTGCGAGAATGAAGGAACATGTGTAAAAGATAGCCGTGGACAGCCTTCATGTCGCTGCATAGGTAGTTTCACAGGGAAGCATTGCACAGAGAAGTCAGAATTTGCATACATTGCAGGTGGAATAGCTGGAGCTGTGATTTTCATCATTATTATTGTGCTCTTGGTTTGGATGATATGTATGAGGTAAAAAGACAAGAAAGTGCTGTTATTCGATTTTAAATGTGTTTTCCCTGACTAATGAATTCAGAGCATGGTTATTATGTATTGAATTTTTTTATTCCCTCCCAGATCTGCACGAAAGAAGGAACCAAAGAAGATACTCACACAAGCAAGTGAACAAAATGGATCCCAAGTAAATTTTTACTATGGAGCTCCAGCTCCTTATGCAGAGTCTATTGCTCCATCTCACCACTCAACATATGCTCATTACTACGATGATGAGGAAGATGGATGGGAGATGCCAAATTTTTATAACGAAACTTACATGAAAGGTAAGCATGAAATATGTATAATATTCCAGTCCCTTTCCACTTCACACAGTGAAAATATTAAAATTTAATCTCATTTAGGACCATATAAATATTTAAGTAATGCATAGAAATATTTTTAATGCTTCTGACCTATTTATGCAATGTTAAAGCTCACTAAGTTTAATATTGACAAAAGTTAATTTAGTTTACCCACAATTATGATTGCTTTTGTTTACACACTAATTAAATTAGATTAAAATAAGTTGGCAATTATTTTTCGTTTATCCAATCTAAAACAACTGTTATTTTAATTTTAGAGAGCCTACACAATGGAGGAAAGATGAACAGCCTAGCACGTTCTAATGCCAGCATTTATGGAAACAAGGAAGACCTGTACGATCGGTTAAAGAGACATGCCTACCCTGGAAAGAAAGGTCTGTCTGGTCGCCTGAGACAATTATCAGTGATAACCACGCTTTTATTAAAGAGACAATGTGTAGTTTGAATTTTCAACCAAAAGTGATGCCAAAATTTTGGGCAGAGAATGTGTAAATGATTAATTGTTAATTTTTCAATTAACAATTCATTAATTTCCTTATTCTTTCTTTTGTACTTTTGGAACTACACAATTTTAATCAATGCACGTGGCTTTTTAGAAGAGTACAAAAAGAAAATTACAGGATTGTCAATGGCTCTCCAGACATACCTGAGCTTTTATAGGGTTAACTTATATATTTTACTGCTGCTAAAAGTGTATCAATATGACTAATTTATTCTAATCTGCATGCAATTAATGCTATAAAATTACTATTAATTATTTCAAAACATATATGTTCTTACTTTTCAGATAAAAGTGACAGTGAGAGTGAAGGCCAATGAAGAATTTTTTAATGGTTACAATAAAATGCTCAAAGGATACTTCCTGAACATTATCTTATTTCTGTTAAGTGGACAAAGTTTTGAGGAACAAGCCAGAAATGAGATAGACATTTAAATATGATAGCATGACTATTAAAGCCATAGCTTACATAACAAGAGTTTTGAGACAGCTATTGTTGTTGATAGAAGTGTTAAGTTTTTCACAAAGGAAATGGAAGTGTTGACCTAAATATTTTCAATGAAGGTTCTGTGTTTTCATCTTCAATAGTCAGTGGCTGTAAATATGTACTGCAATCTATGACTTTGTAGTACATTCTGGACTCAAGTAGTGTGCATTTAACGATTTATTAACCTGTATATTTATATTTATCTGCCGTACAATTCAGTTCATAAAGATTATCTAATTTTTATCCTGAAGCACAGATGTGCACATAAATGAAATCTGATGTAATATATCAAAAATTATTTTGATAATTGTGGCAGTTTTCTTTCTGCAAGTGCTATGTATATGATATGATGCATGCCTAATGATAAGTCATTTATGTTAGATAATGGTATTTTAGAAGTTGAGAAATGGATTGCAATAAATTGACCATGCAATCCTTGTTCAAGTACCTATGAAATTGTTTGTGTTTTTGTAACTTGTGGATTGTTTCAGACTGGTATTTGCTCATGGACTTTGCTTTTATTAAGAGTTCATAGTGTTTTCAACATCTGCTTACTTGTGTAATAATTGTAATGGAAAAGTAGTGATTAGGGTCCCATGTGGAGCCTGCTGGTCAGGGAATGGCAGAAAATAATGATGGAAAACTTAATGAATCACTTTAATAAGGCATGTATTTTACTTTTATACCACGTGCAAATATGATGATGAAATGAATCCTTCAGTCATTTCAATTTGTTGGGTGTGTGATGAATGAGTGATGGTGAATGCTTGTATTAGTATAAAATCCATGCTATGTGAATATGTGGTACGTTCATTACCAAAATCAGATGATTTTATTACATATTATGTATAAATCTTTAAATATATTTGTATGAAATTATATTCTGGGACTACATTCATTTTATTCTTTAAGTACTCCAGGGAAACAGTCCAGTCTTATATTCCTTTGTTTTTCCAGCAGTTTGAAATATTTTTTATAGGTCTTCACCATGAAAAACATTTCTAAATAATTACTTTTCCTTTAGGTGCATTTAACATAATTATTCGGAGACAATATTTTTATCTAATGACATGTGTTGTCAAATTTAAGAACAAAAAATGCCACATGAAGAAATACCCAAGCCTCTCAAGCATCTCCTATATACATAGCGGCCAAATCGCAACGCAGATCACTTCAACCTGAAAGCACCTCCAGGACTTGAGACGAAACAGTTGTCCTTCAACTAACCTCTGCAGCGGTAATTCCCAGAAGCAACATGAATCCATCATCGGATAGACATCGCAGAAGCCTAAGGATCAATAATTATTATTAGGTAATCTACCGGTTAAGGTAGGTTTTTGGATGGACACAACTATCAAATAAACATTTTGTGACTCCCCACCTAGCAAACTAATCTATATCAGGTCCCTCTTCATCTCTGTGTACTTCTTTCCTCCCTTCATCCCGTCCAACATCCCTATCCTGTTCCTGCCCTTACCTCGCTTGCCCAATATTCTCCCCTCTATTACCCTCTTCAACATTCCACTACCGCTCAATACGCCTCTCATCCATTTTTCCTGCCTCCATAGGATTTCTCTCAACAAACCCCTCTCCTCACCCACCATCTCTAGTACTTCCTCATTTGTTTTCCTTTTGGTCCATTTCACCTTCTCCATTCTTCTCCACACCCACATTTCAAAAGCCTCCAATCTACATCTATCCTCCTGCTTCAGTGACCACGTTTCCGCGCCGTACATAGCTATGCTCCATATCAGAGTTTTTACAAGTCTTGTCTTAACATCCCTACTCATTGTCCCCATCATCAACTCCCCCCTCCTTGAGAAAGCCTCCTTGCCTAGCGCAATTCTTCTCCTTACATCCCTACCACTTTGACCGTATTGGTCCAAAACACTTCCGAGATATGTAAACTGCTCTACCTGCTCTATTTTTTCCCCGCCTATTTTAGTATTTACCTTAACCTTTTTCTTTCTGGAAAATTGCATAACCTTTGTTTTATTAATATTGATTCTCATCCCATATTTATCGCACTGAACCTCCAATTCACTCAGCAATGCTTGCAACCCCTTGGCTGGCTGAGCAACTAATGCTTGGTCATCAGCAAACCTAACTGATTTTACGAATTCCCCTCCGACTTTCATTCCTACCTCCAGTTCTTCCCATCCTCTTTAATCATTTCCTCCACATATACGTTGAACAGCACCGGTGGCAATGGGCAACCCTGCCTTACCCCTCTTCCTAACACTGCCCATCCGGACTCTCCGTTCCCCACTCGCACCTGAGCAGTCTGAGACATGTACAGGTTGTGGATCAGTCTCCTGTCCCTCCAATCCATTCCTATTTTCTGCAATACACGCATTAATTTTTCCCAATTCACTCTATCAAACGCTTTTTCGAAATCTACAAAACAGGCAAAGACGTCCTGATTGTATTCTATATTTCTCTCGATTTGTGATCTCATTACTACAATAGCATCATTCGTAACTCTACCCTTCCTAAACCCAAACTCATCCTCCTCTAAGTAATCATTTGCCTTACTCTCTATCCTTTTGTTGATGATCCTGAGAATAACTTTAGCTGCGTGGGATATCAAACTTATTGTTCTGTAATCCTCACATGATATAGCCTTTGTCTTTTTTGGAATAGGAACTAACACCGATCTCACAAAATCTTCCGGCCAGATTCCTTCTTCATAGATACTACGAATCAGACCATATAGGGCCTTCTTCCTGCATTTTCCTAAACATTTCAACAGTTCTACAGGTATGTTGTCCACCTCCACAGCCTTATTTGCTTTCATCTCCTTTAATGCCTTTTCTATTTCAACGCCGAGTATGCCTGGACCTAAGCTATCTTCTTCTACGTCATGTTCCTTTTCAATGTCTAGGCTTGTCGGGCTAAGTTCTTTACCATACAGTGTTTCTATATATTCCTTCCATCTCTCTTGGATTTTTCCTGGTTCAACTATTATCTTACCCCACTTATCTTTAACTGTTAGCACAGATCTTGCCTTCTTACTGCCCGATAATAACTTAACCTTGCTGTATAGAGCACCAATTTCACCCTTCTTCTGTAAACAATCAATCATTAATCAATATAATCAATAATATAATTGGTAATTTTTTACATATCACTATTCCCATCAAAAGAGTCCCTATGGGAGTGTTGTTAATGCCTATATTTCTGCAAATTGTTTAACATCAACTGCAATTCCTAGTGGATTATCTTGAATATGATATTTATTTAGATATGGGTATCTGTTGCTGCATATTGAGTACATATCCTACTGGTGGGTCAAAGTAAATTGTATGCTATCATGGTAGTCCCTTCAGATGGGATACTAACTTGTTTAAAATAATGAAAGCAGACTTGAGTTAGGTGGGTCGTTCAATAACTCCTTAGAAAATTCAAGAGATGGCACTCAATAGCAGAACAGATTTACTATTAGTAAGGAAAACAAATATCTCTCACTAGACTGCAGTTAAAGTTTCAATGATACCCATTTTGTGATTTTATTTTCATAGTTGATTGGAGCAACAAACATTTGTTTTTTTTAGAATAGTGATAGAAAAATTATTTTCATGTGGTGATTGAACACTAACATTGAAAATGTTTAACACCCAAAGAGATTAAAGCTGGCTTGGACAAAGTTCATGTCACATCATTCCTGTGTTTGCAACTGTTTTTTACAATTGGGTAAATGAGTTTAAATGTAGCCATATATCCACAAATAATGAACATTATTTGGGACATCCAGTGGAAGTGACTTCCTCTGAAATAATTGACTAATTTCATGATATGATCTTTAGTGATCGATGAACCAAAGTTCTTGGAATAGTTGAGGCCACAAGCTAAATTGTTTTCAATTTTGCCCAAAAAATTGGGTGTGAAAAAAATTTCAACAAGTGAACAGGAAGAGCCTTTGCTCTCAGTGGAGAATTAATTAATGAAATTGTGTGGTCAACAGCGGTTGCTTTGGCATTCTTCCAGCACAAACATTATGAGTAAATGTGTCAATACATAACTCGAGACTAAATATGGATCGACTACTATACTCCAGACACAAAGGAACAGTTGGAAATGGGTTTCTAAAGGAGGTCCGGTTCTGAAGATGGTGAAATCGGCAAACAAGGTGATACTCATGGTTTGTGGGATGCCTGTGGAATCATCTACATTTATCACTGCAAAAAGGAAAAATGATAATTGGAGAATATTATGTGTCATTATTTCACTAGTTGAGTATAAAAATCAAGAAAAAAGTCCTCATTTGTCAAAGAAAAAAATTCGTGTCTATCAAGATTATGCACAAGTGCATATCTCCACCATTTTGATAGCAAAAATTATAGAATTAAAGTTCGAATTATTACAAAATCTACCATATTCCCCCGGATTGGCCACCAGTGACTGTTTTATTTCCAAACATTGAAAAATTGGTGCAGTGGAAAATGATTTATGTCAAACAAGGTCATCCTCAACACAGATGTCTATGTTGAGGACTTTCCAAAATTGTTCATCCTGGATGGCTTAAAAAAGTAGGAGACATGTTTGGAAAAGTGTATCTAACTAAAAGGAGATTATGTTGAAAAATAAAAAGAAATTACCAAAAGTTTTTCTATTTGTTCATTATGGACTTATTGAATAAACCACATATTAATAGACATTTGTTTCAATAATAGGAAACAATGCCAAGAACAACTGGTAAACTACTACAACCTTTACAGGGAATCCTACACTTGATATTCTGGTAGCCTTACATTCATTATTTTTTGGTCAATGAAAAGTCTGGAAAATGATAAATCATAAAGGTAGGGACAGTTCACATGAGATTGGTCATCATCAGGCTGACATAGGAAGTATCATGGACTATTGATAGTTTGGAATGTGAGACATGTGCATATTAAGGAACAAGATGGTTTCAAGACGAAAGTTGTACGTGTTTGTGCAACACATTGGAAATTTGCTGTGATGGTGAAATTGATGGGAGTGATTTGGCATTATTGTCCGGAGTATACATGTTAGTCACAGTATAGGTTTAGTTCTGAATTAGATAGTTAAGATGCATGTAAAAAATGTGAACTATTGTCTTGTAGAATTCTCCTGTGTTTGTATGAAAGTTGGCATAAGGAGTTGGGATAGTAGTTGTTTTTGGATTACTGAATGGTGAGAGTAAAAATTGAAGGGATGAGATTGTGGGAAACTAAATGAAGTTTTGATTGAATGTGACCCCGATGAAATAAATACTATAAGGGGACGTGAATGCCTGGGATAATAGTATAATGGAAGCCTATTAATAAGTAGTAGGGCTATTTGGTGACCCTCAAGTTAATGATTATGGGGAAAACGCTTTGTGTTAGTGAAAAAGGATTATGCACTGAAAATGTAAAAGAATGAGAGGTGTAGCACAGCAGAATGAAGTGAAAGAGTTTGTGATTTCATGGAAAGGAAACTCATAAGATTGTGTATCATTTGGAAAAGGAAAAAAACTGTATGTTAAATGTCACAAAAAATGTAAGGAAACAAAACAAATGGCAGAAGAAGAATATATGCCAAATGATTTTGAAGGAAATATGAATATGATCTGGAAATGGGTAAAAAGGGCAAGGGGAGGAATAAATGACAAATATAATTAAGGATAAGAGTATTACATGGGATGAACATGGAGTTTGGGAATTGCATACTAGTGGTAAAAGGTATGAACATGAGTCAAATGCATTTGATGCTTAACTTAAAACCAGGGTGATTCATATAAGTAGGTAAAAATGAGATAGTACCAGCAATAGGAATTTTAAAGAATAGCAAGGCTTTAGGCATATAAAATGTGTACTAGTATAATGTTGAATTTTGGGGTATACTTATTGCTCACTAGGACAAATTGTATTGCTCATGTTAGCGGGTTATGTTTCACCAAATTATCAGCAGAATGCAATAATTATACATTTTCATAAAGGGAAGGATTGTAAATTTGAGTGTTACAAATTATAAACCATTTAGTAATTTGAGTCAACCAGGGACACTCTTTATTGAAGGAGTGCAGTTAATAACATATGACAAAATCTGGGGAGTGCAATTGTTTTTGTCAGTAAATGTATTTTGTTTTTTTACTTCAATAAATACTTGTGAATTCATGGATTATGAAAGAAGGTTTCTCGTGCATTTGTTGTCTTAGGGAAGAAATATAAAAGGGCAAATTGTCGATAAATTTGAAAGAATCTGGATTGAATAAGATGTTATTGAATCCCTAAAAACCAATGTATGAAAATCACTAGTGACTGACTGACTTTAAGCAAAGCATTGTGTGAAACAAGTAAGCAAAATCTCACTCTGGGTGTTCAGTTATATGGATATGTGTGATACATGGTTCCATGGATAAGACAGTGGTACTCCTATGAATTCTCCTAAGCACATGATGGCTGACTCAAGACCTGGTAATAGATTTACGGGAGCCCTGAATAGCTTCAGGGAAGCAACAAATAAGAAATCGAGAATGAATATATTCAAATGAAAATAATAGTTTGAAGAGGAGAATAAGAAGAACATATGTACACCCAGGGTCAGCAGTCAAATAACTGAACAATGGATGATGCTGTATATATCAGTAAACATTTTATGATAGTTGGTGGTATTAATGTTGAGATTGAGTGTATGTGAATGCTGGAAGAAGAGTTTCTGGTTGTGTGAGGAGTATATCAAGATATAAATTCCTGTAAAGGAGGCATATGGCAACACATAAAAGTGTGCTACTCCACGCACAATTTCATGGAAGCAAAACTTGGGTTTGCCACGATAGTCACAGCCACAATAATTAATCCAAAGTTTGATTTGACAGGTAAGGGTGGAGCCCATCAAATACTAAGCTATACATGGCATGTGTAATTCACACATCAGAGTGTATGGGGGCCAGTTCCTTTCTCTGTGCCATCTCCTCCACCTCCTTGTTTGCACACATGGAGGAAACAATAAAAGAGGCTTGAGAAGAAATGAAGATAGGAATGAAAGTTGGTGGGGGATTAATTTAATCAGTAAAGTTTTGGATGATCAAGTTTTGATTAGCCAGTTAGCCAAGGGGTTACAAGCATTACTGGGATCATTGGAAAATGTTTGATAAGCATGGGATTGAAGACCAATATAAGCTAAACAAAGGTGTTTGAGGAGAAAGACTAAGTTAACATTAGAATTTCAGAGCAAAGACTAGAACAGTCTTGGAAGTTTTTCAGACCAAGGTGGTCAAAATAGTATGGCTATCAGAAGAAGGATTGCATTGAGAAAAGAATCTTTCACAAGGAGAGAATTGATGACAGGGACGTTAAGAAAATATTATTAAAAGCATTATGATGGAATGTGGTTTTGTACAGCATGGAAAAATGGTGATTGAAGCAAGAAGCAAGGTTCAATCTAGAGGATATTGGGATGTATGAATGAAGGATGGAAAAGTAAAATGGACGAACAGGAAAACAAATGTGGAAGTGCTAAGTACTGTGGGGGAGGAGAGGGTATTGTTAGGAAAAATCCAAAGGAGGCAGTGGATGTAGAGCACTTCGATTGGCAAGGGAATGTTGACGATTGCCATAGAGGGTAGAATTTTATGCCGGCTCTTTAGCAGGAGGAAAAGAATAGTCATGCTGGACTAAAGGAAGGGAGGTGGGAAATGTGAGGTATTGAAGAATATTTTTATAAAGTGTGGGGTGCCTGGGTGTCTTATTAGACAAAACATAGAAATGTAACAATTCTCAGTATGTATTCATCCAAAACCTACCATAAACAGTAAATTACAGATAAATAATAATTTATTTCTCAATTGACAAATACATAGTATGGTACAGAATATCATACAATTATGTAATCGTATAGGGTACGTCAAGAAGTACAGTAACTGGATGACTAGCCAGAAAAAAAATAATAAAATTACACTTACGTAATTAAGAATTTACACAAAATAAAATTCAGAATTACCCAGAATTTAAGTAGTCATTCACACTGTAAAAACATTTTTCATTTAAGTACATAAATAATTTATTTTTTAAAATAGAGAGTGATTTCACATTTTTTAAACTAATGGGAAGCCTGTTGAATATTTTGATGCAAAGAGAACGAGGTCCCTTGGTCATCATTATCATGCTAGCAGACACTACACACAGATGATTTCTTGTCCTGGTCTCAAATAATGAGATGTGAATGAATGGATTGGAAGAGGAGGGGTTTGACTGAGAAAGCCATGGTCAAATGTCAATGGAGACACTCTTTAAGATCTGGCATATTAGGTGTTTCATGAAAAAGGGAGATTATGTGAAACAATGAATGAATATGATAGGCAAAAGGAAGGACAGATCAGCATAGAGAAAATTAATAAAAGGCATTAAGCACCTTGAAATAATTTGAAAAAAAGTTTATTTCCTTTTGCCATTTTGCAAGCGATGGCCAGAAGGAATGCATATAATTCTCTAAGAAATGGACAATCATATGAGAACATTATTATACATGGAAAGTTATCTTTTTGCAAATCTGTGATGAGAACACAGTGAGCCATTTATGTACACAAAAAATACTTCATATTCAATTCTTAAATTGTTTCTGCACATTTACCTTCCTCTAGTTAACAAACATTTCCACAAAATCAAATATTTTTAATGCCAATAGAGAATATTTATAATGTATGTCAATTGTATAAGATTTAAAAATTGCATAGAATGGAGAGAGTAAAACACTCAAAGCTATAGTTGTTAAATTCATATCAAATAAAGCTTGTTTCCATCAAAATTAGATGTTTTATTAGTGATCAGAAATTTTAAAAAATACTATCATATCATCCCAAAATATTTTTTTATATAAACTCGCTTGAGTAACTCTATGCCACCATTTACCTGATGAAACCTGAGGTGAATCAGATCTTATTCAGACAGGGAAAGTTATATAGAATTCATCTTTATAGACATCCATTTTCAACTCAATTCCCCTGTCCTGATCAGGAAAGTTTTAATCCATAGAAACAGATATTTAAAAGAGGCGCAGCCAATGGCTATCACTTTTGAAGTAAGGAAACACAAAGAAGTGATATGAGAGAAAGGTAATGGCCAAAAAGGAACTCGTGGGACCTAGTCGCTCACTGGAGAACCATTGATGATGGGCATCTGCAAGATCAATTTGATAAAACTTGCGCATATTTTTTAGAAGCATGAGAGAACAGGTGGCCAGTAAGGGAGACATACTGCATTCACAAGATGAGGATAGAGTGAGGAATATGTGTGTCCACAAAAGAGGTAAGGAAAGGGAGAAAAAGAGAGAGAAGAGGAAATTGCAGTGATGACAATTTCATCTTCAATGGGCAAGATATGATTGCAAAATGAATGCACAACTGCTCACAGAGAAGCAAAGTGAAAGGTAAGTGGGAGAAATGTGTGGTAGGGGAGAGGATAGAGGGGGCAGATAATGGGCCCAAATCAAAATTTAAACTATTAACAGATGAATATATCTACAGTCATATGGGTCAATGTGATTGGGAAGACTTTTTAAAAGCCCTAAGTCTACAGGAAATATGAAGTGATTGGTATCAGTTAGGTATCTGGCAATGCTGGATTTTTCTGGTCTATTGTATCTAAAGTGGAATAAATATGCTTTAAACCTAATTAGGTGATTGTTTGGTTTTTCCAGTATGTTTATTCAAAGTTGTAAAGCATTTCACTTGGTTAAGACCCAATTTCTAAAGGATAAGAGTAGCATCATTGACATGGGAAGACATTTTTAATTAAATTTGCTGGATATAGATAAGGGTTTATTATATTGCTTGAAAAAAGAAAATACCTGGATGGATGCAATGGAAGTTTAATGAATTCGTGGTGGATAAAATTAGTGATACCTGGAGATAAAAATTTAGTGATTAATTAAAAGACTGGCTCCCATCATTAACAAGTTCTTTGGTAAGAAATTTAACCTAAAGAGTTATCAGTCAATAAATTGGTTGAAATTTATCACTGTCAATCAGTGGCTATTAAAGTCAAATGTGGTGTCCCACAAGGCTCTGTGCTTGGCCTTAAACTATTCATCATCATGACTAATGATTTACCATGTAATATGAAATCTTAGTCTCTTCCATGTGCCAAAGACACTACTTTTGTTCAAAAATGCCAAGACCCAGAAGATGCAAAGGCACCATCTGGTGATGCCCAGAGACAGGCTAAGGAATGGTTTGATATTAATTTTTTTCAACTTAAATGCTGAAAAACCCAGAATTTTTTATGCAGTCTTATGTAAAAATTAACTGAAATTGAAACTACTAAAGCACTAAGCATTTATATTGATGCAATACTTAACTGGGAGACTCACATCAGTCAGATCTGTAATAAACTGAGTACAGTTGTTTATATGTTAAGAAAGATCAACTTTCTCCTTTCAAATGAGTATTGTTTAAACCTTTATCATGCCTTCTTTCAATGACATTTGAATTATGGTGCTGGGTAATAGGGTAATTCCCCACATGTTAAACAAATCTTGCTACTACAAATGAGAGCTATTTGCTCTCTTGCTCATATAAAACCATGTGCTTCCTGCAAGCCTTTATTTATTAGGTCTAGAATCATAACATTTTGGTCCCCGTAGCCCAGGAGTGAAGCGTTAGGCTACTGACTGAAGGATCCGGGTTCAATTCCCGGGCAAGCCTCTCTAGGCACTTGATTTTTTGGGTACCAGATCTTCCTGGGAAATCATACCTGGCACAGGGAAGGGAACTGGCTCCCCTACTCTGAAGTGTGAATTTCACACGCCGTCGGGCTTAGTACTGGGTGAACTCTATCATCACATACCATAACAACCTTCGGGTTGAATACTATATTTATGGTTTTTTAATTAGTTTATGTCTCTTTAAGGCTCAGATTCATGTGAAAGTTAATCTAGCATCTCACTAATTAAGATCTCACATCCATAACTACACTAACAGGGGTAAAGCAAATTTAAATACTGCAACTTTGAATACGACTGTCCTTAACTTACAACTATTTTCATAATGTTAACATTCAATGGTATAAATGGCTGCAAACTCAAGTGAAATCAGACTATCCCAAATTTCAAGAATAGGGTATATACTTGGTTACTTGCTAACCCACTTTACTCAATTGATGAAGTCTTTTATGGTTATCTCCATGACTTTCAAGAATAACTTTTATGTATTGAGTATAACTTATATTGATGATTTTTAATATGGATGTACCATGTATCAAAACGAATTACATATATTTTATTAGAATCCTTTTTGAGCCCTACTTTTCCCTCACACCACTCTTTTGTATTCATTCAAAGAGTATTACTTCCTCATGACCATAATAGACTTTAAAAATAGGCCATTCTTTTAACCCCTTGTCTTGTAAACCTGATGACGCCACTGTGTATGACATCACAGTCATTATTAATTACATTATCTCACTTCAAGCTAGTTTGTAAAAAGTGCCCAAAACTTTTTCTATATTTATTTATTTCTTACATTATATTATGGTTAGGCACAGGTTTAGGAACAGTGTGATAAATTCGCAGTTTCCCGGGACCAGATGCGGAATCTGACCACAATATACTTGTTATGAAATGCAGCGTCCGCTTCAAAAAGATGAGGCAGGGACGGTGGGTTAGGAAATGCAATGTAGAAGCATTAAATGAATTAACAAGAAAGGAGTATCAGCAGGCTGTAGAGAAAATCATGGAGGACAGTAAAGAGCTGATTACTATTGAAGAAAAATGGGAAAGTATCAAGAAAGAGATGTCGAAAGCCAAAAAAGACACTATAGGAACCGTTAGCGGGAAAAGGATAAGGAAACCATGGATGACGGATGAGACGATTGCAAAGATGGATGAGAAAAGAAGATGGAAGAATGTAAGCACAGAGTTAGGCAAAATGAAGTACAAAGAGTTAAACAATAAATTGAGAAGGGCCACAAATAAAGCAAAAGAAGTAGGTGGAAAACGCAATGCGAGGATATGGATATTATACAGAGGAAGGGAGAAATTGGTGCGGTATACAGCAAGGTAAAGTTATTATTGGGAAGTAAGAAGGCAAGATCTGTGCTAACAGTTAAAGATGAGTGGGGTAATATAACAGTTGAACCAGAAAAAATCCAAGAGAGATGGAAGGAATAAAAAGAAACACTGTATGGTAGAGAACTTAGGCCGACAAGGTTAGACATAGAAAAGTAACATGACATAGAAGAAGATCTTAGGTCCAGGCATACTCGACGATGAAATAGAGAAGGCATTAACGGAGATGAAAGCAAATAAGGCCATGGGGGTAGACAACATCTCCATGGAACTGTTGAAATGTTGAGGAAAATGTGGGAAGGAGACTCTATATGGACTGATTCATAGTATCTATGAGGAAGGAATCTGGCCGGAAGATTTTGTAAGATCAGTGTTAGTTGCTATTCCAAAAAAGGTAAAGGGTAAATCATGTGAGGATTACAGAACAATAAGTTTGATATCCCATGCAGCTAAAGTTATTCTCAGGATCATCAACAAAAGGATAGAGCGTAAGGCAAATGATTACTTAGAGGAGGATGAGTTTGGGTTTAGGAAGGGTAGAGTTACGAATGATGCTATTGCAGTAATGAGATCACTAATCGAGAGAAATATAGAATACAATCAGGATGTATTTACCTGTTTCGTAGATTTCGAAAAAGTGTTTGATTGAGTGAATTGAGAAAAACTAATGCTTATAATGCAGAAAATAGGAATGGATTGGAGGGAAAGGAGACTGATCCGCAACCTATACATTTCCCAGACTGCTCAGGTGCGAGTGGGGAATGGAGAGTCCGGAAGGGCAGTGTTAGGAAGAGGTGTAAGCCAGGGTTGCCCATTGTCAACGGTGCTGTTCAACGTATATGTGGAGGAAATGATTAAATATGCATGAGAAGAACTGGAGGTGGGAATGGAAGTCAGAGGGGAATTTTAATATCGGTTAGGTTTGCTGATGACCAAGCATTAGTTGCTCAATCAGCCAAGGGATTGCAAGCATTGCTGAGTGAATTGGAGGTTCAGTGCGATAAATATGGGATGAGAATCAATATTAATAAAACAAAGGTTATGCAATTTTCCAGAAAGAAAAAGGCTAAGCTAAATACTAAAATAGGCGGGGAAAAAATAGAGCAGGTAGAGCAGTTTACGTATCTCAGAAGTGTTTTGGGCCAACTCGGTCAAAGTATTAGGGACGTAAGGAGAAGAATTGCGCTAGGCAAGGAGGCTTTCTCAAGGAGGGGGGAGTTGATGACGGGGACGTTGAGTAGGGAGGTTAAGACAAGACTCGTAAAAACTCTGATATGGAGCGTAGCTATGTACGGCGCGGAAACGTGGTCACTGAAGCAGGAGGATAGAGGTAGATTGGAGGCTTTGGAAATGTGGGCGTGGAGAAGAATGGAGAAGGTGAAATGGACCGAAAGGAAAACAAATGAGGAAGTACTAGATATGGTGGGTGAGGAGAGGGGTTTGTTGGGAGAAATCCTATGGAGGCAGGAAAAATGGATGAAAGGCATATTGAGCGGCAGTGGGATGTTGAAGAAGATAATAGCGGGGAGAATGTTAGGCAAACGAGGAAAGGGCAGGAACAGGATAGGGATGTTGGACGGAATGAAGGGAGGAAAGAAGTACACAGGATGAAGCAAGACTTGATGTAGATTAGGTTGTTGGATTGGGTTTTGTTTGGAGTTACAAAATATTTATTTGCTAGTTGTATCCATGCAAAAACCTACCTTAGCTGGTAGATTACCTAATAATAATTTATTTTATTATCGACTTAATTAGGCAAGGTTGAGACTAATAGTCCCTTCTTCCACCTAACCCTTACATTTCATACATTACATTGAAGGTAATTACATACAGCCGTATATTGAGAACACACATTGGAAGTATGGTTTTAAAACCAGGAAATTTTAGGTACAGGCTAGTTTTTTCGATCGCAATTGACATTGAGGTCAGGACCAGTTAATTAAAATTGATAGTAGAACAATAATTACATTAAAACTGCATATTCAACCACATATCCAGCTTATGATTCAAATAATGTCTTGTTATTCAAATTAGAAGTTCCCCTTATAGGATGCAGCTATTTATAGGTCTTATGATTTAATTATAAGGATATATATAAGCATAGTACCAATTTTTATGCAACTAATTGGTGGCATACATTCTGCATATGCTGTCTAAATATTGATACCCATTTTCTCCTACTGTTTAGTGAACATTATCTGGCATTATCCTTCATTTATCTCTTAAATGTTGATATAGATTTTGGTGCAATGTGCAAATGACAGGGTTCGATTTTACTTGAATATTGACAAA
The DNA here is from genome assembly GCA_037158775.1 of Hetaerina titia. Classification (NCBI taxonomy): domain Eukaryota; kingdom Metazoa; phylum Arthropoda; class Insecta; order Odonata; family Calopterygidae; genus Hetaerina; species Hetaerina titia. The sequence continues at coordinate 35,473,442 of CM073779.1, forward strand.
AATGTTCTCAGATATAGTATGGTTTGTTTGATTTTTAAATTCAACTGCCAGAAAGAGGAATTTCCAATGTTCTTCTCAGTATACCATGGAAATCTTCTTCAAGTAATAGTAAGGTGAACTGATGAGAAATGTTATTCACACATGACATATCCTTTAAATTATGGACTACTTCGCTTATTTCATCACAACATATCCGTCTATGATATAATGACCATTGGAGCCATGGTAATGGGAGCAAGAAAAAATTATATTTTGTAGGGTTAAACATGCTAGATGAATGGTAATCCATGTGTTTTTCTTTGAATGCAAATTAACTATAAAATTTCTACAGGATGTGAAACCTGGATCATTTGTATTGAATATGTAAATTCTTTGACTGAAAAGAGCTAGTTTGATTGCTCTCGGAGAGGTAGGAGCTTGGTGAAGACGGATGCAAGATTCTGCTTCCTAAAATACCCTGTATTTCCAGTTCCTTCCTACTGGGCCAAATAGGAAGGAACTGTACTGGAAAGGAAATATATTGACTGGGGAAGTCATTGAGCTTAAGTTTCTACATACCTGTTTACATTGTTCCTGTTATAGTCATTTTGGATTATGAAATTGGATATATGAAATGCTGCATGTTTCTTTGAAGTCTGTAAGAAGTAAAACAGTTTCTGGCGTAACTTGGTGGAAAATCTTCATACTGACTAAAGTGGTTTGATTATTAAAAGTCAGTTTGTAAGAAGCATGAATTGTTTAATTTATGGCACAGGGAGAGGATCTGGCCCCCCTACCCTGATGCATGAATTTCACTTGCCATCGGGCTTGGTATTGGGTGAACTCTACCATCACCTACCAAACCGACCTTCAGGTTGACTACTGGGTTTATGGTTTATACATATGACCAACACGGTCAAAGTAGAAGGGACATTTGGAGAAGAATTGTGCTAGATAAAGAGGTTTTCACAAGAAGGAAGGAGTCGATGACGGGGATGATAAGCAAGGATGTTAAAAAAAGACTCGTAAAAACTTTGATATGGAGTGGAAACGTGGTCACTGAAGCAGGAGGATAGATGTAGATTGGAGGCTTTTGAAATGTGGTAGTGGAGAAGAATGGAGAAGGTGAAATTGACCAAAAGGAAAACAAATGAGGAAGTACTAGGTGTTGTGGGTGAGGAGAGGGGTTTGTTGGGAGAAATCCTATGGAGGCAGGAAAAATAGATAAAAGGCATATTGAACTGCAGTAGGATGTTGAAGAATGTTAGGCAAACGAGAAAAGGGCAGGAACAGGATAGGGATGTTGGACAGGATGAAGGAAGCACACAGAGATGAAGATGGACCTGATGCAGAGTAGGCTGCTGGATTGTTTTGTTAGAAATCATAAAATATTTATTTTTAAGTCGTGCTCTTCCAAAAATCTACCTTAACCGGTAGATTTTCTTATAATAATAATATACATATATACCTAAAAAAAATCATAAAAACAGTAATCAACCCTAAGGTCATTATGGTAGGTGATGATAGAGTTCATCCAGTACAAAGCCAGACAGCATGTGAAATTCACACATCAGAGTAGGGGGGGGCAGTCCCAGTTCCTCCAGAACCCAGCAGGGTTGGGTTGGGTATTTTTATTTTAACTTTTCTATTTATTCAAAACTTCTCCATCTTCGTTTACTTATTTCTTCCCATTCCAGAATTGTATCAAAATTTTAAAAAATAATTACATAGGCAGTTGGCTCTGGTCTGTTGCCATTAAGCTGCCATGGAACAACTTTAACATGTCCATTTTTTTCTGGTATTCTAAAGTTAACATTTATATATATATGCATACACACACGTATATTTTTATACACACACACACACATATATATATATATATATACACACGTGTGTGTATGCATATATATATATATATATAAATGCCAACTTTAGAATACCAGAAAAAAATGGACATGTTAAAGTTGTTCCATGACAGCCTAATGGCAACAGGCCAGAGCCAACTGCCTATGTAATTATTTTTCTAATTTTGATACAATTCTGGAATGGGAATAAATAAGTAAACAAAGATGGAGAAGTTTTCAATAAATAGAAAAGTTAAAATAAAAATATGAGGGCATAAACTAAAGCAGGTAGAATATTTTGCTTAGGAAGAGGTTCAAATGGAAGTGGACAAAATTGCACAGACACTAAAAAACTAATCTCAACAGGTTAAAATCCATAAGGAGAAGAGAGTTTAAAACAAGGATCATTAAAAGAAGATGTAAATTAAAGACTCAAATATGGTCCATGGCAATAAAGTGCCAGATAGTAAAGATTTTGATATGGAGCACAAATTTGTATGGTTCCAATATTTGGGCCAATGAGGCTGGAGGACAAGCACAGATTGGAGATTTTTGAAATATGATCATGAAGAAGGAAGGAAAGCATAAAATAGATGGAGGACAAAGCAAATGAAGTGGTGGATATGGAAAGCAAAGAGAGAAGGGTGGTTGAGAGAAATATTGAGGCAGGAAAAATGGATGCAGGTTGTTCTCAGAGACAATGGAATTTTAAAGCCAGCGATAGATTGGGGCTTGGTAAATGAATTAGAGGGATGAAAAGACAAGGCAGGTTCAATGGAATAAATGGACATAAAAGTTAGGTGGAGTTGAAGACTAGTTTTTTGTATTATTAGGCATTTCATGATTCAGTGTAGGCTTCAAGTTTTGCAGTGGTCTCTGTACTAATTAAAAACCTAGATCAACATATAGTCGCCTTTAAAAATATGATAAAATTTTCTGGTAACTGAATTACAAATTCTTTAGAATGCACCACAGCATGCCAGTCCCAAACTTATTATAAGATTTTGAGAACTATAGGCGACTCATTTGAAAATCTAGGCTAACACAGCCATCACAAGAAATAGCAATTATTGAAGGTTTAAGAAAATCTAGATATGACCTATAATATGAACCTTTCCATCATAGATCTACATAAGGGTAACAACTCATTTTCTAAATTCCTATATCTTAATGTTTCCCAATGAACATATCACCCTATTGCCAGACTTGTTTTTGAGTTGGCTGAATTTGGGGTAAATGTCGAGATAAATTAGGAGCCATCATTACGTTAAAAAAACATTCAAAACAAAGGATGTGACAGACTTGAAGCAAGCAGAAGGTGGGGGAAGTGGAAACATTAAATGTATTTTGTTTAGACTAGGGGAGGGGGGAAACCAATGTATTTGGATTTGTTAGTCCTTACTTACATGTCTTTAGTGAGATTAAAGAGGAATTTGAAAGTGGAAAGGGAGTGGTGATCATAACGCAAATCATGGGAAGCCGAATGTCAAGGGATGTGGTTGAAAAGCTGAGATATTTAATTAAGAGGTGGGAGCAAATAAGTACCATTAGGATATGAGGGGCTAGGAAGTAGAACAGAGGAGAGACCAAGTTTTATAATTGCACAATGGGTGAGTTGACAGGGAGGGCTAGTTATTACTGGTGGACTGATTTAATGATAAAGGTGGCTATGAGGGAACATAAAAATTCATTTTTTTAAACACTGGACCCAAATCTCCGAACACATATATGTATGTGTATCGAAAAAAACATACACATATATATTCATTCATATGAATGAGTGTTCACCAGTAGGTGGGTTCTCTCGATTGAATGTGTGTATATAAATGTATGTATATGCATTTAACCATAATCACAGTAACAACCCAAAGGTGAGTTTGGAAGGTGATGGAAGAGTTCACCCAGTACTAAGCCCAACGGCATGTGAAATTCACACATCACGGTAGGGGGGCCAGTTCCTTCCACTGTGTCAGTTACAGTTTCCCAAGAAGATCTGGTACCCAAAATATCACATAGCTTGGTGCAGGTGCCCAGAGAAACTTGTCCAAATGTGTGTCCGTGCACATATACATACACCAACATACATATCTATATATATGTATATACACACACACACCACCTGATAAAAGCCATGAAATGTAGCTAAAATGAAACAAAATTTATTAACTTTCACATTTATTAAATGGACGGACTCACAATGAACACATTAAATATATGCTGTTATAATTAAAGCACATTACAAATATATACATAATCCTTGAAAGATTATTGAGGTAAAACAACTTGCACATTCCTACATGGCTAGTTGATCACAGGAAAGCAATCTGAACTTACTAGTGAAAATACATGAAGGATACAGTATCAGAAGTTTAAAAAATAAGTATTGATAAATGTAAATGTGATAGTGTTATGCAATTAATCAGCATATTTTATAGAAATACGTCATGAATTATAAAAATTGAAGCATAAGACTAATCACATTACTTGAGATTTGGACTACCATTACATCCACAGCAAGAAGCTTAATTTCCACCGTGCAGCAACAACCAATGACTTATCAATATCACACTATAAGTCAATAACAAACTGAGAGATTTTACTATATCCACCTCTCTCAATTTTCATTCGTGACAACTAATTGTCTAGAGCGGGATCAACATAACTAACTGTAATATAAACGTTTCAAAAGGTACTGGCTCGCAAAATACCTGTCAATTTTTACAAAAAACTCAACATTTTAATCACTCGTTGAGAATGTTAATGACATGTGCAAAGAATTACATTTTATTCTAGAAGAGCAACTGAACAAATATAAGGCATGCTCATATCAATCGAGATACATAAAAGTGGCGAAAAAATCATTTTATTTCTTCCCCCTAACTTCTTTTTTCCGTTTATCTACAAGATCTCTTATCTGCTGAGTAAGCCATTCCATTCCTTCATGTAAACCCTCTCCTGAAAGAGCATTGCTGGCACATATATGCCATGGCTTGTCCATAATAACTTCAAGACCAAGAAGAGCAGATATTCTGACAACTGACAAAGCCTCTCGCACGTCCATCTTGTTGGCAAAAAGGAGGATTGGGACTCGCCGACTAGGAAAGAAAGTCCATTTATTTTACCGATGATAATGAGGCAACGATCATAACAATGGAATCAAGCGGTGCATCAATTAATAGTAATATTTTGAAATGGTGCAAAGATAATTCCAAATTGAAAAGTACCAGCTGATATCTGGATGATGAAGTAGAAGCTCCAATTCATCACGGACAACTACTAACCGGAGCTTGTCACTGCTATCAACTACAAATATAATTCCATGGCAATCATTGTAATAATTTTCCCAAAGATTACGATACCTGCCTTGTCCTGACATGTCAAATGCTGTGAAGCCAACATTCTGATCTGTTGAAAATAAATAAATTGTTTTACCAATTTATTAGCTTTACTTTAACATAGGTACAAAAGTCCTAAAGAAAAACATATATAGAACCTCTACAGTTCAAACACGGAAAACCAGCATATTTAGCCGAACATGTTCGTAAAAAACATTTTTCATGAATTATTAATATAGTTCCCACGCCTTAAATTTATTTCACAGTCACCCTTGAACCGTGAACTTATGCAAAGGGTATACTTTTATTAAATTAACTCACAGGATCAATTATCAAGCAATAATGAGAACATCTAAGAGAATCATGTTTGCCAACGAATTTACATAAACATGTGGATTAATCACGAGTCGCATTTTAAAATACATACCGTCACACATCAAGATAACCAAAACATTTCCCGTCTTACCGTACTTATGGAGCAATAAACGGTGTTTGAATGTACACGATAATCATAGAGAATCGTGGAATGCCATGTTTTAACATCAGACCCCAACAGGATAATTATACTAATGGATTGTTATAAAGGTTATTTGAATGAAATTTGGTTTTGTTATACCAAGAACAAAAGTAACCCCTAAATGACCCAATAAAGGGAGTATAAAATATGTCCAAACACAAATGTAGTCATTCCTTCATTAAGCTTAGTAAAATGTATCCCAGAGAAAAACACCTGTCACACTAAGCAAACCCATTACACATCTTTAGCTACTCTGAAATAACGAACAACTTCTCATACTCCACTTTGTAGAATATTCTATTATCCATACTGTTTATTAGTAATTGTTAAAGAGCTATTCCATTAACTATAAACACATTCGATACGAGCCATATTAGGCATCGTCTACCATATGCTCAAGTCTTGTTTATACATTCAGCAAATATTTACACACAATCAATAACACAGTTGACAATGTTTTTGGTAATTCAGCAATCGCAGATTTGAACCCATCAAATACTCTATACATTGAAATCATTGCTCACATTAAACCCAACATACAAAAATAGATATGAAGGGATGAATTATGAACTACTTCGACATGGCCATAATGTGTTTATTTTCCGATTACGATGCGTTTCAACATAAGATAGAAAAATATATATTTGGACTATCATTAATACATACTCTGTAACAGTTCACATAGAAAAAGAAAATATGCAGCCTATTTAAATTTAAACGTAAACTGAGAGCCTCTATACACGTTCAGGTGTAGTTCACGCCGTTTTAAAGTGGATCCAGGCTTTCAAACCAGTAGATGACCATAGACCATATTTTCACTACTGGTTGCAACAAGTATTCACTTCAAAGACCTTAAAAATAATTGATAAACAATCAACTCCTCATCTCACTGATTTCCTGTTAGCTGTGAAATTTTGGATTGCTGCAAGAACCTGATAGTACACATTTAAAAAAACTCACTTTGAAACTTATGAATGCTGAAACCAACTGTGGGCACTATTTCTCGAGCTTGACAATCGTTTGGCTTAAAATAGTTGAGAATGGTTGATTTGCCGCTGTTATTAAGGCCTACAACAAGTACATTCACTTGCTGCTTTCTCAAGCCCATATAGTTTACTAGCTTTTCAAGAAGACCCATCCTATGGACTATTGTCAAAGGTCGGAATGCATTAACTTCCTCAACATCATCGTCATTGAGGCCGAGTTTTCCAATAAACCTAATGGAAAAATATAAGGGTTACACATGATCATTTTAAACTTCAACTCTTCCTATAAAGGGCATCTTAAATACGAAGCTACAGATGTCAGGATAATGGTGAAGAGGCGGAAAATAACTTGGAAAACTAGGGATACCATGATCGAAATGTCAGGTTATTATAGTAAGCATTTAAACACTCTGAAATGCAATAAACTACTTCACGGGTGAGACATGTAATTACAACGCTATGATAATGTCAGCAAGATAATCAAAGGGAAGTAGATTTTATATACTCTATCCTTCCTAACCTACACTTGATACGTATCCCATGCTCACCATCAAAACTATATTGCTAACCAAAATGGCGCGAGCCTAAGTTCCAATGCAAACCAGTAAGTTAGGTAAACGCGTTGCAGCTATTGACCAGATTTATGCGCATTGTGATCCAAATATGTCGAGGCGGATTATCACGTGACATTAGACAAAAGTTGGCGGCATTTATAAGTCAATTGTCGTAATCAAAATTCAGTCACAGCCATCTTCATGATATATAATACATTGAAAACCAAAACAATTAGACACCGTTTTGGGTCCTGAATATTTTGGTGGCACAACCACCTTTCTCAACGGAAGGTAGAAAAACCTAGTTAACACATACACTCAATACAGTTCGAAACGCATACACTGCCAAGGCAATATACTTGCACAAAAACACAAGTAATGTTATAAGTGCATGTTTCAATGCATATATGTCAAGCCCTGCCTGCCAGTTATAAAGTGCTCACATTCCTAAGAGAGATTTAGTGAACCAACAGTCGCAAATTATCACGATTTTACTCAACAGTGAACATAATAGACAATATGGACCAGTGTTTTAAGTAAAAATATTTCAAATGCCACATTCCATGTACTAAATATCATCATCCAATTTTTCAATATTTTAGGGGCGCGTCAGGGTATTACTGACTTGAAAACATAAAAGTGAGACGGAAAATATTTTTAATCTTAACACCAAAAAAAACAACTGGCCTCTATTCGACTCCTTTCACCAACAGAGAAATTCTTCTACAAATTGCAGTTTGTTAGCTCTGTAAAAAATGAAATTGTTCATGCAGTTTTCGTGGTAATACTCTCGGTATTACTATGAATTGATGTATAATGGTTTAACTATGAATCAGGCCACGATTGAATTAGAATTATGTCCTCCTACGCCTTGATTAGAAAAATGATTAATAATATATGAAAATGGATCTAAGCATGACGCATTTGAGTCAAAATAATAAATATTTTCCGGGTTGACCATGAAATCAAAGTATTTCTCTTACCTGCATTAGTTCGAAAATTAAAAGTATTTCCCAGTACGGAGAACCATTTTAACACAGAGCAGTTCTTCTGCAAAATTGACACCAAATATTCTGGCACGCAAAATTACGCCATTGCAATGGCATTCAAACTTTTGCAAATTCCCTCTCATGTCGCCAAATGAGATCCAATCGTTGAGATTTAAACAAATCGTACTTAAGGACCCGCGAATCCCAGGACTTCTCATTGAACCAATCAGATAATTTCTTATATCATCAGATAACGGCTTCCGGTGATTTTGGCGGTTAAAACTTAAGAAGTGCTATATGCTGATATATCAATGTTGTTCAAAAATAATTCTGAATAACAGTTGACTACTTATCATTATAATAAATTGTACTACGTATGGGAATATTTACTGGTTTTTTATGTCAATTATCTTGAAATGTTGACATTACTTAACATATTTTATTCCAGTCACAACATGGCTAGTCAACCTACAATACGCAAGATTTTTTGCGAAAAACGCAATTTCATTCTGAGGAGTGAAGGCTCGGATCAAAGGAGAGAGTTGAGAATATCTGTGGAACGTGAAACAAAGTGTTTGCCAGTGGCCCAGAAGGTATGTGGTGTAAGCTACATGTATGAAAATATTACTCCACCATTTTAGGACAAGCCTACAGTGAATTCTTTTGCCTTAGGTTTTAAACATACACATATCCGATGACGAAGATCCTTACTTTATATGCGGGGCGCATATAACGGAAGAAGATTATAAGGTTATGCGGGATAGTCAGAATCTGTTAGTCGACTTCGAGTATTTTCATCAGCATGTAGTCAGGCTGTTCAGTCAATGCACTGGTACGAGCGACTGCCGGTATGTATTTTTGTATCCGTAAATAAATTTATTCAATTCCACAAGGTGCTTCTTGTATTAAGTGAAATGTCTATTAAACAATATCCTAAGATGACACCACCGCGATAGTTTCGTGCTTGGATATGGATTTTTCTGAAATATACATCATGGAAACCATTAATTAGCCTCTGTTTAAGCAACCATGATTTAACTACGAAATGGTGTTTCCTAGCAATCAGAAAGGGCGACTTTCCTTCTACTTTTTGAGTGGTACACCTTGAGTCGTGATTCGAGAAGTTCTCCCTATTTTTAGTGTTTCTTGAGTAAAGTGAGTTTTCGCCCTTTTACAGTGTACATTAGGAAAACGGTTTCCTGTAAACTCTCCTTTCCTATACAATATTGCAAATTGCTTTATTTCATGTTAATTTTATAAAATAATTTGTGCATAAATGTCACGCATTAGTACGTTATAAACACATATGCGTTTTGTTTTCTGATTTCTTTCATAAAGGTTCATGTTAGTATTAACCCGTGGTGTTGAAAAAACAGGATCGCCAGATCAGTTGCAGGTGGTGGAAGCTACCAACTTTAAGAACCTATGCCACATATCACTGCCTGTTTTGAGAGGGAGTGATGCTGATATAAAGAAGAATATGACAATTACGATCCGACAGTTGCAGGTAAATTACGTACTGGTTAACACGTTTTTCCTTAAAATTATTTGAAAGTTTCTACTTCTACTTTGCTTTTGACTATGTTAATCTTCATTTTGACTCTCACTTGATCTTCTTGGGTCTTCAACTGTATACCTCCTATGTATGTAGCCATTAAAAAGGTTGAGTATTGATTTAATTTATCACTAGAAACGTTCGATCGCACAGAGTACATGTAGTTTCTGTTAAGGAATAGGTTAATAGAAGAGGATGTCATTATATATTTCTGATGTTATAGTTTGTTTGGATTAAGCTGTTGCGTGGGGTGGAGAAAGAGTGTATGAAGAATGTGTTAGAAGGTTGTATGTGTTTGGAAAGGTTGTAAAAATGAAACATACATTTCTCTGTTGATCTTGAGCCACCTTTTGCACTCATTTATTGGTTTCTTGTTTATTCTTACTCCCTACTGGGCTTGTTTTTTCCCAACCTCAGTGCAACCCTCTGTTTAATCATGACTCCTCTCTTATGTTTGATTCTAGTTCCTCCCAATACATCATTTCTCTGCGTATAGGATTTGTCCCATTGTCAGTATAGTTTTTAGGTATAATATTTCTGTGTCTCCTAAAGTAATTAATAGCATGGCTTCTTTTATAAATTAATAGTATCAACCCATAATGTCGTTGTTGACATAAATGCCATCTCCAAAGGATACCACCACCTACGCAGATGTTTGTTGTTATCTCTTTGCTGTGTTGTAAGTTCTTTTTCATTTGCATTGCTTGCCCTTCATTACTTGGAAGTCAGCGAAATGTAAAGCAATGCCTTTGAGAGATGATCTTTCTGAAAAAAAAAGATCACCGGATTGTAAAGTTATCACAGTCAGGTGTTCCATAGTTCATTGCTTTCTAGTTTGGATACTTTCATTTCCTTTTCTTCCTAGTGTCAGCTATCTCATCAAGAGTTCTTTTTCCATCTATTGCATAATCAAGAATATTGAGTAGGAAGGTGTATTTTACAAAGAATGGCAACAAAGAAAAAATAAGAAACCGATTACGCATGTGAAATTTATTACGAAACTAGTACCCGATCTCGTTGGAAAATTCCGAGATGTGTCAAAAACTTCCACGGTTAGATTACCATCCAATAACATAGAGCAACGTTTAGATGGGAAACTCCATATAATCACACCTCACCCTAACAAAGTGCTGTTTGCTCAAACCGAAAAATCAAAGGTGGAAGAAGAGAGACGATATATATCTGTGAGACGTGAATGTAAACCAGGTCTTCATGTTGGTGAATACTTCCAAAAATATCATGCATGAAAAATTATGGTTTATCAATAAATTTATCGAAAATTATGTAAAAAATCCAATTAAATTAGTTTGTATGAAAAGAAACTCCAGTTTTTCATTCTAGTGCCACGCTTAGTAAATTTAGGGTCTTTAAAAAGTTAAATCCCAAGTAGACTAAGGCAGTCAAGAGAAAAGGCTCCCAAGTGAAGGTTTAATCATTTGATTTGATAATTTAGATTTCACACTATTATTTAATGGAAGGTTTCTCTATCAACTGAGACATACTTTTTTATGATCTACAATTGTTGTAACTATGCTTTTCGAGTTCAGTAGTCGGTGACAGGTTATTTACTTTTGAAGGACTCTGTTCTGAGCAAGATTGCCTTTTCTAAATCTATCTTGATGTTCACTTAAGTGGCTATCCATACATGACCACCAAACAATTCACATTCAATGATGAAAACCTACCATAGAAGGTGTATATTTTATAATACATGTAATGAGGTAAATCTTTACTTTTCACTTGGATTCCTGCAGGGAGGACATTGTATTTGTGGCTACTGCAACTATTACGTGCCACAATTTTATTAGGTGGTCCTCCTCCCCAGGCCTGATCATGGATGCAGCTACTTATGTTTTCAAATGTTGTGAAGCAGGTGCTTTTTATTACACTTGGTTTCTGAAACCTAAGTGAGTAGTAGTTATAGAAGTGAGTAGAACCTTGCACTACAGCTCAATGTAACATTGCGGGGCTCTGTGAAATATCAAGTGATTAGGATAGAAATTTAAGTTGAAATTATGAGGGGATTAGGATGGTGCAGTAGGTAATGTACCACCTTCCCACGTGCTGGGCCCAGGTTCAAATCCCGGTGGTAGCAGAAATTTTGCATTGGTATCCTGTTCCCTACTTGAGGTGCTTTGTGAAGGGCACTTTGGAGTTAGCGGTTTTCCAAATGGGACGTTAAAATTGAGTAACCAAATACAATGCTGAGGAAATTCATTCAGTCCAATTGATATAATAAAATCTAATGTACACTTATAATGAGGAGTGATGAAGTATCATATGTGCATGTTAAACAAGTTTTATAAAAACCATAAACACAGTAATCAGCTTGAAGGTCAGTTTGGTAGGTGATAGTAGAGGTCACCCATTACTAAGCCTGTGATGGTATGTGATACATCAAGTTAAGGGGGCCAGTTCCTTTCTCTGTACCAGCTATGGTTTCCCAGGAAGATCTGGTACCTGAAAAATTATACAGCTTGGGTGGAGCTGAGGGTGGCCGGAGGGGCTTGCCCAGGAATCGAACCGAGCCCCTCCAGTCAGAATTCCAATGCTCCAACCCTTGACTACCGCATACCCCTAAACAAGTCATATAAATTGCATAAATCATCATTGCCTTTCAATTGGCCCATCGGAGCACACCTGAGCGGAGAAGAGAGTTATAGAAGATCAGCAAAAAACAAGCACTTCTGAAGAACTGCAATGTTAGATAAACTTGTTCCAGCAATATTGACCAATCCTGAGTATGTTAGGTCATATTAAAGAGAAGATATTCTCATGCCACTTTAACTATAGCTGCCTTTATAATTTCACAAATGAAGGTCATAAATAGTCTATGGCAACTGAAGGAAGAGTTTCCTGCTTATGTTCGAGATTTTACAAACTCTTTTAATATGCAATAATAACTGTTTTACCTGGTTGAAATCAGTATTTTACAGGGTTATTAATGATATATTATGTATAATAATAGTGCTACATTAAAATCCCTTATATTTTCTGAAAATATATTCTATAAATAGACAAAATATTTCATGTGTATGACATGCAATGAAATTTAAGATTTTCATCGTGAAATCTGAAAATCATAAAATCCAACATTTTGTTGGAATTAGAGATATCGAATAGCCTACATTAAATTAACTAAAATTTTCAATGGATTCCAGGTTTTTATAAATTCCACTGTAGACTCCCCTCTATTGTTTATGGATGGTGAAATATTTTCATAATCTAAATTGTAAGTACATAAAAAAATCTTTCTCTTCTCCTTGAACTCACTCTAAAACTTCCTTTTTTTTGTGAAGGTGCAATTCCTTGTTTAATTATCTCTTGTCTTTTCCACTTTGTAACGGAAGCCAGTCATCTAAGATAAACTGAAGGTCTGTGTCAAAACATCTTGCTTCTTCTATTAATTTCCTATGCTATTGATTCTGACGTGTGGCAGTTCATCTTATAGAGGACGCACTAAAAGTGTTCTTTTATACCCAGATTACTAACTATAGTATGTCACAGATTTTTGCAGAAATTTTTAATTTTTATAATTTTCTATTATCTCCATGTAACATACTTATTTGATATTGCCTGTTGAATTTTGACTTTCATATTGGAAAAGTTAATTTTTCTAAGGAGTTGCTAATTTTGGATTTGCTAGAAGGTGAAGGTTTCAAAGCATAAAAATCTTTTTCTGTACTGTTGAGAATTTATCCTTAAATTTGCTCTGTATTTCATCATTTTTTACAGGATGAAAACAAGGCTTTGGCAATTAACCTTGTTGCAACCAAATCTAAGTTTCTCCAATTATCACGGAAGCTGCAACACCAAGACCTTTCCCACAAAGAGTTTCAAGAGAAGTATCTTGAAGAAAAGGCTGTTTTGAGAAGTGAATTTGACCAGAAACTCTTAGAGATTGTAAACACCCATAATAAGGTTGGACTCACTCTTTTTATCAAAATATAAATTCTTCAAAAGTGCTAAGTTTTAGAATATTTTTCTAATTGTGCTACTAATTCATAGGAACTAGTTAATGCAAGAAATGACTTCCAACTAGAGAAGCAGTGTCTAGAAGATAAATATGAGGATGCCATTCGAAATATTGAGTCACAAACAACCAGTCTGAAGGCCCAAGTTAAGACTGCTATGGAGAAGAATTCGCAAGCTGAGAATGACAAGAGGTATCTACTTTCATCATTTTCTGATTTTAATTCTAGTAACTGAGGTTAATTGTATAATAAAATGCTATTTACGCGCTTAGCACCAGTTACAAGTATTTAAAAGGTTAATGCATTTTTTTATCATCTAGGAACCTCTCATTTCATCACAATATTCATTTTGAATTAAGACTTCATATTATGGTGATTTGCATTAATTCTTCATCTTTCTCTTTGGTTGACTCTTTTGCTATTATCTAGGATGGCCTGTTATTATAATAAAAATAATAATTTTTATTGGCTACTGGACATGTGACTTACATGCATAGAATAGGTAATATGAATAAAGCATGCACACATGATACATAAGGAATCTGATTAATGAAATGCACAACTCCATCAATGGAGTAAAATATAATTATTATAACTTATTGGTAGAGTAAATTCTTAAACTTTGGAAAGTCTGAGATTTACCTTAATTGTTAGGAGATTAAAAAGGTTCACCCATGCATTGATTGGGTTTTTATTAAAAGCTTTATATGAAAAATGACAATCTCATCTTTGGAATGACTGGTGTTGTATTCATGGGCAATTCAATTTCTTTCATGGTCAAATAATCTTCTGTGTTAGCAAATAAGAAACAATTGTAAGGAAAATTTACAGGCCTGGTAAAGTGAGAAGTTCAAAAGATTTGAAATAAGTCCCACAACTATTTTTTCATGGGATAGTACCCAGAATCCTGATAACCCATTTTTGGAACCTGAAAAGCCTAGTGAAATGGTATGAATCACCAGGTTATCATTGCTCCTTTTACTCATGGAGTCAATATTTCCTTGAATATAATTATATTTGAAAAGATTTGTGGAATTTAGGTGTGTTGTGTCACATGGACAGCTATTGAAGTAAGGGGAAGGTTGTTAATGTATCAGAGAAAAAGAAAGGTACTTAAGAATGGATCTTTGATAGGTTCCTTTATCAGCTGCTAAAGAGGTATATGTAGCATAAGAAGTTGTGATAGAAAACTAATTTTTTGAGGATTTAGGTCTGCCTGTTAAATGTTATTTTATTCACTGATTGGCAATTCTCCAGTGCCAAGTTTGGACATAAAAAGCCCATGATTTACATAGTCAAATGCTTCTTTAAGATGATAAAAAATTCTTTGACATGGTTATCAAGTTCAAGGATTATGGATGGACTTTGTAAAAGCAGTATCTGTTGACTTTTTGCCATGAAATCAGTTTTTAACTGAGTTTTGGAAATAATACCAAATTGTGTTTAGGGCAATAATAACCTGTTGTACAAACCTAATTAAAAAAAAAGATATTGATCTAAGGGGTCATATGCTGCCCAAATTAACCATTATTTGTGCCTAGTTTATGGACCTATGGTAATGAGTGAAGGAGAGGTTAGAAAATTGTGTCAAGACTTCAGAAATGACCACACAAATGTGTATAATAAAGGGTGGAGTGGCAAACCCAGTGTTCAGACAGATGAATTCGTTAAATTATTGCACAAAGAACTCCAATGTTATTGACAATAGGCAATTATTGCCCTGACTGATAAATTTTCTCATGTTGGATGCACCACTATTTACATAATTGTTATGAAAAAGCTAAGATATATTGAATTGAATGACATGTGCAAGGAGGGTACTGGAATTGCTTTTCAACCAACACGTGCAGTGGATGAGCAGTTCTCTGCTATTGACAAGATTGATTATCCGCCCTACACTCCCGACCTCTTCTTCCACTTGAAAAAGTGGCTTGTTGGACATCAGTTTGAAGACAAGCAACTAAAGATTGCCATTGTCAATTGGTTCAATTCCCAGATGGCAAACTTCTATACCAAAGCATTAAAGAAACAGGTCCGGCGTTACGAAAAATGCTCAGAAGTGAATGATGATTTTGCGTAAAAGTGAATTAGGTTTTTAGGAATCTTAAACACTCGTTCAAAATACTTTCTAATGAATATATGTTTTGGCCAAACTGCCCGCTGCAAATATGCCTCATGTATTAGCCGGAATGCTTTCAATTTATCTCTCATCAGTAAGCCAGAGAAAAATAAATTTTACACCATGTATTATTCAGTTTACAGAATGAAAAAACTTGTTGAAGGCCCAGGGGATAGCATTTATTTAATGGAGCTAATGAAGTTATTATTAGAGAGGTTTGTTGTGGAATTTAAGTCTGAAATCAGAGTTTTTATGAGAAATTGAGTCATTATTTATGTGCTTCTTCCATTCAATTTTCCACAGTAGGTTTTTCATTCATCTCTATTATGTGTGCATCTCATGGCAATTTCAAGCCATTTTATTAAGGTAATTTATGCAATTGATAGGAAGTCAGTATTTTAATGGGTTTTCTGATATATGGCACTGTAAGTGCTAGGTCTGAACCACCCTTCTTCAATGAGTTCATGTCTCTTTTGCGATGGTGTTTTGAGCAAAATTATTTCCAATTCAATAATGAATACTTCAAACAAATTAAAGGATTAGCAATGGGGTCCCCGTTATCACCACTGCTTGCTGACCTGTGCATGGACGAGTTTGAAAGAAAAATATTCAGCTACTTCTCAATGTTTACAAAGAATATTCACTGTTGGTTTCGATACGTAGACGATATTTTTGCTGTATGGACAGGCACTGAAAGACAGTTATTTCTAGATATCCTAGTGTCGAAAAAGGGACGGCGCTTTGATTTTGAAATTTTCTGGAAAATAACCACCACAGACCACATCATCCCCTTTAACTCCCGCCATCACATATCCCACAAGCTTTCAACTTTTCAGTTTTTACTAAACAGACTATTGACCATTCCTCTGTCCAAAAACAATTTTGCTCATGAACTTAAAATAATTAAAGATTTAGCAACGAATAGTGGCTACAAAGACAGTTTAATAGAAAAAATGCTACAAAGAAAACGTTCTTTTCAAGTCAAAGAATTTTTATACAAGCCAATTAATGTGGTTGGAAAAGAATAGAAATGTTGTAAACTCCCTTTTTTATGGTTTAATTTCACAGGAGATAGCCAATCTCTTTCCAAGGGAGCAATTTCATTAAAAACACGGGTGGAAGAGCATAAATGCTGTTTTAGGAATTGTGACTTCAAGAAATTGCACTTTGTAAAACATCTTTGGGAAAACAACCATGCGAGTAAAACAGAACTCTTACACCAGGTGGACAAAGGGATGAGGATGGACAAGTGGGAGGAGCTTGAAATTGGAAAGCATTTAAAAGCGGGTCAATTGGCGAACGAATTATTGTTTGAATACCTCTCCCCAATCATGGATATACCCCTTTCCTTCACCGAAAGACACAACAACCACCCCTTCCCCCCACTGTTAACCCACCAATCACTGATGCTTAACACCCCTATCCTCCCTCCCATTTCCGCCGATCACAACCCGATTTTCCCCTCTTTTTTTACCCCCTCTCTCACCTACTCCACTCTCCCTCATAAATGCTATATAAATGAGCCGCAGCTGGTTTTATTTTTGTACCTGATGATGATGCCTAAGCGTTGAAACTAGTTGTACGATAATAAAGAACAGTGGATGTATACATTGTGTTTTTAGTAAAATAAATATCTGACATGAACTTCCACAAAGTTGAGCTTAAAACAATAGAAAACACACTACCATTCCTACCACATCTTGGAGGTACAATTGGCTCCTAAATAATCAGATGACAGATTGATCCAGCTTTTGCTAATTCATCTGCTGCTTCATTTCCACTTAATCCCTTCATATCCAGGCTCCCAGAAAAGTTTTACTTATATTTTGTCTACCACTATTGGCTATTATGATCTATACCTTAGCTTAACATACCATTGCATGTACTCTTAAGATAGGTGAGAGTCTTCTGTATGGACTCCCACCATATACTGAAGCCTCCAAATCAGTGTACCACCAATCACTCTGTGAAGTTCCTTTATCCCTTAAAGACCCATTGTTCTCAAAGTGGAAAATGGTTCATGAAGATTGAGTTGAACTTTATTAGTGTCTCCCTCCATCTCGAAGGTGGAACTTGAATACCATAGAAGGCTGCCCAAATTTGTCTCTGACTGGAAATTGCTCATTTGTCATACCATTGTCCTATTTATTTAGGACAGAAAGCTGCTGGCTACAGTTAGTTGCCTTACTGTTTTCTTATATGGTGTAGCCAAAATTGAAGGGGGTCCCCAGTAGTAATGATGTTTATTGTAATTACCCCTTTTATCCTATGTAGGCCTTCTCTGTGTTTGGTTGAGTTTCGTCCTGGTGTCTCTATTCCCAGATTATTTTCCACCACACTAAAGAGTAGTACATTCTGCTTGACCTTTAAGGAGATAGTGCTCATACAATATAGGTCCAAAAACATTTCTATTTTTACACTCTTGACAACCTTTCCTCTGGCACTTACCATCTTCCTATACTTTGTTTATATGGTGTTCATACTCCATCAGTGGAGTGCTCTTCCATAACTAAATTCATCTACATCTACATAATACCCCGCAAGCCGCCGCAAGGGCGTGTGGCGGGGGGTGTTAGGCCACCACCCAAAAAAAGGAAAAAAGAAACACCGCATTCAAAACCAACACACACATGCAAACCCCAATCCACAACAGTACACACATTCATTGCAACACCCCATCATTCGACGCGCATGCAACCACACATCTACCTATCCTCACTCCAAAAGCATGCAAGTACATACGCTTACCTACAACAAATAATTCCACCCTAGGATGCAGCAAGAAACCTATCACGAACGTGCCAGCTAGTTTATAGCAAGTAGCCAGGCGAAACACCACCACCACAAGAGCGTTCCACACAAAACTCTCTCCCACCCAAGGTGAGGAATCTGGCCCAACGCTGCAGGTGGGAGGAGGGCACACCCGCGGAGAGGGACAAGGGATGGAAGGGTGGAGCATGAAGTTCGTAAAGACGCTCGGGCATGCGGGAAGGGTTCTGACACAACACACAGGAGGCTAGTGAAAGTGCATGCAATTGAGTTCAACTAATTGTTACCTAGACGCGGAGGGTGGCAAGTGGCATTTTTGTTATCTCCGAGTGTAACCCTAGAGTTGTTATCCCATATTGTCCATGGGAAGAAGGAGTCCTTGAGTCTGCTAGTCCTGGCATCTATTTCCCGAATTTTGTACACATGATCCAAGCGACCTATATATGTTGGAGAGCGAATAATTTTTGAGACCTCGGTGCTGAAACATGCGGATCCGAATTCATTTAGTAAGTTTAACCTAGCATTGAGTCGTCTTTCTTCCAATGATTCCCATCCCAACTCCATAAGCATTTCATTGACGCTTTTCGTTTTATCGTAACAGTTTTCCACGAAACGAGCTGCCCGGCGTTGGACCTTCTCAATTTCCCGAATGAGGCCTTTTTCACACGGATCCCATACGCTACATGCATATTCTAAATGGGGCCTTACAAGAGCGTGATAACAACGTTCCTTGACCTTGGAGTCACTTCTACCGACAATGCGTCTAATGAATCCTAATTTTTTATATGCTTGCCCGCAGACCTTACGTATATGGGTCCCCCAAGTTAAGTCTTTAGTGAATGTAACACCTAGGTATTTCACCGAATCAACTACTTCAAGGTCAACTCCAGCTAATTTGTAAACTAATCCCGTGGATCTTTTAAAGAAATTTACCACCGAACATTTATTAAGATTTAAAGGCAATCCCCATTTTGAACACCATTCATTAATGCTATTTAAATCACGTGCTAGAATTAAACGATCCTCATCCCCAGATATCTCCCGATAAATCACTGTGTCATCCGCGAACATCCTTATCTTACTTTTCACTTTGCGGTTCAGATCGTTAACAAAAATCAAGAATAGTAACGGTCCGATAACACTTCCCTGAGGAACCCCCGAGGTGACTCTTACGCTGGTAGAACTAGCGCCGTCAAGGACTACCCTCTGTTCCCGGTCTGAAAGGAAGTCTTCAACCCAATTTATTGCCCCCTTGTGTATACCTGCGCCCTTTAATTTATGGATGAGTTTACCATGCGGAACCTTATCAAATGCCTTTTGAAAGTCTAAAAAGATCGCATCCACTTGCCTACCACTTTCACCCGATAAAAGTAAGTCATGTGTGAACAATCCTAATTGGGTCTCGCATGAGCGGGTTTTTCTGAATCCGTGTTGATTGTCACTTAAAAAGTTAATGTTATCAAGATGTCTCATTATGGAACTGACAATTATGTGCTCTAAAATTTTGCAACTTATTGAAGTGAGAGAAATGGGTCTGTAATTGCTGGGGTCCTCCCTGTCACCACTTTTAAAAATAGGCGTTATTTGCGCGGCTTTCCAATTCTTAGGGACTTTGCACTCAGTGAGTGATTTGTTAAATATAAATTCGAGATACGGGGCGATGTTAGGAGCTAAGTGTTTTAGCACCCAAGCTGGTATATTTTCGGGACCCGGGGATTTGTTTGGTTTGATGTCTTTGAGCAATTTGGCAATTCCTTGCTCGTCCACTGTTATTTTTGTCATGGGTTCAGTATATATTGTTTCTTGGAGATACGCGGTGGCTACATCGTTCGTGAAGACGCTCTGGAAGAATTAATTCTGAATCTGAATGAAGAATTTCTGAATTAAGAATTAAAAGAAAGAATCTGGAAATTCTCGGCAATGGTGTCATGTTATCATATTGACTTTTTAAATTATGGTAATTACTAGGCATAAAATGTTAGTTCTGAACACATGTAAATGTTACTGCATGCCAGGTGTTAATACCGTTGCAACTTTGTGACTTACTTTGAATTACTATGGAGCTCTAATTTGTCTGCTTCACAATTCCTCCTTAGTTCTACTTTTGAAGCCACTAAATGATCCTATCATCTGGCATCTTAATTCTCTTGTGTCCTTTCACAATATTTTTTTTACATCATTTACAATTAAATCAATTATGATCTTGGAATCATCCCTTTGCCACATGTAAATGATAGATGTAAGCTTATGGCACATATTTTGGACAGAGGGTCCTCTTTCCTTGAACACACTGTACAAGTACTGACTACATTACCGTAAATTACAACAAAGATGAGATGACACCCTTGTGCTTATCTCTCTTGGCACACTTTCAGCCTCTTCATTCATGGAATGAGGCAATTCTATGAGAACCCATTTATAAAATAAATTATGTCCCATGGAAAAGTTAATGCTCAGTGCACATACAAATTTCTTAGACATATCCTTTGAATGTTCCTATTGGTGTCATAATTTGGCAGTTCTCAAATTTTTCTTATTGTTTCAGGGAGTTAGAAATGGAGCTGAGCAATTCGAAAGTGTCTCTATCTGCCCTTCATCAGGAGCTGTCCACGTTAAAACAGCAGAATTTTGAGCTTGATAGAGAGTATCATCATCGAGGGAGCATGCTCCAGAGTTTGAATGCTCGCATTGCAGAATTGGATAAGGTAATATCCAGCTAGTACCTGTTTCAAATTATCTCTTCTAATAGTAATTCTGAAACTAGTTCATAATTCATGAGCTTCCAAATAATACATTTTCCCAAATTTTGTTGTAATGTGAAACTGAAATCTCAAGTACATGTATACTATTCTTCATATTGTATCCTGGAGCTAAAAGAAATAATGCAATTTTATTTTTCTGTTGAATGTTGTGTATAAGAAAGTATATTGGTTTATTTATAAAGTATTTTCTGTGATAGCTCACTTTGAAAATATAATCAATCTGTGTTAGTTTCAGATAGCTTGAATCAATTACTAAAAGATAGTATTTAAAGAAGTAAGTACCTTTTTCACTCAATGTGCATTCTCTCATTCCCATAGTTTGTATACCCTAATAGATTTTTATATTTTCATCCTCATTACTTTTGGTTGTTAAGTTATTCTCAGGTTTAGTATAATGCCATGTTAGTATACCAAGGGAAAAAATGCCAACAATGTCAAGCTGTAATATCCCACATGTATACCATTTGTAACAATTTCAGTAATATTGATTTCCTGTAAAGTTATGATATGTTGCAGAGCTGAAATATAGCAGGGTTTTTGCATTGATGACATGTAGGCTCCAAACAAAGAAATGAATAATTTGGGTGAAGGTTAACTATGTGATATGATGGCTAAATGGCTTTAAAGACTTTTGATGGAACTTTCTAGGCTTGTCAGGGGTATTAATTGTGGGAAAGTGATCCCCAGACAGGATGTATGCCAATCAGGGGAAGTGATTGTGGGGATGCCAACAATTGGGATTAAAATATTGTTGATCCGGTCCCTCAGAATTTTTCTTGTGCTTTGTTTTTCAATTTGAATGTTTCCTAAAGAGTAAATGCTCCATTATCATGGAGCAAGCGAAAATAAGCACATGCTGAGGTATAGGAATTGGATTCAGTTTTTTAGTTCCATCTTTATTCTTAAAATGGGAAAGATTGACTGCATTAGCAATGATTAACTATGGATATTATTATTGATGAAAGTGTGTTGGGATTGTTGCTTCTTCATTTCGTCAATTTCCATTTTCAACAAACAGTAAAAACAAGGGTAGCAGAAACTAACATATTTGGCACCATACATTTGGAACATATTGGCCACGATGATCCACCTAGCACAGATGGCTCATTTGATCTCAGACAACTAGCGCCACTAGTAGGTGGGGCTATAGTCCATCTCATGGACGCCAGATAGCACCAGTTCACGTATTTTTCAGCCAAACCTCGTGCTGTTACATAAGCATCTCATGCCACAGGTCAATGCAGTTTTGTGAAGGAAGTGTTTATTATATAAAATAGGAATTTGGACTTAAAATTTGCTGAAAATTTTTGAAAGTTTCTTAAGAGAGATTATAGATTATTATTTGAACCTTGTTAGGGGGCATCGGTATTCTGCAATTGCTAAGGTCCTGGCTTTCCACATTGAGGGCTTGGGTTCAAACCTTGCTAATGGGCTGATTTTTCAGTAATATCCTGATTCCTACTTGGGGTGCTGTGGGAAGAGCACTTTTAGTATACCATCTCAAATTGTGGACCCCTTGGCACCTCTCATTAAAAGTTGGTTAACTAAAATAAAACAGTTTCTGGCGTAACTTGGTGGAAAATCTTCATACTGACTTTTAATAATCAAACCACTTTACTTTTCCACATAAACATTTTAATTTTTACTACCCAGGTTTCGTTATAGCATAACATCTAACAAGTAAAGTGGTTTGATTATTAAAAGTCAGTAAGTTGGTTAACACCAATGTCAGGTTTCTCCTGTATGTTCAGTATGTAATGTATGTTCAGGGAAAGGAAATGTTTATTATATAAAATAGGAATTTGGACTTAAAATTTGCTGAAAATTTTTGAAAGTTTCTTTAGAGAGATTATAGATTATTATTTGAACCTTGTTAGAGGGATATAAAATAGGAATTAGGACTTGGGTTGGAAGGCTTGGGTTCAAGTCTCGCTAATGGGCTGATTTTTCAGTAATATCCTGATCCCTACTTGGGTTGCTATTGGGAGAGCACTTTGAGTATGCCATCTCAAATTGTGGACCCCTTGGCATCTCTCATTAAAAGTTGGTTAACACCAATGTCAGGTTTCTCTCCACCCTTCCTACATTCCCTGAATATTCCACCCCTAACGATTTACCCACCTATTCCTTCTGGTGCAAATGACCTCTACTATCAGTTAAATGCCCCAATAGCTAATACAACCTTTTTAGCAGTTGATGAGCCATTAGTGTCGGGCACAATGCAATAAATATAAGCTAAAACCGGTGGCAAAAGATGGGTTTGCAGTATACACCAGTGTGTCTGGTTCGGCAGCTTTCACGAATAACTTTGTAACCACCTAGGTATGAGAGTATTGGGAGGAACTGTGATTCAAGTGGGGAGAATGATGTAATTTTCATTAAATTGTTTGTTTTGATATTTTTATTTTGAATTCATGCATATTGGTTGAATAATGTCCTAATATATTATTTTTAAAAATATACACCCTCTTCATATTGATAGTGGTCACTATTTTAGTCTGTATTTGAGGCTTCTTGCCATCTTTGTTAGCTTTGGTCAGTCATTTAGTCTACAATGGCCTTTTTTCCAATGTTCATGACCATTCCTATGCCTGCATCTTCATATTTGGAGGTAATTAGACCCAGAGTTTGCCTTGATGCTTGGCTCAAGACTGTCAACCTCTTGTATCGTAACTTGAAGAAGAAATTCTTGAAGGTGAATAGTATTAATGAAGTAATATGAACATATGGAAAAATTAAAATTTACAGAAAAGTAAAGCATGCACATCACTATTACACAAATGAATGGATCCTTTTTGCATTCCAGCTGAGCATGCTATTAAACAGTGATGAGTCACATTAGACTTAGTTTAAAAATGAATCTTTGAATCGTCAGTTGGCAAGTCTTTTCACAATTAGAGTTTAATTGCTCAACTATAAAATTTTACCTATTAGGTATAAGAAAAACCTACGTATTTACCCTGTTCTTCCCGAAAAATGTGTGTGGCAGGGAGTGCAAGTATGTTGAGGTAGATAAATAATCTAGTTAAAAATGAACAAGAATATTAGCTCAACAATCAGAAGTCCACTGTAAAGAGAAACTGGAGGTCGTTACTGCCCCACTAATTGCACAATTTTTTCATTATGCGTGGGGCATAGAATTTCTTTGATTACATTTGTAAAATGCTGGTTTTATGGCATACTTTTGTATGGTTGAACACAATACCATCCCATCACCTTTCATTGGTGTTTAAATTGTTTGGTCCCTGTAGTTTTAGAGTACCCTACTTAAAAAGTACAACTAACAGGATTAAAGAACATAAATATAACTATTACCATCTTTACTGCCTCACTAATTCTACAATTTTTTCATGGTGCATGAAGTGTAGACTTCTTTAATCAAATTTGTAAAATTCTGTTGTAATGGTATCCTTTTACATGGTTACACTCAATACCATCCTATCACACGTCATTAGTTATTTCAATTGTTTGGCCCCTGTAGCTTCAGACTTAAGTGTTCAATGAGCTTAAAGGACATGTGTATAACTGTCCGAGACACCACCTTCCCACATGGAAAATACATGTCTTTAGTCATAGCCATTTAGCCATAAATGAGATGTGCTGGGAGGAATCAGATTTCATTACAAATAATGATTCCGAAGAGGAACTGGAAGGGGGTAGCTCTCTTAGATTTCCCTGTCTCTAAACCACCTGTTTATTCATTCTCACCTGAAAGATGTTTTTTTTAATTCTGTTTAATTTAAGTTTTAATTTAATTTTTAAGGAATATATCATAAATAATAAACCAATTATTTCTATTACTATCTTACTAGCTTCCCACCCAGAGTGCCTGGGTTTAAATCCTGGCAGTGGTGGATGTTTTTCATTGGTATCTCGATCCATACTTAGGTGCTTTGTGGAGGCACTTTGAGTCAGTACGCTGTTCGTCAATTGGGACATTAAACTACAGACCCCTTGGTGCCTGTCATTTGGAGTTGGCTAATGCCAACACTGGGTTTCTCTCCACCCTTCATCCATTCCTGCCAATCCCTAATGGCACAAATAATCTTAGCTGTCGGTCGCCTCCCCTAAATATTACTACTGTTAATTATTTCAATTCCGTTTTGTTTTTACAAATAGTTTACATTCCAGGTTGTTTCATTCCACAGTAGAAGGAAATATGAAAACAATTCATGATCCTAAATAGATAAATAATTTTCATTGAAAATACTTTGGACATAGTTAATTTTTTGGCTTGAAATACATTATCATATTTAACATTATTTTTTATATGGAAAAAAATGGTTTCACTAAACTAGTGTTTTGCTTTACAAGAAATGTCCTGCAACAATTATGGTTGTTGTATCAGGTTCCACTGTGTGTACAATACGTCAAGTATTTTATATTTAATGAGTGAATTTGGAAGCTAAAATGCTCCTCAATTATTATGTTCAATGATGTTTTATAATTCATGAATCTGTTGTTGGCTCTAGTTAAAAATTCTAAATCTGCCTTATATTATTCTTCCAGGAGTTAAGCAATAAATATCAAATCCTGAAAACTCAACAAGAGGCTAATAGTTGTCTCCTGGAGAACCAGGTAGGTTTTTCTATTTAGACACTAAAAAAGAAGAATATTCAGCCCCTAGCCCGGTTTTGCTTGCATTTTCTTGATAATGTTGCAAACTCAAATTTTTGGTAATTGCTCATTTTTATAACTTTCTTGTGTCCTGTGGTATGTTATATGGTTGACACTACCAGGAGTGATTAAAATTCAGGTAATTAATGATAGCATTGTATCCAGCATTAAGAAATATGGAGTGACTTGAGGATAGGCAGGGTTGAATCAACTCTGGACAGAGGATGAGGAATTCAATGAATTGGACATTTTCTCAGTACTTTTAGTTCATAATGAAAATTGCCATCTGCTCTCTGGGCTTGGATTGAATGGGAAAGGAGTTACTTTATTTATTTACTTTTTACTTTTATTTATATTTACTTCATTTATTTACTTTATTTTATACTTTTATTATTAGTTCACTCCCCATTAAATTTATTTTAATCACTGTGAAATTTTTATATTTATTTTTAATTATTCCAAGAATTAATTGTTATATATTTTCAGTAATACATTAGGTTTTATTTTTCTGTTCAAATTAGAAGTGAAATCCTGACTTAGTATTAGTAGGAATACCTTTTCTTAAACTTTTAACAATCCTATGCTTCCCAGAAAGTATGTCCAGGAGGGTAGGTTTAAGGTTCATACAATTTGTCAGAAGAAATCCCTTAAATATTTTATTTTGATGGGTTGAGTAGTAGGCAGTCTCCCATCTCTAAGCAGGGGTCACATTTGGTATCAGAGAAGTATTTAAATGTCTTGTAATTTTTTTATGTTTCCAGAAAAAGCTGGAAGAAAGTCTAAAGGAAAAGGAAAGTTGTTGTGACCGCCTTAAGTCTTCTCTGAGAACAGTTTCCGATGACTTTTTAAAAGCAAATGAGTTGCTGATTTTGCATCAGAAAGAGCTGATGAAAATCAAAAATAAGGTAAAACGTACCTTATGGAATTTCAGGTTCTGAGAATATTTATTTGTGTTTCACATGGCAGTCGTTTTATATATCTATAGGCGCAATATATTTGCCAGGATTTATCAAGAGGGAAACAAAATAGGTACACTACAGAAAGTAGAACTATGAAAGTACATATGAAATACAATGTAAAGATAAATAATAAACATAAAACTGATTTGAAGATGAAAACAAATGTATTGAATGCTATATTTCACAAATTCAATAATATTATCAAATAAGTTTTTTGTAAAATTTCTTTTACAAAAGTAGTTTGAATTTCCTGTGCTCTTGGTGATTCATTGCAGAATTTGTTATAGATTCAGAATCTATAGTGTGTGGTGCTGTTAAGGCTTTTTATTTTATTTTGATGCTTTTCATGTTATGTTGCTGCTTGGATGAATAAGTTATTTAATCTTGTGTTCTAATTACGGAAATCTGAATTTTTTATACAGGAATTATAGTTTTTGTATATTAAAGTCAGAGTTTCCATTATGCATGTTAATGGCCAATTGTTGAGTTCAGCATATACTGTTTTAGTGGGAGTTCTTAAAGGAACCCATTTTATTATTTTTTCAATTCTTTTCTGCATCTGAAATATTGTTTTCATATGATGCAAGGATCCTAGTTCTCCGGGTGGATATTCTCAATATGGCTAGTCTGAAGAACATCCAGGGAATTAGATTTAGCTTAAACACATACAGCATGGCGAGCTAATTTTTTTGTTAGTTGTCTTAATTTCTTCCTTCAAAAAGTTATCCAAAAAAATCCAAAGTTCCTTTTTCAAAAAATCCAAATCCATAAAGAATCCAAAGTTACAAGACTTTTGCATAATGTTTTTCCTTAACAAGAAGTTTATCTAATTTTATATTTATTTTATTAAGAACACAATACACTGTTCTTTATTATCGTAAAACTAATTTCAACCCTTAGGCGTCACATCGGGTACAAAAATAAAACCAGCTGCGGCTCATTTATATAGCATTTATGAGGGAGAGTGGAGTAGGTGAGAGAGGGGGTAAAAAAAGAGGGGAAAATCGGGTTGTGATCGGCGGAAATGGGAGGGAGGATAGGGGTGTTAAGCATCAGTGATTGGTGGGTTAACAGTGGGGGGAAGGGGTGGTTGTTGTGTCTTTCGGTGAAGGAAAGGGGTATATCCATGATTGGGGAGAGGGATTTAAACAATAATTCGTTCACCAATTGACCCGCTTTTAAATGCTTTCCAATTTCAAACTCCTCCCACTGGTCCATCCCCATCCCTTTGTCCACCTGGTGTAAAAGTTCTGTTTTACTCGCATGGTTGTTTTCCCAAAGATGTTTTACAAAGTGCGATTTCTTGAAGTCACAATTCCTAAAACAGCATTTATGATCTTCCACGTGTGTTTTTAACGACCTACCCATTTGGCCTATATATATATATCGCATTACAGTCGTTACAAATTAACCGATAAATGCCATTTTTATTCAGTTTGACTACTTTGTCTTTCGTAGAGCTCAAAAATGATTTTATGTTATTCATATTGTAGAAGGCTATTCGAAATTGCTCCCTTGGAAAGAGATTGGCTATCTTCTGTGAAATTAAACCATAAAAAAGGGAGTTTACACCATTTCTATTCTTTTCCAACCACATTAATTGGCTTGTATAAAAATTCTTTGACTTGAAAAGAACGTTTTCTTTGTAGCATTTTTTCTATTAAACTTTCTTTGTAGCCACTATTCGTTGCTAAATCTTTAATTATTTTAAGTTCATGAGCAAAATTGTTTTTGGACAGAGGAATGGTCAACAGTCTGTTTAGTAAAAACTGAAAAGTTGAAAGCTTGTGGGATATGTGATGGTGGGAGTTAAAGGGGTGATGTGGTCTGTGGTGGTTATTTTCCAGAAAATTTCAAAATCAAAGCCCCGTCCCTTTTTCGACACTAGGATATCTAGAAATAACTGTCTTTCAGTGCCTGTCCATACAGCAAAAATATTGTCTATGTATCGAAACCAACAGTGAATATTCATTGTAAACATTGAGGGGTTGCTGAATATTTTTCTTTCAAACTCGTCCATGTATAGGTCAACAAGCACTGTGATAACGGGGACCCCATTGCTAATCCTTCCACTTGTTTGAAGTATTCATTATTGAATTGGAAATAATTTTGCTCAACACACAATCTCAAAAGAGACATGAACTCATTGAGGAAGGGTGGTTCGGCCCCAGGACACACTACAACAGGTACATTTTTAAAAAGATTTTTGACATCAAAAGACACTAGGATATATTTTGAGGGGGGGGGGGGACCTTTCTTAGAGAGCTGTGCACAGAAATCACTAGAAATTCTCACTCCTAACTTTGGTTGGACCTTAATCAATTCTCTGAAGAGGGAGTTCAAAAGGGAAGCTAGTTTTCTTGTAGGTGCGGATACACTGGAAATCACTGGTCTCAATGGAGTATTTTCTTTATGAATCTTAGGAAGGCCGAAAAATCTGGGAGCTCTCGGATTCATCACTGTTGCTTTGTAAATTTCACTTGGTTTGAGGATATTGGGGGTGGTTTTTAAACACTTTATAACACTGCTTTGGAATTTCGTGGTGTTGTCATTTGCGAGTTTCACAATTTTTTCACTGTTGATGAAGTCATAACACTTTTTTATGTTGTCACTAAAAAGTTTAGTAAAGAACAGTGGATGTTTACATTGTGTTCTTTCTAAAATAAATATTGAACATGAACTTCCAAAAAGTTGAGCTTAAAACAAAAGAAAGCACAATATTATATTTGTTGGTATTGATTTTTTCATAGAAGAGTTGAAATCTAGGATGATTTCTTGAGGAGTATAAATTATTTAATGATTCAAAAGCTTTTTAAGATCAATAATTAACCGAAGAACATATTGATGTTTAGTAATAAAGCATTTTTTTTCAAAGAAAGAAGTTACTCGGTTAGCCATAGCCTCCTCTTCAACCTTTAAAATGGTTGTCAATATATTTTGCTATCGAAGGCAGATAAAAATTACACAGGCCTACAAAAAAAATTTTTTTTTGGTGCGGGGAATCTTTGTGATGATTTTAACTATATTTGTAGAGCTGAATCCAAATATGAAATCCGTTTTTATTTAACTGCTCTACTTTTTTAGATATGGCACATCTTACGATTAGTTGTTTTAATATTTGATATATTCCGGAAAATAATTTTCAAAGTTAAATAAATCTATAAGTATACTAATTTATAACCACGCTGCGGTGTTCCTTTTATTTTCAAGAAACTGTCAATAAGTTTTATGTATATTTCTATATTGTAGGCCAATGAGATTAAAAAACAAAAATCGTTTGTATCGACTTATCTGTATCCGAACTACTAGCATCAAGACTGCATGAAAAGAATTTACTGCAACCCAGTACAAAAATAAGTTTTTATCGCACAAGGGAAAAGGATATGCTACCCTTCTTTACTCAAGAAGACAATCTTACATTTTGTTTGGACGTTAAGGGTCTTCTGGAAAAAATGGGACTACTATCACAATATGATGCTAGTGATTGGCATTTGTTTATTGATAGCTCCAAGCGTAGTTTAAAATGTGTACTTCTTCACAATGGTAACAAGTTTGGCGCAATACCAATCGCTCATTCAACTAAAATGAAAGAAGAATACGATACAATAGCATTGATCTTACAGAAGATAAAATACCAGGAACATCGCTTGGTGATTTGTGTAGATTTAAAAATGGTGAACTTTCTTCTTGGGCAGCAAAGTGGCTACACAAAATATCCTTGTTTCTTGTGCCTCTGGGATAGCAGGGACAGACAAAACCACTGGATTAAGGAGGAGTGGCCTAAGAGAGAAAACTTGGTTGTTGGGAAAGAAAACATCATTGCTGAATCTTTAGTTGAAAGAGAGAAAATCATCTTACTGCCTCTACATATTGAACTAGGCCTAATGAAGCAATTTGTAAAGGCTCTTGACAAGGATGGACCATGCTTCGGCTACTTAAGACTAAAGATGCCCCATATAAGTATTGAAAAACTTAAAGCTGGTATTTTTGAGGGGCCACAAATCAGACAACTTACAAAGGATCCTGCTTTTGTCGAGTCAATGAATGAGATTGAAAAAATTAGTTGGATGTCATTTGTTGAGGTCATAAAAAATTTTCTAGGAAATCACAAAAGTGAAAATTATATTGAGCTGGTAAACATTATGCTCAAGAACTTCAAATCAGTTGGATGTAATATGAGCACTAAAGTTCACTACCTACACAGCCACTTGGACAATTTTCTTGGAAATTTAGGAGACACAAGTGAAGAACAAGGTGAAAGATTTCACCAGGATATAAAAACAATAGAAGCTCGCTACCAAGGAAGATGGGATAACCATATGACGGCAAATTACTGCTGGTGCTTAAAACGAGACTGTTTGAACAAAGTGCACTCAAGAAAATCATGCAAAAGAAGCTTCCGATGTGTTGAGTGATGTTTTTATGTATTTTTTCTTTTCAATTTGTTTTATTACAGTAAAAAATTTTAGTATTTGTGTTCAAATGTATTGTAAAATTCTGTTGTTTGTGGGTGATTTAACAGCCCTAGAAATAAATTAAGTCTTTATATTTAGTGGGGTTTATTATTAATATAATATTCCCATATCATCATGGAGAAGATTATTTTAATTTTAAGTAAGTAACAACATATCTATATCTTGAAAACTATAGCTGTTAGGAAAAAACTAGTGTCATAATTGGATTCAGCACCACAATTGTTCTTTAAATCATCATTAAAAGCTCCGGCACCAAAACCACTGTTGGCCTGTGTTATTCTTCCAGCTCAACTATTTTAAGAATTCTTTTCCACAAGACAGGCGTGAGAAAAATGACTGAGAGATGATATTAGAATCAATTGAAATTAATTATTTATGGTTAATACCATCATTTGCCATGTGACAAATGGTTGTGAAATATGCATTGTAGCAATTTTATTTGGGTCTGATGTTTTGCATTATGAAGAATTTTCAAAAAGTTATTTGTTATTGTGGTATTGTTATTAATTCATTTTTATTATGTTCCTTGTAGCTTTGCTTTTATTTTGAGATTTGTGTATCACTGAATTATTATCTATTATATTGGCTTTTGCAAAGACATCTCTCAGAATTTTGCAATATTACCTGCATTTTTTTATGCTGCATCATTTGAAGCAATACATAATTTATACAGCTTTCTTTTATGTTTGCATGACTAATATTTCCCTTTTGTTATCAAAGAGAATTATCTTGAAGATCAGTTGGGAGCATGAACATTTTCCAATTGGAAAGATATCTAAAAATTGGGGGTTCGGGATGGTGCGGTGACTAACCTACTCGCTTACCACGGAGGGTCCCCAGGTTCAAATCCTGGGGGCAACAGGTATTTTTCAGTGGTATTCCGATCCCTACCCTAGGTGCTTTGTGGAGAAAACTTAGAGTGAGTACGCCACCTGTTGGATGGAAGGTTAACCTTTTACACTCTTGGATGTCGAGTGAGACTCGACACGGTTAGCAGCGGCAGCAGCTTGTATGTCGAGCCACACTTGACACGGAGTTTCACCATGAGGGGAATTGAGATTTTTGCCCATAATTTCCAATAACTTTACTTGTAATCATCTATCTGCATGAGAGGACAAGTAAAGTAAGGCGTAATTAATAGCATGGCTTGTTTTATAAATGAATAGTATCGACCCATGATGTCGACGTAACTGCTGTAATTTGTAATTGTAAAGTTTTCTCAGTCAGGTGTTCTGTAGTTCATTGCTTTCTAGTTTGGATACTTTCATTTCCTTTTCTTCCTACTGTCAGCTGTCTCATCAAACGTTCTTTTTCTATCTATTGCATGATCAGAAATCTTGAATAGGAGGGTGTAAATTCATATATATTGTACAAAGAATGCCAACACAGAAAAAGTGAAAAACCGATTGCGCATGTGAAATTTATTACGAAACTAGTACCCGATCTCGTTGGAGAATTCCGAGATGTGTCAAAAACTTCCACGGTTAGATTACCATCCAATAACATAGAGCAACGTTTAGATGGGAAACTCCATATACTGACACCTCACCCTAACAAAAAACATAAAGATTGTGCGGTTTGCTCTAACCGAAAAATTGAAGGTGGAAGAAGAGAGACGATATACATCTGCGAGACAAGTGAATGTAAACTAGGTCTTCATGTTTGTGAATGCTTCCAAAAATATTATACCATGAAAAATTATGGTTTATCAATAATTATGAAAAAAAATCCAATTAAATTAGTTCATATGAAAAGAAACTCCAGTTTTTCATTCTAGTGCCATGCTTAGTAATTTTAGGGTCTTTAAAAAATTTAATCCCGAGTAGACTACGGAAATTGAGGAAAAAGGCACCCGGGTGCAAAGGGTTAAGTTGTTAACCCCTTGCTGCCTTTCATAAATAGTGAAATAATGCCGACACGGGGTGTCGCTTCACCCTTCCTCCTTTCCCATCCATCCCCTATGGTGCAAATGACCTCAGCTGTGGGTTGCGTCCCCATAAACTTACTTTACTGTCAAAATTGGTAATTTAATTGTATTCATGTATAAATAAAACAGTTTCTGGCGTAACTTGGTGAAAAATCTTCATACTGACTTTTAATAATCAAACCACTTTACTTTTCCACATAAACTTTTTAATTAGACCTGATGATGTTATGCTATAACGCAACCTGGGTTGTAAAAATTAAAAAGTTTATGTGGAAAAGTAAAGTGGTTTGATTATTAAAAGTCAGTATTCATGTATAGTCTGCAAGTAACCTAACCCTGTGACACGAGTGAGGATGGCAGTACCAATATAATGGCATGTAAAAAATAAAATTAATTTATATTGGTTATGCTCTTTGCATTAAAGTCTACCAAATGGGGAGGTTGATAAACCAAAGTTTTTGGTAACCGTTTGTCTAATCCTATGTTAGTAACCAATCAGCAAATTAAAATGGACGAGCATTTGACTGTGCATAAAAAGTGAACCAATGGGAGTACATTTTTAAAAGTAATTTTGAAATATGTTTTAATATACTTTCTCTATTGATTCCCAAATAAGTCTGAAAGTACAAATGTGACAATGTCCAATTTATCGTAAGAATTTTGAAAAAATTGAGTTCTGTGGATTGATACCTTTTGTTATTATGAATGACTTTTCTTGGGTGCATCCCATGTTAAACCCCATCTGTTTATGTGTGTACCAAAAATTGCGATTTCATTGGCAACTCAAATGTGCGTCCTTTGGAGACCAGCAAAAAAACCTAAAACACCATTAAGAAGTCTTTTTGTTCCTTAACCTTCTCATTCTTAAGAAGTTTTTTGGATGAATGAGAATGGTTTTTATAATATGATTGGAATGATTTGTATCTCCTTCGCCACTGTTTGGCATTCTCATTCAGGTTTACCATTTTAGGGAAACTATCTTCTTTTGCAAAAGAAACACTCAGTTTTTCCACATATTTTTTTTATTATTCACCTTTCTTTTTAAAATTTCATGTGGAAAAACCAAGTGTTTCTTTTGCAAATATGTATCGTTTCCACAAAGTGACGCCTGAAGTATCTCCTTTAAACAATCTTCTATTTAGGATATTGGTTTCTTGTTCCAAAATATTTATGTTCTTCTAACAGGGATTCCACTGTGTCTTGCTCTTGTTTACAGTTAAATTTATGATCAGAATGTTCTAAATAGTGGGCATCGAAAATTCTGCTAATACATTTTCAGCACACTGCAGGAAATTCAGCTGAGAGTTATCAGTTAATTTGTCATAGTATGATAATGTAACTTCCTCAAAACAAAATGAAATGCAAACTTTTCCCAGGAATATCTGACACTAGGTTTCAATAATTATTGGCATATGGGCAATATTTGCATTGTTTTTAAACTTGTTTAGATTCTTTAAACAACCCTGAAAGTTTTAACATATTCCTTGGAAATCTCTTGGGATTATTTGATAGTTGCATAATTGATCCCTGCAATATGCAGTATCTCAGAAATTTAGTCCTTAATTAATCGAACAGATTGAACTAGTGCTGAGTAAATACTTTTCAGAAAAGAAATTACTTGTTTTTAAAGAAGTAAGTTTTGATAATGCAGACTTTTTAATGCATAATCTCTACCTGTTTGAAATCAGATGTCAACCAAATGCCTCAGACCTTGCTGTAAAAGATGCACTATACAAACTAAGCACTAACTATTCAATAGATCCAAAGGAAATAACCCACTTAAAGAGTCAATACACTGGAATATACTGTTTGAACCTCCCTCTAATCACAATTTTTCATGTATGGCTGTAGATTCCTTCATCTGCAAATCTGTCAATATTTAAATTTCAGACCTTGGCCCTTTTGTCCCACAGCTTTTCCAATTATCCTTGCGCAGTTATCCTGCTCCCCTTCCTCCCATATACCTTACCCCTCTTCCAATTTGGCTATGGTATCTTGCCAGATGGAGTTGGTATTGCCATTGAGAGAGCACACTGATATCCTATTTTACGAGGGTAGTTTTAAAGGTTCTCAGAATCGCCACCAAATGTCAGTGCTAGTGCAACGAGTTTCCCATGTAGTGCTAGGTAATCTTTGTGACCACAGGTTAAACTTGGGTCCACTACTACACCCCAGAGACAAAGCAGCAGTCAAAGCAGTGGAAACATGTTGATTCACCACCACCAAAGAAGGCAAAGGTAATGCAGTCGGACAGAAAGGCGATGACTTCAGTTTTTTGGGATGCGAAAGGGATTTGCTGATAGATTATCTTCCCACTGATCAATGCTACTAACAATACTACAATAGAACAATAACAAGACTACACTAACCTCCTGGACCAACTAAAGCAAAGATACATGAAAAACGGCCAGGTTTGGTAAGGAAGAAAGTCCTCTTTCATCAAAATAATGCACGCCCACATACCTATCAGTCCCATGGACTGAGGTATAAATTGTTGCCGCACCCACCTTATTTTCCTGATTTCCACCTTCTCTTCCCCAAACTCAAAATATCCATGATGGATGGAAACTCTCTTCAAAGAAAGAACTAACAGCAGAAGTAGATGAGTAATTTGCAGGCAGAAGTAGTCTATTTTTCGAGATGGGATCAAGGCATTGGAACATTGCTGGACCAAGTGTATTAGTATACAGGTAGACTGCATTGAAAAATAAAAAAGTTTCACTGAGGTAAGTCATTTATTTCTAGGTAAGTCATTCCATTTCAAGAACTTTTCAAATTACCCTCGTACTCTCTCATACCTTTCTTTTCCTTTGACTCCTTTTGTCCTTCACTCACTCCACTCACTCATCTTCTTTTATGCAACATCTGTAACCTGGTGAATCCTCATTATTTCTTACTAATCAAAAGCAAATAGTACTAATTTAACAAAAGTAACGTGCTAGTAGTTAATGTAACAGACTTATAAAGGGAGTTTTCTATTGGTAAAGCATGTAAATTGAGTAAATCTTGTGGCTGAATTTGGTGAAACCTAGAATATCTCTTGAACTTCAAATGTGTGTTAGTATTTAAATTGGCAAAGTTTCTTAAAAGAGAAGGGACAACCTTTGCACCTCCAACCTTCTTTTGCTGAAAAATTCAAATGAATATGTATACATTTAATCTCATGCATAATAGGTCACTCACATTGTCATGATAATCCAACAGTTTTGCTGCCAACCAGTTTAATTTGGTCCACTTTCTTACCCTTGAAGTTCAATGTTAGAATTCAATGTTAGAAATGGAGTATATCTCATCATTATAGAGTTTTCTATTCTAAAGGGATTTAATAATTCTTTATTTGAATTTTTTCTAGGTGAAGGCTAGTGCAGCAGTTTTATTTGAGCATGAAAGAATCATTGCCTCAAAGAACAATTTCATATCCAAAGTAAACGAGTTTGCGGAAGAGTGTACAAGAAGTAATCGCGAGTTACAAGCGACTTTGAATGACTTGCGAGAGACCCTTAAGAAATCGGAGGAGATGGTCATGCAAAAGGAGAAAAGAATTAAAATCAACGAAAGTGGTAATATATTGTTGCATATCCAAATATTTTTCCCACAAATCATATTCATCAGATTATTTGTATAATTCCTTGGAAGTCTGGTTTTTACAAGTCTTTTGCATTTATGCCATTTCTCATAATTATGAGTGCGAAACATAGTGAAGAGATGCATTTCTTCTTAGTTGATAATGTATTTGGATAATGTCAGACCTGTCCAACAAAATATGGGGCTAGAGAAAGCATACAGTAGTCAAATGAACTGTCTCATATTCTCCCCACTTTCTTCGCCCTTTGGCACATCAGTTTATGGTACAATATTCACAGCAGTGGCATGGCAATAAGTATTTAAATTGTTAATTTTAGTAAAAATAAATTTTTACTCTCAAATTTTATTACTATACTTTGCTAAGCACACATGAGTATATGCAGTGTGCAAATTTGGTAGAGTTATTAGATTATTTTCCTTCAGAGGTTTTTATGCAACTTTTGTAATTATGATGGGTGACCACAAAGGGTTTATGTGTTCTATATTTTATGGTTCAACTCACAAAGTATTTGTCAGGTTATAATGAATTAATATCCTAGGCAATAATAACAGTTTTTAAGACTTCATGATTATGACCAATTAGATTGGCCGGAATTGTTCCCAATGACAGACAAGATACAAATCGGGATAATGCAGGGGATTTCACTCAGAATCATGGGAAAGGGCTATTTGCCAAGTCTGTGGGAGTATGCAGTGTACACATTGGGAGCTCATTGGACTGCTACGAAAATAAGTAATAATTAACCAGACAAAGACAGTAGCTTAACTGATGCAGATATGGAATACAAAAGAATCAGAAGTACCTGCTATGCTCTCAGGGTCTCCACATTTGGGTTGGCAAGGGTATGTTGGTGTGACAAAAGTAGCGTAACTGTTACAATTAGAATGTCAGTATTTCTATTTTTACAGAGATTATATACCACACAGAGAAATTACGTATGTTGCTCTGTTGCAATCTTTCCTAATAACTTTGCCTAGTTGTGTCACAGGAAGTTAAGTGTGATGAAGGGACCATTTGATTGTTTTTGATAAACAGATACTGTAGCACATGGGAAAAAATGCTTTTTAATGCAAAAAATGTAATGATAGTCATTTAACTAGAGGGAGTGTTTTGGAATTTCATGAATGCTCATTGAGCACTGTTATGTTTATGTATTTTGTTGAATTTTCGTTTTGTTGGAGTTAAAAATGTCGTTCGCCCCTGCAAAAAAATTGATCTATAGCTGTTTGTTCCTTTCTAAGCTTTGAATAAGTGTCAAAATAAATCAAATTAGAGTAATTCATAATTATTCTAGTCTTGGAAATATTTCTTTTTTTAAACAATGCTATTATTTAAACTTTTCTCCATAAAAAAATGGTATGGTTTTTAATGGTCTTTTTATACGACTTCTGTTTCTTGTGATACAAAGGGAATTTATTAAATATAAGTTATCATTGTGTTTGCTGTGTCTCTATTTGAGTTCAGTAAATGATGCTAAAATTTTATTGATGATGAAAAAATTAAATTTATCGTTAAATGAATGTTTTGCTCTTTTAGCCTCTCAGGGGCAAGTGCCTAAAAAATTAACATAAGTAGTTAAAAAATTCATTCCAGGGCTATTTTGTTTCATAATACTGTAAATAGGGCTCAGAATGTTAATATAAATCCACCCACTCATTGTACTTTCTCTCATGTTACTGTACTGTAGTGTCTCTTCACTCATGTTAGTTTAAGTCAAATTTTTTCAATAAAAGTTTTACATTTTACTAGATCCCATCAAAGATGCTAACATAATTACTATTTTCTTAAGTGATAAAAAGGTTAAATGAGAGTCTGGCGGAGTTACAAACTGGGCAAGTACCACCTAAACCTTGGATGCCGCTAATTTTCCGGCGCCTGGTAACGAGGTGCACAAATATGCCACGCTTTGGGACCGGAGGTTTTGCAGTTACTCCCCCATTTACCTCGGGGAACAATTCCGAAGACCATGGAGGAACAAAATAGGACTGCAGGTGAGAATTTTATCATTTTTGTCATTTATTTTAAAATACAATATAGTCCTTTACTATGGCTTTGCAAATGATGGATTTAGTAAAGATTTATTTTAGTTATATGGTTTGACTCAATTTCCATTAACCCATTACTGTGAAGACATCTAATAGTTAAAATTCATGGTAATTTTTCACCTCAAACTAACTGAGTCCCCATATAGGCTATACTGTTCCCTTTATTCTTTACTATTCTCCACAAATTTAATATTTCTTTACTTACACAAAATTAAGGTCTAAAAAATTCATAGACTTCATTGATATTAGAACAAAGGTTTCCATTAAGTATATTTATGTATTTTTTGGTATTAAAATTCTTTTTCTGAAATTAATGACATAATATATTTTTGTCATTGCTCAACATTTCTGAACACCATGTATAGATCAAAGAAGTGTTGTCACCATTTATGGCTTATGAATTACCAGGAAACCTCACAATGCCCCATCAAGGCCTATTTTCCATGAATTAAAATTGCTACCACTCCCGTGCATATACATTATGTTCTTAATTTTGTGTATTAGAAATAACATTGGAAACTATTCTCTTAACTCTGCCTATCATCATCACTACACCAGAGGAAGGAACAACATCCATTATGGGAATGTTAGAACTAAAGAATTGAAATTAGGACCCAATGAAATGGGCATCAGATTATATAACAAACTACCCAAAAGTATAAAGGAAACTAAGGGAACTGCTGCATTCAGGCATAAATTAAAAAGATATCTACAACGCAATATGTTCTACTCGGTTGATGAATATCTCAACAACATTCCTGACTATAAGGTTTATACTCTTTGTTTATAGCAATTGTCATGGTCTGTTTCATGTTGGTTATTCAATTATTGCCTTAATTGATATTTCATGTGCATGTAACAGCCAATGTTCATGGCGTTATGTCATATATTATATAACTGTGAGCACCATTTCATTTCTTTGTATCTTAATTAGAGCCTGTGTCTTTGCTCCTTATTGACGTGCCTTATATCATGTACATACACCATCCACCCGGTATTTTGTATTGTGATCTCTGGGCAAATAAAAAGTAATAATAATAATATGGCATATATATTTTATACTTGCAAGATGATGAGAGTTATCCTTTTATAATTTATTGTTGATTCTAATACTTTGTAAGCACAAAATTATGAACGTAATATCATGAAATAAAAGGGGATGAGAGATTCCACAGCCATTAAAAGAGGTGGAAACATAAATTTTAGTATTGTAGTAATGGTGGAAGTATAAATTTTATGGTAGTGAACCCTATCTCCAAAGTGGCTTCTGATGCCTTTTCACTCAGTATTATGGATGGTGATGCAAAGAAAGCATTCTTTGGGAGCACAGGGAAGTCCTTCCATTTCTGTAGAAAGGAGCAGGGAGTAATATGCAGATCTGCTTTAGGTTGTAGGTATGATACTTATGAGAGAAAAGGAAAATCCTCACTGCTCTTATGATAGGTGACTTTGGTGTTCATTCAAGCATTAGACAAAGCATAAAGTGTGATTGTTTTGTAGTTGGTGGTACCAAAATTCACCATACAATTATTTTGAACCATATTTTCATTTATTTTCCAACGCCTATATTATTGTGGAATGAAATTATAGGTGTTTAATGAATGCTATTGGCATTGCATGTCTGAATACTTGTCTTGATTAAAAAAATAGCAAGGTCATATCCACATAGATACTTCATTCATAGATTATCCACTTTCTATAGGTTCTCTAGACTTTTAGTCTATAGCAATGCTCTTAGTCTGGTTAATATTGATGTTCTATAATTTAACGGATAGTTGTGTGTGTGTATATGCTACATTTAATGTACTTGTTAGTACCATATTTTGTATCTCCATTGGGTCTGTATACATTGTACTGCATTTTGACATTATGATTGTAACGATTAAGGAAAAAATTGTCTTTATTACAAATTTCATTAATAAAGTCTTTTGAGCCAGTAGTACACAACAATGATTTAATATTTTCTTGACAGTACTTTCAAAAAATCCCAAATAATTCAAAAATGTATAAAGTTTAGCACGTTTAGGGAGGAGGTTTATGGGGAGCGTGGTTTTGACAGTTGGATTTTTCTTAATGGTGCTTGTTTGTCTCCTAGGTCATTTAAGAATATATTAAATAGTGCTACTTTTTTATCATTGTTGTCGATGAATTATATAGTCTGTCATGGAATGGTAGCAGCATCGGATACTAAGTCTCTGTCTATGGACTTGAAATCACGAGTAAGAATGAATTTCTGCTTAAATTTAGGACATCTGAGTATGTTAAAAATAATACAGGTACCTGTACATCATGCATGGATATTCCTGGGGTAGAAAGTTGCTCATATGTTGTGATATTTTCAGGGTTGGCTGTAATTATTTTATCAAGCCATGTGGCTGATGAAGATGTATGATGGGTAGGTTCTAGGGTAGGTATGCTAAGGCCAAGGTATGACATGGTGTTAATAATTGCTTTAGAGTCATAAGTTGAGGAAAGAAAGTTGGCCTTGGAGTCACCAGTATTATTAAGATGGTCATTGTTCGAAATGTGGGAAGATAATGCTTCCTCCGAATTGGAAAAATTGTCCACCTTGGTGGGCGGAAAACGATGCCTAAAAGATATTTTTTAGGTTGAAGGTTATCTCAAAGAATGCAAACTCGGGTATTTTGCAGTTAATGGAACAACTTTTTAATATTTTGAATGAGAGGTCTTTTCTCATGTAGATATCTATGCCTCCACTGCACTTACAGATATGATCATGTCGATAGAAGTTGTATCCAGGAATATTGACAGATGTGGTAGACATATGAGACTTGAGCCAAGTCTCAGCAATAGAAATTGCATGAACTTCAATGTCAGGTAGAAGTTGGCATGATTCGTCAAGGTGTGCAGAGAGACTTTGGGGATTGAGGTAAATTATTGGTAAAGAATGCGGTTGAAATTCAAAATGTCACATAAGGTTAATTTATTGTTACGGAATTCACTTGAAGTTACTTATCATTCATGTAGATCAATAGTTGAAGAGGAAAGATTTCAAGATGCATTTTTACCTTCAAATTGGAAAGAGATGAATTCCAGTGCGAGAGGGTTTAGGGATATGTGGTGGCCTGTAAGAAAGAATTCTGGTGCAAAAGGGTTTAGGGATGAAAAGGTTTGTTGAAATCAGCACCAGTATTTTGTGGGTAATTATGTAAAATGTGGTGACTCTAGGTCATTTTCGAGGAATTCAGTTGTGCATGAGGGGCAAAGTTTAGTGATGTTGCCTGTGGGGGTCAAGTCTATATGGTAAAGACATAAGGCCAGCAAGCTTAGACCTAGAAAGAAAATTACATACATTAATTATTACGTCCAACCACACTTGACTGTGAGATGTGGAGGGCATAAGGGAATTTAAATCAAATAAGATTGTAGGGATATATTAAATCCCTGTAGCACTTTCACCAAAGCAATGTTAGATTTAACTGTAATTAAATTTAATGGATATTAGATTAATGATTGTGTTTTAGTTCTTAAAGCTTCAGTGAACACCAAAAACTATGGGGTAAGATGCTATTTAACATTAGAATCTGGATGGCCCTGGTTCGAAATTTAGTTCACTGCTCTCAGGAGTAAATATCCCATGCTATATATTATAATGTGTTATACTTAGAAGTTTTATTTATGCTTAGCAATTATTATAAATGAATGTAAGGTAGTAAACCCTGGATATATCTGAATCGATGTCTAATGATGTGAGTTGGTTGCAGGTTAATGGTCACGCATTGACTTTGACATTTTGCTATTGTCCTTCATGGTCCAAACGTGTAATAATTTAATCTGCCCCTCTTTCAATGGCTGCCAGCTGTTCTTGTTGAGGGATGATATGTGGAAAGTCATTTCTTTTAATATGCATAGTGATCCAAAATACATCAATTAGGCATGGAATATATTTAAATGATCACTTAATGATTCCTTCTTGATATTCACTGTTGTCAATCAGAATTGTAATAAGTCTTTATGGGATTAGACGAGTCAAGAAAAGAGATTTAGAAGGGGAGATGAAGGATTCAATGGTGTAATAAGAGAGGAATGCTGGACACATGCTAAGCAAATGAAGTTCAGAATGTTCCAGGGGAGATAGGTCAATGATTAGTCATATTATGTTGGCCATATAAAATCATTAATAAACATTTGATAGCCGTAAATATCTAATAGCTTTTTTATGATTTCAGTTCAAATGGACTCGAAGTAGAAGACTGTGCGAGTGAAATTTTGCAGGAGGAGAGAGGAGTGATAAAAATGGTGTCAACCTGAAGTTCCTACCAGAGTTGAAGCTGAGGCAAACTGTTCTCCCAAAATACTCAAGCTTCGAACCAAAGGCAATTAGCAATGCTGGAGGAGGCATTTTGAGGGATCCAAATCCCCCTTTATCAGT
Source organism: Hetaerina titia (assembly GCA_037158775.1). Lineage (NCBI taxonomy): Eukaryota > Metazoa > Arthropoda > Insecta > Odonata > Calopterygidae > Hetaerina > Hetaerina titia. The sequence goes on from CM073779.1 coordinate 35,516,827, forward strand.
ATACTTTGTTTCGAAGAAGAAAGAAAAGATTTTAGTGTTTTGTTTTTATTTAGTCAAATTTTAATACATGATATGTTGAGATGCATGAGAAGTGCCCCATAGTTAAAGTACAGTGTTCAGCAACATAACTTCCTTTTTTTCAAATTCAAAATGCTTTCAAAAAAGGAAGTTATGTTGCCACACCATGTAGTTGAAATGCCCAATAGTTAAAGTTTGAAATATATATGGTTAATTACAATAAGTTGCACTGAATTAGTACTACTGGGTGACTATCAACTACGAAATTGAACTTCAGGTTGAGTTTTTTACCTAATGTTGTTTCAACGTTCAGTTTTTCAGTAAAATCTGAAAAAAATGTTCCTTAATTGTGTTGAGAAATACTTCGTGAAATCTCGTTGCTTGGCCGTGATTAATATGCCCATGAGTCGTTATTTATAAGCATATGTGTATATCTAAAGTGTTCATTAAGATGTTTTTTTTTATTATTTAAAAACTTGAAATGTTTTTCTTTATGTATAATAAATGGTTGTATTGTTCTTTTGAATGTTCATTCAGCCCACAGTAATATCTGAAAACACATTCCTGAATTGTGTCAAGAAATACTTAGTGAAATCTCATTACTCGGCTGTGATTAATATGCTTACGAGTCATCGTTTGTAAGCATATGTTTATGTCTAAAGTTTTCGGTGAGATACATCTTTTTTCTAGTTATAAACTTGAAATGTTTTGCTGTATCCATGATAAATGGTTGTAATGTTCTTTTAATAAAGACAATAGTCAATTATTTTGACTCCTTTTCCTTGTGATTTGGCTTTGTTATTTGTAAAACAATATCAGTACTGTGAATTTCTAGTTTGCATTTAAAATCTTCCATAATGTGCTTTAAACCTAATTAGGTTACATTTTTAATTAATTATTTTAATTTTTTTGCTATAATTATTATTTTAATTTTCTGGATATAGAGAAGGGTTTATTATATTGCTTGAAAAAAGAAAATACCTGGATGGATGAAATGGAAGTTTAATAAATTCGTGGTGGATAAAATTAGTGATACCTGGAGATAAAAATTTAGTGATTAATTAAAATTAGTGATATCTGATACCTAGATAAAAAAACATGCATCAACATCAAGCTGGGTCTGCAGGCTGGCTCCCATCATTAACAAATTCTTTGGTAAGAAATTGAACCTAAAGAGTTACCAGTCAATAAATTGGTTGAAATTTATCACTGTCAATCAGTGGCTATTAAAGTCAAATGTGGTGTCCCACAAGGCTCTGTGCTTGGCCTTAAACTATTCATCATCATGACTAATGATTTACCATGTAATATGAAATCTTAGTCTCTTCCATGTGCCAAAGACACTACTTTTGTTCAAAAATGCCAAGACCCAGAAGATGCAAAGGCACCATCTGGTGATGCCCAGAGACAGGCTAAGGAATGGTTTGATATTAATTTTTTTCAACTTAAATGCTGAAAAACCCAGAATTTTTTATGCAGTCTTATGTAAAAATTAACTGAAAATGAAACTGCTAAAGCACTAAGCATTTATATTGATGCAATACTTAACTGGGAGACTCACATCAGTCAGATCTGTAATGAACTGAGTACAGTTGTTTATATGTTAAGAAAGATCAACTTTCTCCTTTCAAATGAGTATTGTTTAAACCTTTACCATGCCTTCTCTCAATATCATTTAAATTATGGTGCTGGGTAATGGGGTAATTCCCCACATGTTAAACAAATCTTGCTACTACAAATGAGAGCTATTTGCTCTCTTGCTAATATAAAACCATATGCTTCCTGCAAGCCTTTATTTATTAGGTCTAGAATCATGACATTTTGGTCGCCGTAGTCCAGGGGTGAAGCGTTAGGCTGTTGACTGAAGGGTCCGGGTTCAATTCCCAGACAAGCCTCTCTAGGCACTTGATTTTTTGGGTACCAGATCTTCCTGGGAAATCATACCTGGCACAGGGAAAGGAACTGGCTCCCCTACCCTGAAGTGTGAATTTCACACGCCGTCGGGCTTAGTACCAGGTGAACTCTATCATCACATACCATAATGACCTTCGGGTTGATTACTATATTTATGGTTTTTTAATTAGTTTATGTCTCTTTAAGGCTCAGATTCATGTGAAAGTTAATCTAGCATCTCACTAATTAAGATCTCACATCCATAACTACACTAACAGGGGTAAAGCAAATTTGAATACTGCAACTTTGAATACGACTGTCCTTAACTTACAACTATTTTAATAATGTTAACATTCAATGGTATAAATGGCTGCAAACTCAAGTGAAATCAGACTATCCCAAATTTCAAGAATAGGGTATATACTTGGTTACTTGCTAACCCACTTTACTCAATTGATGAAGTCTTTTATGGTAATCTCCATGACTTTCAAGAATAAATTTCATGTATTGAGTATAACTTATATTGATGATATTTAATATGGATGTACCATGTATCAAAACGAATAACATATATTTTATTAGAATCCTTTTTGAGCCCTACTTTTCCCTCATACCACTCTTGTATTCACTCAAAGAGTATTACTTCCTCAAGACCATAATAGACTTTAAAAATACCGCTCAATACGCCTTTCATCCATTTTTCCTGCCTCCATAGGATTTATTTCAACAAACCCCTCTCCTCACCCACCATCTCCAGTACTTCATTTGTTTTTCTTTCGGTCCATTTCACCTTCTCCATTCTTCTCCACACCCACATTTCAAAAGCCTCCAATCTACGTCTATCCTCCTGCTTCAGTGACCATGTTTCTGCACCGTACATAGCTACGCTCCATATCAGAGTTTTTACAAGTCTTGTCTTAACATCCCTACTCAACGTCCCTGTCACCAACTGCCTCCTTCTTGAGAAAGCCTCCTTGCCTAGCGCAATTCTTCTCCTTATGTCCCTACCACTTTGACCGTATTGGTCCAAAACACTTCCGAGATATGTAAACTGCTCTACCTGCTCTATTTTTTCCCCGCCTATTTTAATATTTAGCTTAGCCTTTTTCTTTCTGGAAAATCGCATAACCTTTGTTTTATTAATATTGATTCTCATCCCATATTTATCGCACTGAACCTCCAATTCACTCAACAATGCTTGCAATCCCTTGGCTGACTGAGCAACTAATGCTTGGTCATCAGCAAACCTAACCGATTTTACGAATTCCCCTCCGACTTTCATTCCTACCTCCAGTTCTTCCCATGCCTCTTTAATCATTTCCTCCACATATACGTTGAACAGTACCGGTGACAATGGGCAACCCTGCCTTACACCTCTTCCTAACACTGCCCATCCGGACTCTATGTTCCCCACTCGCACCTGAGCAGTCTGAGACATGTACAGGTTGCGGATCAGTCTCCTGTCCCTCCAATCCATTCCTATTTTCTGCAATACACGCATTAATTTTTCCCAATTCACTCTATCAAACGCTTTTTCGAAATCTACAAAACAGGCATAAACGTCCTGATTGTATTCTATATTCCTCTCGACTAGTGATCTCATTACTGCAATGACATCACGCGTACCTCTTCCTTTCCTAAACCCAAACTGATCATCCCCTAAGTAATCATTTGCCTTACTCTCTATCCTCTTGTTGATGATCCCGACAATAACTTTAGCTGCATGGGATATCAAACTTATTGTTCTGTAATCCTCACATGACGAAGCCTTTGCCTTTTTTGGAATAGGAACTAACACCGATCTCACAAAATCTTCCGGCCAGATTCCTTCCTCATAGATACTACGAATCAGTCCATATATGGCCTTCTTCCCACCTTTCCCTAACCATTTCAACATTTCTACAGGAATATTGTCCACCCCTACAGCTTTATTTACTTTCATCTCCTTTAATGCCCTTTCTATTTCATCGTCGAGTATGCCTGGACCTAAGCTATCTTCTTCTACGTCATGTTCCTTTTCTATGTCTAACCTTGTCGGCCTAAGTTCTTTACCATACAGTGTTTCTATATATTCCTTCCATCTCTCTTGGATTTTTCCTGGTTCAACTATTATCTTACCCCATTTATCTTTAACTGTTAGCACAGATCCTGCCTTCTTACTTCCCGACAATAACTTGACCTTGCTGTATAGAGCACCAATTTCACCCTTCTTCTGTAAACTTTCCATATCCTCGCATTGCGTTTTCCACCATTCTTCTTTTGCTTTATTTGTGGCCCTTCTCAATTTATTGTTTAACTCTTTGTACTTCATTTTGCCTAACTCTGTGTTTACATTTTCCCATCTTCTTCTCTCATCCATCTTTGCAATCATCTCATCCGTTACCCATGGTTTCCTTATCCTTTTCCCCTTAACGGTTCCTATAGTGTCTTTAGCGGCTTCCAATATCCCTTTCTTGATACATTCCCATTTTTCCTCGATAGTACTCAGTTCTTTACCGTCATCCATCATTTTCTCTACAGCCTGCTGATACTCCTTCCTCATTAATCCATTTACTGCTTCTAAATTCCATTTCTTAACCCGCCGCCCTTGCCTTATCTTCTTGAAACGAACATTACATTTCAGAACAACTAAATTGTGGTCAGAGTCCGGATCCGCTCCTGGGAAACTGTGCGAATTTATCACACTGTTCCTAACCCTGTGCCTAACCATAATATAATCTAACTGATACCTTTCTGAGTCACCTGGCATTTTCCATGTATACCTACGCATTTTGTGGTGTCTAAACCATGTGTTAGTGATGACTAACCCCTGTCTCCTGCAGAATTCAATTGCTTTCTCCCCGCGTTCATTCCTCGTGCCTAACCCATAGTCCCCCACCTCAACACCATCTCTTCCTTCGCCTACCGTCGCATTCCAATCCCCCATCACTATCAAATGTTTCCCTGCAGGAACACTCGCGATGATATCCTCTAACTCATCATACATCCTATCGACTTCTTCCTCCTTGTGGTTGCTCGGTGGCATGTATACCTGAACAATGACCAAGTTCGTCGGCTCTGCTTTAATCTCTACGAGTAAAATTCTATCTGTCGCTTGCTCTATGTTGACTACGCTTCTTCCTACCCCTTTATTTAAAATTATGGCAACCCCTCGTTGGCCCTCGTCCCCGCCACTGTATATCACTCTATAATTGTCACTCCAGTAATCCCCGCTATCCTTCCATCCCACCTCGCAGAGGCCTAAAACATCTATATTACCTCTTTCCATCTTTCGCTTAATATTTTCTAATTTGCCTCTCCTCAACATTGTCCTGACATTCCAGGTTCCTATTCTAACTACTTTCGCCTTCTTCTGAGTCTTCTGTCCTGCTGCAGTTATTTCTTCCCTGCAAGGGTTTCGTGGGATGACGACCGCGGAAGCCTTGCCTCTCCCACTGCCGGGCACGACACACGGCCTCTTGGGCCGAGTCCCGTAGTAGCCAGGACTCATATTATTTATAGTGCCCATCATTATATTCTTGGGAATCATAATTGAGGTGGTTTCCCGTTGCCTTCCTCAATAGTGTTTTTAACGTGACACCATCACTTAATGGCCGCCCCACTGGGGTCAGACGCCATTGCAGCCGCCTCACTGAGGAACAGACGCTGCGTGGACTACCTTTAGTCTGGCTCCTAACCTTTGACCTATCTGGCATGGGTGACCCTTCCAGGAGTAATTATTATTACTCCTGCCAGCACAGCTCTAGGGGTCATACATATCTATATATATGTGTATATATACATATATATATATTCATTCACATTGAAATAGAGATAAGGAAAATGTTAAAGGAACACATATAAAGGACGAACACAAGAGAGGTGGGGATGGCGGATGTGAGCAGATCACGAATGTAAAAATATTTTCCTCGACCGGGACTTGATTCTCCTCTTGTGTTTGTCAATTTCTCCTTTGGTGGGTGTAACAGCTCCCTAACGCCATCTTCTGGGTAATGATTTGGAGCACTTTGGCCCTATATAAGATCGCAGATTTCAGTGTTAAAGTACCCTTCCTCAATAGCTCAGGTGGTTTAGAACATACGCCCAGCAAGTGGAGAGATCGGGTGCTCAAGTCCCGCTCAAGGAAAATATTTTTACATTCGTGATCTGCTCACATCCGCCATCCTCACCTCTCTTGTGTTCGTCCTTTATATGTGTTCCTTTACCATTTTCCTTATCTCTATTTCAATGTAAATGAATATTTATTCGCCATATGGCGGTATTTCGTGTTTGAATGTATATTTATATATATATAATATATATATAACATATATATAATATATATATAACATATATATAATATATATATATAATATATATATATAATATATATTATATATATAATATATATATTATATATATAAAATATATATATAATATATATATATATATATATACACACACACACACCACCTGATAAAAGCCATGAAATGTAGCTAAAATGAAACAAAATTTATTAACTTTCACATTTATTAAATGGACGGACTCACAATGAACACAATAAATATATGCTGTTATAATTAAAGCACATTACAAATATATACAGAATCCTTGAAAGATTATTGAGGTAAAACAACTTGCACATTCCTACATGGCTAGTTGATCACAGGAAAGCAATCTGAACTTACTAGTGAAAATACATGAAGGATACGGTATTAGAAGTTTAAAAAATAAGTATTGATAAATGTAAATGTGATAGTGTTATGCAATTAATCAGCATATTTTATAGAAAAACGCCATGAATTATAAAAATTGAAGCATAAGACTAAACACATTGCTAAAGATTTGGACTACCATTACATCCATAGCAAGAAGCTTAATTTCCAACATGCAGCAACAACCAACAACTTATCAATATCACACTATAAGTTAACAACAAATAAAGAGATATTACTATATTCACCTCTCTCATTTTTCATTAATGACAACTAATTGTCTAGAGCGGGATCAACAGAACTAACTGTAATATAAACGTTTCAAAAGGTACTGGCTCGCAAAATACCTTTCAATTTTTACAAAAAACTCAACATTTTAATCACTCGTTGAGAATGTTAATGACATGTGCAAAGAATTACATTTTATTCTAGAAGAGCAACTGAACAAATATAAGGCATGCTCATATCAATCGAGATACATAAAAGTGGCGAAAAAATCATTTTATTTCTTCCCCCTAACTTCTTTTTTCCGTTTATCTACAAGATCTCTTATCTGCTGAGTAAGCCATTCCATTCCTTCATGTAAACCCTCTCCTGAAAGAGCATTGCTGGCACATATATGCCATGGCTTGTCCATAATAACTTCAAGACCAAGAAGAGCAGATATTCTGACAACTGACAAAGCCTCTCGCACGTCCATCTTGTTGGCAAAAAGGAGGATTGGGACTCGCCGACTAGGAAAGAAAGTCCATTTATTTTACCGATGATAATGAGGCAACGATCATAACAATGGAATCAAGCGGTGCATCAATTAATAGTAATATTTTGAAATGGTGCAAAGATAATTCCAAATTGAAAAGTACCAGCTGATATCTGGATGATGAAGTAGAAGCTCCAATTCATCACGGACAACTACTAACCGGAGCTTGTCACTGCTATCAACTACAAATATAATTCCATGGCAATCATTGTAATAATTTTCCCAAAGATTACGATACCTGCCTTGTCCCGACATGTCAAATGCTGTGAAGCCAACATTCTGATCTGTTGAAAATAAATAAATTGTTTTACCAAATTATTAGCTTTACTTCAACATAGGTACAAAAGTCCTGGAGAAAAACATATATAGAACCTCTACAGTTCAAACACGGAAAACCAGCATATTTAGCCGAACATGTTCGTAAAAAACATTTTTCATGAATTATTAATATAGTTCCCACGCCTTAAATTTATTTCACAGTCACCCTTGAACCGTGAACTTATGCAAAGGGTACACTTTTATTAAATTAACTCACAGGATCAATTATCAAGCAATAATGAGAACATCTAAGAGAATCATGTTTGCCAACGAATTTACATAAACACGTGGATTAATCACGAGTCGCATTTTAAAATACATACCGTCACACATCAAGATAACCAAAACATTTCCCGTCTTACCGTACTTATAGAGCAATAAACGGTGTTTGAATGTACACGATAATCATAGAGAATCGTGAAATGCCATGTTTTAATATCAGACCCCAACAGGATAATTATACTAATGGATTGTTATAAAGGGTATTTGCATGAAATTTGGTTTTGTTATACCAAGAACAAAAGTAACCCCTAAATGACCCAATAAAGGGAGTATAAAATATGTCCAAACACAAATGTAGTCATTCCTTCATTAAGCTTAGTAAAATGTATCCCAGAGAAAAACACCTGTCACACTAAGCAAACCCATTACACATCTTTAGCTACTCTGAAATAACGAACAACTTCTCATACTCCACTTTGTAGAATATTTTATTATCCATACTGTTTATTAGTAAGTTTTAAAGAGCTATTCCATTAACTATATGCACATATGATACGAGCCAAATTAGGCATCGTCTACCATATGCTCAAGTCTTGTTTATACATTCAGCAAATATTTACACACAATCAATAACACAGTTGACAATGTTTTTGGTAATTCAGCAATCGCAGATTTGAACCCATTAAATACTCTATACATTGAAATCATTGCTCACATTAAACCCAACATACAAAAATTGATATGAAGGGATGAATTATGAACTACTTCGACATGGCCATAATGTGTTTATTTTCCGATTACGATGCGTTTCAACATAAGATAGAAAAATATATATTTGGACTATCATTAATACATACTCTGTAACAGTTCACATAGAAAAAGAAAATATGCAGCCTATTTAAATTTAAACGTAAACAGAGCCTCTATCCACGTTCAGGTGTCGTGCACGCCGTTTAAAAGTGGATCCAGGCTTTCAAACCAGTAGATGACCATAGAACATATTTTCACTACTGGTTGCAACAAGTATTCACTTCAAAGACCTTAAAAATAATTGATAAACAATCAACTCCTCATCTCACTGATTTCCTGTTAGCTGTGAAATTTTGGATTGCTGCAAGAACCTGATAGTACACATTTAAAAAAACTCACTTTGAAACTTATGAATGCTGAAACCAACTGTGGGCACTATTTCTCGAGCTTGGCATTCGTTTGGCTTAAAATAGTTGAGAATGGTTGATTTGCCGCTGTTATTAAGGCCTACAACAAGTACATTCACTTGCTGCTTTCTCAAGCCCATATAGTTTACTAGCTTTTCAAGAAGACCCATCCTATGGACTATTGTCAAAGGTCGGAATGCATTAACTTCCTCAACATCGTCATTGAGGCCGAGTTTTCCAATAAACCTAATGGAAAAATATAAGGGTTACACATGATCATTTTAAACTTCAACTCTTCCTATAAAGGGCATCTTAAATACGAAGCTACAGATGTCAGGATAATGGTGAAGAGGCGGAAATCAACTTGGAAAACTAGGGATACCATGATCGAAATGTCAGGTTATTATAGTAAGCATTTAAACTCTGAAATGCAATAAACTACTTCACGGGTGAGACATGTAATTACAACACTATGATAATGTCAGCAAGATAATCAAAGGGAAGTAGATTTTATATACTCTATCCTTCCTAACCTACACTTGATACGTATCCCATGCTCACCATCAAAACGATATTGCTAACCAAAATGGCGCGAGCCTAAGTTCCCATCCCAACCAGTAAGTTAGGTAAACGCGTTGCAGCTATTGACCAGATTTATGCGCATTGTGATCCAAATATGTCGAGGCGGATTATCACGTGACATTAGACAAAAGTTGGCGGCATTTATAAGTCAATTGTCGTAATCAAAATTCAGTCACAGCCATCTTCATGATATATAATACATTGAAAACCAAAACAATTAGATACCGTTTTGTTTCCTGAATATTTTGGTGGCACAACCACCTTTCTCAACGGAAGGTAGAAAAACCTAGTTAACACGTACACTCAATACAGTTCAAAACGCATACACTGCCAAGGCAATATACTTGCACAAAAACACAAGTAATGTTATAAGTGCATGTTTCAATGCATATATGTCAAGCCCTGCCTGCCAGTTATAAAGTGCTCACATTCCTAAGAGAGATTTAGTGAACCAACAGTCACAAATTATCACGATTTTACTCAACAGTGGACATAATAGACAATATGGACCAGTGTTTTAAGTAAAAATATTTCAAATGCCACATTCCATGTACTAAATATCATCATCCAATTTTTCAATATTTTAGGGTCGCGTCAGGGTATTACTGACTTGAAAACATAAAAGCGAGACGAAAAATATTTTTAATCTTAACATAAAAAAAACAACTGGCCTCTATTCGACTCCTTTCACCAACAGAGAAATTCTTCTACAATATGCAGTTTCTTGGCTCTGTAGAAATGAAACTGTTCATGCAGTTTTCATGGTAATACTCTTGGTATTACTATGAATTGATGTATAATGGTTTAACTATGAATCAGGCCACGATTGAATTAGAATTATGTCCTCTTACGCCTTGAATAGAAAAATGATTAATAAAATATGAAAATGGATCTAAGCATGACGCATTTGAGTCAAAATAATAAATATTTTCCGGGTTGACCATGAAATCAAAGTATTTCTCTTACCTGCATTAGTTCGAAAATTAAAAGTATTTCCCAGTACGGAGAACCATTTCAACACAGAGCAGTTCTTCTGCAAAATTGACACCAAATATTCTGGCACGCAAAATTACGCCATTGCAATGGCATTCAAACTTTTGCAAATTCCCTCTCAAGCCGCCAAATGAGATCCATTTGTTGAGATTTAAACAAATCGTACTTAAGAGCCCGCGAATCCCAGGACTTCTCATTGAACCAATCAGATAGTTTCTTATATCTTCAGGTAACGGTTTCCGGTGATTTTGGCGGTTAAAACTTAAGAAGTGCTATTTGCTGAAATATCAAGGTTGTTCCAAAATAATTCTGAATAACAGTTGACTACTTGTCATTGTAATAAATTGTACTACGTATGGGAATATTTACTGGTTTTTTATGTCAATTATCTTGAAATGTTGACATTATTTAACATATTTTATTCCAGTCACAACATGGCTAGTCAACCTACAATACGCAAAGATTTTTGCGAAAAGAGAAGTATGATTCTTAGGAGTGAAGGCACGGATCAAAGGAGAGAGTTGAGAATATCGGTGGAACGTGAAACAAAGTGTTTGCCAGTGGCCCAGAAGGTATGTGGTGTAAGCTACATGTATTAAAATATTACTCCGCCATTTTAGGATAAGCCTACAGTGAATTCTTTTGCCTTAGGTTTTAAACATACACATATCCGATGACGAAGATCCTTACTTTATATGCGGGTCGCATATAACGGAAGAAGATTATAAGGTTATGCGGGATAGTCAGAATCTGTTAGTCGACTTCGAGTATTTCCATCAGCATGTAATCAGGCTGTTCAGTCAATGCACTGGTACGAGCGATTGCCGGTATGTATTTTTGTATTCGTAAATAAATTTATTCAATTCCATAAGGTTCTTCTTGTACTAAGTGAAATGTCTATTAAACAATATCCTAAGATGACACCACCGCGATGGTTTCGTGCTTGGGGATGAATTTTTATGGAATATACATCATGGAAACCATTAATTAGCCTCTGTTTAAGCAACCATGATTTAACTACGAAATGGTGTTTCCTAGCAATCAGAAAGGGCGAATTTCCTTCTACTTTTTGAGTGGTACACCTTGAGTCGTGATTCGAGAAGTTCTCCCTATTTTTAGTGTTTCTTGAGTACAGTGAGTTTTCGCCCTTTTACAGTGTACATTAGGAGAACGGTTTCCTGTAAACTCTCCTTTCTTATACAATATTGAAAATTGCATTATTTCATGTTAAATTTATAAAATGAATTGTGCAGAAATGTCACTAATTAGTACGTTATATACACACATGGGATTTGTTTTCTTATTTCTTTCGTAAAGGTTCATGTTAGTATTAACCCGTGGTGTTGAAAAAACAGGATCGCCAGATCAGTTGCAGGTGGTGGAAGCTACCAACTTTAAGAACCTATGCCACGTATCACTGCCTGTTTTGAGAGGGAGTGATGATGATATAAAGAAGAACATGACAATGAAGATCCGACAGTTGCAGGTAAATGACGTACTGGGTAACACGTTTTTGCTTAAAATTATTTGAAAGTTTCTACCTCTACTTTGCTTTTGACTATGTTAATCTTCATTTTGACTCTCACTTGATCTTCTTGGGTCTTCAACTGTATACCTGCTATGCATGTAGCCATTAAAAAGGTTGAGTATTGATTTAACTTATCGCTAGAAACGTTCGATCGCACAGAATACATGTAGTTTCTGTTAAGGAATAGGTTAATAGAAGAGGATGTCATTATATATTTCTGATGTTATAGTTTGTTTGGATTAAGCTGTTGTGTGGGGTGAAGCAAGAGTGTATGAAGAATATGTTAGAAGGTTGTATGTGTTTGGAGAGGTTGTAAAAATGAAACATTTCTCTGTTGATCTTGAGCCACCTTTTGCACTCATTTATTGGTTTCTTGTTTATTCTTACTCCCTACTGGGCTTGTTTTTTCCCAACCTCAATGCAACCCTCTGTTTAATCATGACTCCTCTCTTATGTTCGATTCTAGTTCCTCCCAATACATCATTTCTCTGCGTATAGGATTTGTCCCATTGCCAGTATAGTTTTTAGGTATAATATTTCAGAGTCTCCTAAAGTATTCCCATCTCATTTTTAAACAATTACTATTTGGTTGCCTTTTCTGTTGATTAACATAATAATTTATTATTAAAATTGCCTGCTATTACCCACCATCCTGTAATGCATCACAACAGGTTCGAGAGCTTTGGTCAAAATACTGTGACTTGTGAATTAAGTAATTTGAGAGCAATGTTTGTGTCACTATGATTTGTTTCAGGTTTTGCTAATTAATCATAATTCTGGAGGTGGTGAAGGTTTCCTACTCCACATTTAGTAATTTAGTTGTAGTTTCAATTCCATTTGTAGTTGCATTCCTTACTTTCTTTTCTTCCAATATTCTTTCACCAATTCACTAGTTCTCATTGTTTATTTTATTATTCCATTTTGGGCCTTTTCTTTTCTCTTTCTATTTTATAATCCCTCTAAACCATCTTTCTATTGCCTTTCTTTTCTGGTTCTCCTTTCTCTTTATTTACTTATGGAATGGTTATTTTTTTCTACTAAAATTTTCAATTATATGCCACTTTTCCAACAGATGAACTTATGTTGCTCAATTTGTCATATTTTCAGAAAGGATTGCAAAAATCCTTTGTGAAAGCTTGGCTGTTTGTTTCTGTACATTTGTTCTTTCTTCCTATCACTTGGTATTCCTATAATATTTGAACCCTAATTCGCACTTTTTCCTAGGCACACTTGAAAAAGAGATTGGTGATAAACCATCTCCTAGCTGTATGCCTGTGTTAATTTAGAAAATTTAAGAAATTTTTTCCTGTAACTATTACTGTTGAAATAGTCTGTTTGTGTGTTAACCATTTGGACTTGGATGTCAAGTGTGACTCGGCACGGTTAGCAGCGGCAGCAGCTCGTATGTCCAGCCTCACTCAACATGGATTTTCACTGGAGGGGAATTGGGATTTTTGCCCATATTTTCCGATAACTGTACTTGTAATCATCTGCTTGAGAGGACAAGTAAAGTAAGGCGTAATTAATAGCATGGCTTGTTTAGTATCGACCCATAATGCCGTCGTTGACGTAACTGCTGTAATTTGTAATTGTAAAGTTATCTCAGTCAGGTGTTCCGTAATTCATTGCTTTCTAGTTTGAATACTTTCATTTCCTTTTCTTCCTACTGTCAGCTGTCTCATCAAACGTTCTTTTTCTATCTATTGCATGATCAGAAATCTTGAGTAGGAGGGCGTAAATTCATATATATTGTACAAAGAATGCCAACAAAGAAAAAGTGAAAAACCGATTTCGCATGTGAAATTTATTACAAAACTAGTACACGATCTCGTTGGAGAATTCCGAGATGTATCAAAAACTTCCATGGTTAGATTACCATCCAATAACATAGAGCAACGTTTAGATGGGAAACTCCATATAATCACACCTCACCCTAACAAAAAACTTAAAGATTTTGCGGTTTGCTCTAATCGAAAAATCAAAGGTGGAAGAAGAGAGACGATATACATCTGCGAGACATTTGAATGTAAACTAGGTCTTCATGTTGGTGAATGCTTCCAAAAATATTATACCATGAAAATTTATGGTTTATCAGTAATTATGTAAAAATATCCAATTAAATTAGTTTTTTATGAAAAGAAACTCGTTTTTCATTCTAGTGCCACGCTTAGTAAATTTAGGGTCTTTAAAAAGTTAAATCCCGAGTAGACTAAGGCAGTCAAGAAAAAAGGCTCCCGAGTGAAGGTTTAATCGTTTGATTTGATAATTTAGATTTCACACTATTATTTAATGGAAGGTTTCTTTATCAACTGAGACATACTTTTTTATGATCTACAATTGTTGTAACTATGCTTTTCGAGTTCAGTAGTCGGTGACAGGTTATTTACTTTTGAAGGACTCTGTTCTGAGCAAGATTGCCTTTTCTAAATCTATCTTGATGTTCACTTAAGTGGCTATCCATACATGACCACCAAACAATTTACATTCAACGATAAAAACCTACCATAGAAGGTGTATATTTTATAATACATGTAATGAGGTAAATCTTTACTTTTCACTTGGATTCCTGCAGGGAGGACATTGTATTTGTGGCTACTAGACTCCCCTCTATTGTTTATGGATTGTGAAATATTTTCATAATCTAAATTGTAAGTACATAAAAAAATCTTTCTCTTCTCCTTGAACTCACTCTAAAACTTCCTTTTTTTTGTGAAGGTGCAATTCCTTGTTTAATTATCTCTTGTCTTTTCCACTTTGTAACGGAAGCCAGTCATCTATGATAAACTGAAGGTCTGTGTCAAAACATCTTGCTTCTTCTATTAATTTCCTATGCTATTGATTCTGACGTGTGGCAGTTCATCTTATAGAGGACGCACTAAAAGTGTTCTTTTATACCCAGATTACTAACTATAGTATGTCACAGATTTTTGCAGAAATTTTTAATTTTTATAATTTTCTATTATCTCCATGTAACATACTTATTTGATATTGCCTGTTGAATTTTGACTTTCATATTGGAAAAGTTAATTTTTCTAAGGAGTTGCTAATTTTGGATTTGCTAGAAGGTGAAGGTTTCAAAGCATAAAAATCTTTTTCTGTGTTGTTGAGAATTTATCCTTAAATTTGCTCTGTATTTCATCATTTTTTACAGGATGAAAACAAGGCTTTCGCAATTGAACTCAGTACAACCGAATCTAAGTTTCTCCATTTATCACGGAAGCTGCAACACCAAGACCTTTCCCACAAAGAGTTTCAAGAGAAGTGTCTTGAAGAAAAGGCTGTTTTGAGAAGTGAATTTGACCAGAAACTCTTAGAGATTGTAAACACCCATAATAAGGTTGGACTCACTCTTTTTATCAAAATATAAATTCTTCAAAAGTGCTAAGTTTTAGAATATTTTTCTAATTGTGCTACTAATTCATAGGAACTAGTTAATGCAAGAAATGACTTCCAACTAGAGAAGCAGTGTCTAGAAGATAAATATGAGGATGCCATTCGAAATATGGAGTCACAAACAAGCAGTCTGAAGGCCCAAGTTAAGACTGCTATGGAGAAGAATTCGCAAGCTGAGAATGACAAGAGGTATCTACTTTCATCATTTTCTGATTTTAATTCTAGTAACTGAGGTTAATTGTATAATAAAATGCTATTTACGTGCTTAGCATCAGTTACAAGTATTTAAAAGGTTAATGCATTTTTTTATCATCTAGGAACCTCTCATTTCATCACAATATTCATTTTGAATTAAGACTTCATATTATGGTGATTTGCATTAATTCTTCATCTTTCTCTTTGGTTGACTCTTTTGCTATTATCTAGGATGGCCTGTTATTATAAAAAAAATAATTTTTATTGGCTACTCATCATTATCATTAACTGAATATGAATAAAGCATGCACACATGATACATAAGGAATCTGATTAATGAAATGCACAACTCCATCAATGGAGTAAAATATAATTATTATAACTTATTGGTAGAGTAAATTCTTAAACTTTGGAAAGTCTGAGATTTACCTTAATTGTTAGGAGATTAAAAAGGTTCACCCATGCATTGATTGGGTTTTTATTAAAAGCTTTATATGAAAAATGACAATCTCATCTTTGGAATGACTGGTGTTGTATTCATGGGCAATTCAATTTCTTTCATGGTCAAATAATCTTCTGTGTTAGCAAATAAGAAACAATTGTAAGGAAAATTTACAGGCCTGGTAAAGTGAGAAGTTCAAAAGATTTGAAATAAGTCCCACAACTATTTTTTCATGGGATAGTACCCAGAATCCTGATAACCCATTTTTGGAACCTGAAAAGCCTAGTGAAATGGTATGAATCACCAGGTTATCATTGCTCCTTTTACTCATGGAGTCAATATTTCCTTGAATATAATTATATTTGAAAAGATTTGTGGAATTTAGGTGTGTTGTGTCACATGGACAGCTATTGAAGTAAGGGGAAGGTTGTTAATGTATCAGAGAAAAAGAAAGGTACTTAAGAATGGATCTTTGATAGGTTCCTTTATCAGCTGCTAAAGAGGTATATGTAGCATAAGAAGTTGTGATAGAAAACTAATTTTTTGAGGATTTAGGTCTGCCTGTTAAATGTTATTTTATTCACTGATTGGCAATTCTCCAGTGCCAAGTTTGGACATAAAAAGCCCATGATTTACATAGTCAAATGCTTCTTTAAGATAATAAAAAATTCTTTGACATGGTTATCAAGTTAAATAATAATAAGGGGGAAAAAACTCCACTGGCCGTAAAAAACAGTCGCAACTCTCGTCAGACCAAATTGTTGTGTTGGTATTCGCGGGAACCAACCACAACCTCTCGACCAAGAATACCCTCTGTGGTGGTTTACGGGAAATTAATCCACGCCAGGGACCACACACAGCCACACACACGCTATCCTGTCTGGAATCCTTCACGAAGCTGTGAGACTTCGTTAAAGATTCCAGGTGGAAGATTCCATTTTCTCTGACAACAAGGGATTCCCCAATGTTTGCAACTTGTCTAATGAAACATTTTCACAACAACAGTTGAAATTACTCAATCATGGTTTAAACTTTAGTATACAGCCGAAAAATGTCCCCTTGGATGATTTAATTGCTCATATAGAAGGATCTCTCTAAAAAAGGACATAAAAAGCCCATGATTTACATAGTCAAATGCTTCTTTAAGATGATAAAAAATTCTTTGACATGGTTATCAAGTTCAAGGATTATGGATGGACTTTGTAAAAGCAGTATCTGTTGACTTTTTGCCTTGAAATCAGTTTTTAACTGAGTTTTGGAAATAATACCAAATTGTGTTTAGGGCAATAATAACCTGTTGTACAAACCTAATTAAAAAAAAAGATATTGATCTAAGGGGTAATATACTGCCCAAATTAACCATTATTTGTGCCTAGTTTATGGACCTATGGTAATGAGTGAAGGAGAGGTTAGAAAATTGTGTCAAGACTTCAGAAATGACCACACAAATGTGTATAATAAAGGGTGGAGTGGCAAACCCAGTGTTCGGACAGATGAATTCGTTAAATTATTGCACAAAGAACTCCAATGTTATTGACAATAGGCAATTATTGCCCTGACTGATAAATTTTCTCATGTTGGATGCACCACTATTTACATAATTGTTATGAAAAAGCTAAGATATATTGAATTGAATGACATGTGCAAGGAGGGTACTGGAATTGCTTTTCAACCAACACGTGCAGTGGATGAGCAGTTCTCTGCTATTGACAAGATTGATTATCCGCCCTACACTCCCGACCTCTTCTTCCACTTGAAAAAGTGGCTTGTTGGACATCAGTTTGAAGACAAGCAACTAAAGATTGCTATTGTCAATTGGTTCAATTCCCAGATGGCAAACTTCTATACCAAAGCATTAAAGAAACAGGTCCGGCGTTACGAAAAGTGCTTAGAAGTGAATGATGATTTTGCGTAAAAGTGAATTAGGTTTTTAGGAATCTTAAACACTCGTTCAAAATACTTTCTAATGAATATATATTTTGGCCAAACTACCCTTACTTTGCAAATATGCCTCATATATTAGCCAGAATGCTTTCAACTTATCTCTCATCAGTGAGCCAGAAAAAAATAAATTTTGCACCATGCATTATTCAGTTTACAGAATGAAAAAACTTGGTGAAGGCCCAGAGGATAGCATTTATTTGATGGAGCTAATAAAGTTATTATTAGAGAGGTTTGTTGTGGAATTTAAGTCTGAAATCAAGAGTTTTTATGAGAAATTGAGTCATTATTTATGTGCTTCTTCCATTCAATTTTCCACAATAGGTTTTTCATTCATCTCTATTATGTGTGCATGTCATGGCAATTTCAAGCCATTTTATTAAGGTAATTTATGCAATTAATAGGAAGTCAGTATGGTCAATGGTTTTTCTGATGTATGGCACTGTAAGTGCTAGGTCCGAACCACCCTTCCTCAAGTAGTTCATGTCTCTTTTGAGATGGTGTTTTGAGCAAAATTATTTCCAAAAGAAGTCAGTATTTTAATGGTTTTTCTGATGTATGGCACTTGCTATTCCTTAAAATGAGAAATCATGATGAAATTGTAGGTATCTTTCTTAGAGAGCTGTGCACAGAAATCACTAGGATTTCTCACTCCTGACTTTGGTTGGAACTTAGTCAATTATCTGAAGAGGAAGTTCAAAAGGGAAGCTAGTTTTCTTGTAGGTGCGGATACACTGGAAATCACTGGTCTCAATGGAGTATTTTCTTTATGAAATTTAGGCAGGCCGAAAAATCTGATGTCAAAAATCTTTTTACAAATATACCTGTTGTGGAAACATTGTCATTGGTGGAAAAAGTGCTTGAAAGTGCTAGGGCCGAACCACCCTTCCTACGCCCCCCCCTCCAGCCTCTCCTGTTAACCCACCAATCATTGACGCTTAAAACCCCTATCCTCCTTCCCGTTTATGCTGATCACGACCCAATTTTTCCCTTTATTTTTTACTCCCTCTCTCACCCACTCCACTCTCCCTCATAAATGCTATATAAATGACCGCAGCTGGTTTTATTTTTGTACCTGATGATGACGCTAAGCGGTGAAACTAGTTGTACGATAATAAAGAACAGTGGATGTATACATTGTGTTCTTGGTAAAATAAATATTTGACATGAACTTCCACAAAGTTGAGCTTAAAACAATAGAAAACACACTACCATTCCTACCACATCTTGGAGGTACAATTGGCTCATAACTAATCAGATGACAGATTGATCCAGCTTTTGCTAATTCATCTGCTGCTTCATTTCCACTTAATCCCTTCATATCCAGGCTCCCAGAAAAGTTTTACTTATATTTTGTCTACCACTATTGGCTATTATGATCTATACCTTAGCTTAACGTACCATTGCATGTACTCTTAAGGGAGGTGAGAGTCTTCTGTATGGACCCCCACCATATACTGAAGCCTCCAAATCAGTGTACCACCAATCACCCTGTGAACTCTATCCCTTAAAGACCCATTGTTCTCAATGTGGAAAATGGTTCATGAAGATTGAGTTGAACTTTATTTGTGTCTCCCTCCATCTCGAAGGTGGAACTTGAATTCCATAGAAGGCTGCCCAAATTTGTCTCTAACTGGAAATTGCTCATTTGTCATACCATTGTCCTATTTATTTGGGACAGAAAGCTGCTGGCTACAGTTAGTTGCCTTACTGTTTTCTTATATGGCGTAGCCAAAATTGAAGAGGGTCCCCAGTAGTAATGATGTTTATTATAATTACCCCTTTTATCCTATGTAGGCCTTGTCTGTGTTTGGTTTAGTTTCATCCTGGTATCTCTATTCCCAGATTATTTTCCACCACACTAAAGAGTAGTACATTCTGCTTGACCTTTAAGGAGATAGTGCTCATACAATATAGGTCCAAAAACATTTCTATTTTTACACTCTTGACAACCTTTCCTCTGGCACTTACCATCTTCCTATACTTTGTTGATATGGTGTTCATACTCCATCAGTGGAGTGCTCTTCCATAACTAAATTCTCGGCAATGTTGTCATGTTATCACATGACTTTTTAAATTATGGTAATTACTAGGCATAAAATGTTAGTTCTGAACACATTTAAATGTTACTGCATGCCAGGTGTTAATACCGTTGCAACTTTTTGACTTACTTTGAATTACAATGGAGCTCTAATTTGTCTGCTTCACAATTCCTCCCAGTTCTACTTTTGAAACCACTAAATGCTCCTATCATCTGGCATCTTAATTATCTTGTGTCCTTTCACAATATTTTTTTTACATCATTTACAATTAAATCAATTATGATCTTGGAATCATCCCTTTGCCACATGTAAATGATAGATGTAAGCTTATGGCACATATTTTGGACAGAGGGTCCTCTTTCCTTGAACACACTGTACAAGTACTGACTACATTACCGTAAATTACAACAAAGATGAGATGACACCCTTGTGCTTATCTCTCTTGGCACACTTTCAGCCTCTTCATTCATGGAATGAGGCAATTCTATGAGAACTCATTTATAAAATAAATTATGTCCCATGGAAAAGTTAATGCTCAGTGCACATACAACTTTCTTAGACATATCCATTGAATGGTCCTATTGGTGTCATAATTTGGCAGTTCTCAAATTTTTCCTATTGTTTCAGGGAGTTAAAAATGGAGCTGAGCAATTCGAAAGTGTCTCTATCTGCCCTTCATCAGGAGCTGTCCACGTTAAAACAGCAGAATTTTGAGCTTGATAGAGAGTATCATCATCGAGGGAGCATGGTCCAGAGATTGAATGCTCGCATTGCAGAAATGGATAAGGTAATATCCAGCTAGTACCTGTTTCAAATTATCTCTTCTAATAGTAATTCTGAAACTAGTTCATAATTCATGAGCTTCCAAATAATACATTTTCCCAAATTTTGTTGTAATGTGAAACTGAAATCTCAAGTACATGTATACTATTCTTCATATTGTATCCTGGAGCTAAAAGAAATAATGCAATTTTATTTTTCTGTTGAATGTTGTGTATAAGAAAGTATATTGGTTTATTTATAAAGTATTTTCTGTGATAGCTCACTTTGAAAATATAATCAATCTGTGTTAGTTTCAGATAGCTTGAATCAATTACTAAAAGATAGTATTTAAAGAAGTAAGTACCTTTTTCACTCAATGTGCATTCTCTCATTCCCATAGTTTGTATACCCTAATAGATTTTTATATTTTCATCCTCATTACTTTTGGTTGTTAAGTTATTCTCAGGTTTAGTATAATGCCATGTTAGTATACCAAGGGAAAAAATGCCAACAATGTCAAGCTGTAATATCCCACATGTATACCATTTGTAACAATTTCAGTAATATTGATTTCCTGTAAAGTTATGATATGTTGCAGAGCTGAAATATAGCAGGGTTTTTGCATTGATGACATGTAGGCTCCAAACAAAGAAATGAATAATTTGGGTGAAGGTTAACTATGTGATATGATGGCAAAATGGCTTTAAAGACTTTTGATGGAACTTTCTAGGCTTGTCAGGGGTATTAATTGTGGGAAAGTGATCCCCAGACAGGATGTATGCCAATCAGGGGAAGTGATTGTGGGGATGCCAACAATTGGGATTAAAATATTGTTGATCCGGTCCCTCAGAATTTTTCTTGTGCTTTGTTTTTCAATTTGAATGTTTCCTAAAGAGTAAATGCTCCATTATCATGGAGCAAGCGAAAATATAATTGCACATGCTGAGGTATAGGAATTGGATTCAGTTTTTTAGTTCCATCTTTATTCTTAAAATGGGAAAGATTGACTGCATTAGCAATGATTAACTATGGATATTATTATTGATGAAAGTGTGTTGGGATTGTTGCTTTGTGATTTTGTCAATTTCCATTTTCAACAAACAGTTAAAACAAGGGCAGCAGAAACTAATATATTTGGCACCATACACACCGCTCGATGATCCACCTAGCACAGATGGCTCATTTGATCTCAGACAACTAGCGCCACTAGTAGGTGGGGCTAAAGTCCATCTCATGGCCGTCAGATAGCACCAGTTCACGTATTTTTTGGCCAAACCTCGTACTGTTACGTAAGCATCTCATGCCACAGGTCAATGCAGTTTTGTAAAGGAAATGTTTATTATATAAAATAGGAATTTGGACTTAAAATTTGCTGAAAATTTTTGAAAGTTTCTTTAGAGGGATTATAGATTATTATTTGAACCTTGTTAGAGGGATATAAAATAGGAATTAGGACTTGGGTTTGGAGGCTTGGGTTCAAATCTCGCTAATGGGCTGATTTTTCAGTAATATCCTGATCCCTACTTGGGGTGCTATTGGGAGAGCACTTTGAGTATGCCATCTCAAATTGTGGACCCCTTGGCACCTCTCATTAAAAGTTGGTTAACACCAATGTCAGGTTTCTCTCCACCCTTCCTACATTCCCTGAATATCCCTCCCCTAACGATTTACCCACCTATTCCTTCTGGTGCAAATGACCTCTGCTATCAGTTAAATGCCCCAATAGCTAATACAACCTTTTTAGCAGTTGATGAGCCATTAGTGTCGGGCACAATGCAATAAATATAAGTTAAAACCGGTGGCAAAAGATGGGTTTGCAGTACACACCAGTGTGTCTGGTTCAGCAGCTTTCACGAATAACTTTGTAACCACCTAGGTATGAGAGTATTGGGAGGAACTGTGATTCAATTGGGTAGAATGATGTAATTTTCATTAATTTGTTTGTTTTGATATTTTTATTTTGAATTCATGCATATTGGTTGAATAATGTCCTAATATATTATTTTTTAAAATATACACCCTCTTTTCATATTGATAGTGGTCACATTTTAGTCTGTATTTGAGGCTTCTTGCCATCTTTGTTAGCTTTGGTCAGTCATTTAGTCTACAATGGACTTTTTTCCAATGTTCATGACCATTCCTATGCCTGCATCTTCATATTTGGAGGTAATTAGACCCAGAGTTTGCCTTGATGCTTGGCTCAAGACTGTCAACCTCTTGTATCGTAACTTGAAGAAGAAATTCTTGAAGGTGAATAGTATTAATGAAGTAATATTAACATATGGAAAAATTAAAATTTACAGAAAAGTAAAGCATGCACATCACTATTACACAAATGAATAGATCCTTTTTGCATTCCAGCTGAGCATGCTATTAAACAGTGATGAGTCACATTAGACTTAGTTTAAAAATGAATCTTTGAATCGTCAGTTGGCAAGTCTTTTCACAATTAGAGTTTAATTGCTCAACTATAAAATTTTACCTATTAGGTATAAGAAAAACCAACGTATTTACCCTGTTCTTCCCGAAAAATGTGTGTGGCAGGGAGTGCAAGTATGTTGAGGTAGATAAATAATCTAGTTAAAAATGAACAAGAATATTAGCTCAACAATCAGAAGTCCACTGTAAAGAGAAACTGGAGGTCTTTACTGCCCCACTAATTACACAATTTCTTCATTATGCATGGGGTATAGAATTTCTTTGATTACTTTTGTAAAGTGCTGGTTTTATGGCATACTTTTGTATGGTTGAACACAATACCATCCCATCACCTTTCATTGGTGTTTAAATTGTTTGGTCCCTGTAGTTTTAGAGTTCCCTACTTAAAAAGTACAACTAACAGGATTAAAGAACATAAATATAAATAGTTCCATCTTTACTGCCTCACTAATTCTACAATTTTTTCATGGTGCATGGAGTGTAGACTTCTTTACTCAAATTTGTAAAATTCTGTTGTAATGGTATCCTTTTACATGGTTACACTCAATACCATCCTATCACACGTCATTAGTTATTTCAATTGTTTGGCCCCTGTAGCTTCAGACTTAAGTGTTCAATGAGCTTAAAGGACATGTTTATAACAGTCCGAGACACCACCTTCCCACATGGAAAATACATGTCTTTAGTCATAGCCATTTAGCCATAAATGAGATGTACTGGGAGGAATCAGATTTCATTACAAATAATGATTCCGAAGAGGAACTGGAAGGGGGTAGCTCTCTTAGATTTCCCTGCCTCTAAACCACCTGTTTATTCACTTTCACCTGAAAGATGTTTTTTTTAAATTCTGTTTAATTTAAGTTTTAATTTAATTTTTAAGGAATATATCATAAATAATAAACCAATTATTTCTATTACTATCTTACTAGCTTCCCACCCTGAGTGCCTGGGTTTAAATCCTGGCAGTGGTGGATGTTTTTCATTGGTATCTCGATCCATACTTAGGAGCTTTGTGGAGGCACTTTGAGTCAGTACGCTGTTCGTCAATTGGGACATTAAACTACAGACCCCTTGGTGCCTGTCATTTGGAGTTGGCTAATGCCAACACTGGGTTTCTCTCCACCCTTCATCCATTCCTGCCAATCCCTAATGGCGCAAATAATCTTAGCTGTCGGTCGCCTCCCCTAAATATTACTACTGTTAATTATTTCAATTCCGTTTTGTTTTTACAAATAGTTTACATTCCAGGTTGTTTCATTCCACAGTAGAAGGAAATATGAAAACAATTCATGATCCTAAATAGATAAATAATTTTCATTGAAAATACTTTGGACATAGTTAATTTTTTGGCTTGAAATACATTATCATATTTAACATTATTTTTTATATGGAAAAAAATGGTTTCACTAAACTAGTGTTTTGCTTTACAAGAAATGTCCTGCAACAATTATGGTTGTTGTATCAGGTTCCACTGTGTGTACAATACGTCAAGTATTTCATATTTAATGAGTGAATTTGGAAGCTAAGATGCTCCTCAATTCTTTTGTTCAATGATGTTTTATAATTCATGAATCTGTTGTTGGCTCTAGTTAAAAATTCTAAATCTGCCTTATATTATTCTTCCAGGAGTTAAGCAATAAATATCAAATCCTGAAAACACAACAAGAGGCTAATAGTTGTCTCCTGGAGCACCAGGTAGGTTTTTCTATTTAGACACTAAAAAAGAAGAATATTCAGCCCCTAGCCCGGTTTTGCTTGCATTTTCTTGATAATGTTGCAAACCCAAATTTTTGGTAATTGCTCATTTTTATAACTTTCTTGTGTCCTGTGGTATGTTATATGGTTGACACTACCAGGAGTGATTAAAATTCAGGTAATTAATGATAGCATTGTATCCAGCATTAAGAAATATGGAGTGACTTGAGGATAGGCAGGGTTGAATCAACTCTGGACAGAGGATGAGGAATTCAATGAATTGGACATTTTCTCAGTACTTTTAGTTCATAATGAAAATTGCCATCTGCTCTCTGGGCTTGGATTGAATGGGAAAGGAGTTACTTTATTTATTTACTTTTATTTATTTACTTTTTACTTTTATTTATATTTACTTCATTTATTTACTTTATTTTATACTTTTATTATTAGTTCACTCCCCATTAAATTTATTTTAATCACTGTGAAATTTTTATATTTATTTTTAATTATTCCAAGAATTAATTGTCATATTTTTTCAGTAATACATTTGGTTTTATTTTTTTCTTCAAATGAGAAGTGAAATCCTGACTTAGTATTAGTGGGAATACCTTTTCTTAAACTTTTAACAATCCTATGCTTCCTAGCAAGTATGTCCAGGAGGGTAGGTTTAAGGTTCATACAATTTGTCAGAAGAAATCCCTTAAATATATTATTTTGATGAGTTGAGTAGTAGGAAGTCTCCCATCTCTAAGCAGGGGTCACATTTGGTATCCGAGAAGTATTTAAATATCTTGTAATTTTTTTATGTTTCCAGAAAAAGCTGGAAGAAAGTCTAAAGGAAAAGGAAAGTTGTTGTGACCGCCTTAAGTCTTCTCTGAGAACAGTTTCTGATGACTTTTTAAAAGCGAATGAGTTGCTGATTTTGCATCAGAAAGAGCTGATGAAAATCAAAAATAAGGTAAAACCTACCTGATGGAATTTCAGGTTCTGAAAGTATTTAGTTGTGTTTCACATGGCAGTCGTTTTATATATCTATTGGCGCAATATATTTGCCTGGATTTTCAAGAGGTAAACACAAAATAGGTACACTACAGAAAGTAAAACTATGAATGTACACAAGAAATACAATTTAAAGGTAAATAATAAACATAAAACTGATTTGAAGATGAAAACAAATGTATTGCATGCTATATTTCACAAATTCAATAATATTATCAAATAAGTTTTTTGTAAAATTTCTTTTACAAAAGTAGTTTGAATTTCCTGTGCTCTTGGTGATTTATTGCAGAATTTGTTAAAGATTCAGAATCTATAGTGTGTGGTGCTGTAAAGGCTTTTTATTTTATTTTGATCTTTTCATGTTATGTTGCTGTTTGGATGAATAAGTTATTTAATCTTGTGTTCTAATTACGGAAATCTGAATTTTTTATACAGGAATTATAGTTTTTGTATATTAAAGTCAGAGTTTCCATTATGCATGTTAATGGCCAATTGTTGAGTTCAGCATATACTGTTTTAGTGGGAGTTCTTAAAGGAACCCATTTTATTATTTTTTTCAATTCTTTTCTGCATCTGAAATATTGTTTTCATATGATGCAAGGATCCTAGTTCTCTGGGTGGATATTCTCAAAATGGCTAGTCTGAAGAACATCCAGGGAATTAGATTTAGCTTAAACACATACAGCATGGCGAGCTAATTTTTTTGTTAGTTGTCTTAATTTCTTTCTTCAAAAAGTTATCCAAAAAAATCCAAAGTTCCTTTTTCAAAAAATCCAAATCCATAAAGAATCCAAAGTTACAAGACTTTTGCATAATGTTTTTCCTTAACAAGAAGTTTATCTAATTTTATATTTATTTTATTAAGAACACAATACACTGTTCTTTATTATCGTAAAACTAATTTCAACCCTTAGGCGTCACATCGGGTACAAAAATAAAACCAGCTGCGGCTCATTTATATAGCATTTATGAGGGAGAGTGGAGTAGGTGAGAGAGGGGGTAAAAAAAGAGGGGAAAATCGGGTTGTGATCGGCGGAAATGGGAGGGAGGATAGGGGTGTTAAGCGTCAGTGATTGGTGGGTTAACAGTGGGGGAAGGGGGGGGGTTGTTGGTTCTTTCGATGAAGGGAAGGGGTATCTCCCTGATTGGGGAGAGGTATTCAAACAATAATTCGTTCACCAAATGACCCGTTTTTAAATGCTTTCCAATTTCAAGCTGCTCCCACTTGTCCATCCTCATCCCTTTGTCCATTTGGTGTAAGAGTTCTATTTGACTAGCATGGTTGTTTTCACATAGATGTTTTGCAAAATGCGATTTCTTGAAGTCACAATTCCTAAAACATCATTTATGCTCTTCCACCCGTGTCGTTAACGACCTCCCCGTTTGGCCTACATATATATCGCATTACAGTCGTTACAAATTAACCTATAAATGCTACTTTTATTTAGTTTGACTACTTTGTCTTTCGTAGAGTTCAAAAATGATTTTATGTTATTCCTATTGTAGAAGGCTATTCGAAATTGCTCCCTTGGAAAGAGATTGGCTATCTTCTGTGAAATTAAACCATAAAAAAGGGAGTTTACACCATTTCTATTCTTTTCCAACCACATTAATTGGTTTATATAAAAATTCTTTGGCTTGAAAAGAACGTTTTCATTGTAGCATTTTTTCTATTAAACTGTCTTTGTTGCCACTATTTGTAGCTAAATCTTAAATCATTTTAAGTTCATGAGCAAAATTGTTTTTAGACAGAGGAATGGTCAACTGTCTGTTTAGTAAAAATTGAAAGGTTGGAAGATTGTGGGATATGTGATGGCGGGAGTTAAAGGGGATTATATGGTCTGTGGTGGTTATTTTCCGGAAAATTTCAAAATCAAACCCTGTCCCTTTTTTGACACTAGGATATCTAGAAAAGTTAACTTATTATTCAGTTCTTTTTCACAATTAAAACTGATTTTTTTGCATTGGGCAATGAGGGTAATCATAAAATTCTCTAACTGTCTTTCAGTACTTGTCCTTACAGCAAAAATATCGCCTACGTATTGAAACCAACAGTGAATATTCTTTGTAAACATTGAGGGGTTGCTGAATATTTTTCTTTCAAACTCGTCCATGTATAGGTCAGCAAGCACTGTGATAACGGGGACCCCATTGCTAATCCTTCCACTTGTTTGAAGTATTCATTATTGAATTGGAAATAATTTTACTCAACACACAATCTCAAAAGAGACATGAACTCATTGAGGAAGGGTGGTTCGGCCCTAGTACTTTTAAGCACTTTTTCCACCACTGACAATGTTTCCACATCAGGTACATTTGAAAAAAGTTTTTTGACATCAAAAGACACTAGGATATATTTTAAGGGGGGGGGAACCTTTCTTAGAGAGCTGTGCCCAGAAATCACTAGAATTTCTCACTCCTAACTTTGGTTGGAACTTAGTCAATTATCTGAAGAGGAAGTTCAAAAGGGAAACTAGTTTTCTTGTAGGTGCGGATACACTGGAAATCACTGGTCTCGATGGAGTATTTTCTTTATGAATTTTAGGAAGGCCGAAAAATCAGGGAGCTCTCAGATTTATCACTGTTGCCTTGTAAATTTCACTTGGTTTGAGGATATTGGGGGTGGTTTTTAAACACATTATAACACTACTTTGGAATTTCGTGTTGTTGTCATTTGGGAGATTCACAATTTTTTCACTGTTGATGAAGTCATAACACTTTTTTATATTGTCACTGACAAATTTAGTAAAGAATGGTGAAAGGTGTTTGCATTGTGTTCTTAATAAAATAAATATTGAACATGAACTTCTAAAAAGTTGAGCTTAAAACAAAAGAAATCATTTTTCATCCCGGTCAAGGCGAATGATTTTTACTCTCTGAAATGGTTGCATTATAAAAGAAACCATGTTATTATATTTGTTGATATTGATTGTTTCATGGAAGAGTTGAATTCTAAGATGATTTCTTAAGGAGTATAAATAATTTAATGTATCAAAAGCTTTTTAAGATTAATAATTAAGCCAAAAACATATTGATGTTTAGTAAAAAAGCATTTTTTTTTCAAAGAAAGAAGTTACTCTGTTACACATAGACTCTTCTTCAACCTTTAAAATGTTTGTCAATATATTTAGCTATCGAAGGCAGATAAAAATTATTCTTTCAGCTCAATTATTTTAAGATTTCTTTTCCATAAGACGGGCTTGAGAAAAATGACCGAGGGATGATATTAGAATGAAATGAATTTAATTATATATGGTTAATACCATCATTTGCCATTTGACAAATGGTTGTGAAATATGCATTGTAGCAATTTTATTTGGGTCTGATGTTTTGCATTATGAAGAATTTTCAAAAAGTTTTTTGTTATTGTGGTATTGTTATTAATTCATTTTTATTATGTTCCTTGTAGCTTTGCTTTTATTATGTGATTTGTGTATCACTGAATTATTATCCATTATTTTGGCTTTTGCAAAGACATCTCTCAGAATTTTCAATATTACCTGCATTTTTTTGTTGCATCATTTGAAGCAATACATAATTTATACAGCTTTCTTTTATGTTTGCATGACTAATATTTCCCTTTTGTTATCAAAGAGAATTATCTTGAAGGTCAGTTAGGAGCATGAACATTTTCCAATTGGAAAGATATCTAAAAATTGGGGGTTCGGGATGGTGCGGTGACTAACCTACTGGCTTACCACCGAGGGTCCCCAGGTTCAAATCCTGGGGGCAACAGGTATTTTTCAGTGGTGTTCCGATCCCTACCCTAGGTGCTTTGTGGAGAAAACATAGAGTGAGTACGCCATCTGTTGGATGGAATGTTAACCTTTTACACTCTTGGATGTCGAGTGAGACTCGACACGGTTAGCAGCGGCAGCAGCTTGTATGTCGAGCCACACTTGACACAGAGTTTCACCATGAGGGGAATTGAGATTTTTGCCCATAATTCCCAATAACTTTACTTGTAATCATCTATCTGCATGAGAGAACAAGTAAAGTAAGGCATAATTAATAGCATGGCTTGTTTTATAAATGAATAGTATCGACCCATAATGTCGACGTAACTGCTGTAATTTGTAATTGTAAAGTTATCTCAGTCAGGTGTTCTGTAGTTCATTGCTTTCTATTTTGGATACTTTCATTTCCTTTTCTTCCTACTATCAGCTGTCTCATCAAACATTCTTTTTCTATCTATTGCATGATCAGAAATCTTGAGTAGGAGGGCGTAAATTCATATATATTGTACAAAGAATGCCAACAAAGAAAAAGTGAAAAACCGATTGCGCATGTGAAATTTATTACGAAACTAGTACCCGATCTCGTTGGAAAATTCCGAGATGTGTCAAAAACTTCCAGGGTTAGATTACCATCCAATAAAATAGAGCAACGTTTAGATGGGAAACTCCATATAATCACACCTCACCCTAACAAAAAACATAAAGATTGTGCAGTTTGCTCTAACCGAAAAATCGAAGGTGGAAAAAGAGAGACGATATACATCTGCGAGACAAGTGAATGTAAGCTAGGTCTTCATGTTGGTGAATGCTTCCAAAAATATTATACCATGAAAAATTATGGTTTATCAATAAATTTATCAATAATTATGTAAAAAAATCCAATTAAATTAGTTCATATGAAAAGAAACTCCAGTTTTTCATTCTAGTGCCATGCTTAGTAAATTTAGGGTCTTTAAAAAATTTCATCCGGAGTAGACTAAGGAAATTGAGGAAAAAGGCACCTGGGTGCAAAGGGTTAAGTTGTTAACCCCTTGCTGCCTTTCATAAATAGTAGAATAATGCCGACACGGGGTGTCGCTTCACCCTTCCTCCTTTCCCATCCATCCCCTATGGTGCAATTGACCTCAGCCGTGGGTTGCGTCCCCTAAAACTTACTTTACTGTCAAAATTGGTCATTTAATTGTATTCATGTATAGTCTTCAAGTAACCTAACCCTGTGACATGAGTGAGGATGGCAGTACCTATGTAATGGCCTGTAAAAGATAAAATTAATTTATATTGGTTATGCTCTTTGCATTAGTCTACCAAATGGGGAGGTTGATAAACTAAAGTTTTGGTAACCATTTGTCTAATCCAATGTTAGCAACCAATCAGCAAATTAAAATGGACGAGCATTTGACTGTGCATAAAAAGTGAACCAATGGGAGTACATTTTTAAAAGTAATTTTGAAATATGTTTTAATATACTTTTCTCTATTGA
The DNA here is from genome assembly GCA_037158775.1 of Hetaerina titia. Classification (NCBI taxonomy): domain Eukaryota; kingdom Metazoa; phylum Arthropoda; class Insecta; order Odonata; family Calopterygidae; genus Hetaerina; species Hetaerina titia. The sequence continues at coordinate 35,548,117 of CM073779.1, forward strand.
TTCCCAAATAAGTCTGAAAGTACAAATGTGACAATGTCCAATTTATCGTAAGAATTTTGAAAAAATTGAGTGCTGTGGATTGATACCTTTTGTTATTATGAATGACTTTTCTTGGGTGCATCCCAGGTTAAACCCCATCTGTTTATGTGTGTACCAAAAATTGCAATTTCATTGGCAACTCAAATGTGCGTCCTTTGGAGACCAGCAAAAAAACCTAAAACACCATTAAGAAGTCATTTTGTTCCTTAACCCTCTCATTCTTAAGAAGTTTTTTGGATGAATGAGAATGGTTTTTATAATATGATTGGAATGATTTGTATCTCCTTCGCCACTGTTTGGCATTCTCATTCAGGTTTACCATTTTAGGGAAACTATCTTCTTTTGCAAAAGAAACACTCAGTTTTTCCACATATTTTTTTTATTATTCACCGTTCTTTTTAAAATTTCATGTGGAAAAACCAAGTGTTTCTTTTGCAAATATGTATCGTTTCCACAAAGTGACGCCTGAAGTATCTCCTTTAAACTATCTTCTATTTAGGATATTGGTTTCTTGTTCCAAAATATTTATGTTCTTCTAACAGGGATTCCACTGTGTCTTACTCTTGTTTGCAGTTAAATTTATGATCAGAATGTTCTAAATAGTGGGCATCGAAAATTCTGCTAATACATTTTCAGCACACTGCAGGAAATTCAGCTGAGAGTTATCAGTTAATTTGTCATAGTATGATAATGTAACTTCCTCAAAACAAAATGAAATGCAAACTTTTCCCAGGAATATCTGACACTAGGTTTCAATAATTATTGGCATATGGGCAATATTTGCATTTTTTTAAACTTGTTTAGATTCTTTAAACAACCCTGAAAGTTTTAACATATTCCTTGGAAATCTCTTGGAATTCCTTGATAGTTGCATAATTGATCCCTGCAATATGCAGTATATCAGAAATTTAGTCCTTAATTAATCGAATAGATTGAACTAGTGCTGAGTAAATACTTTTCAGAAAAGAAATTACTTGTTTTTAAAGAAGTAAGTTTTGATAATGCAGACTTTTTAATGCATAATCTCTACCTGTTTGAAATCAGATGTCAACCAAATGCCTCAGACCTTGCTGTAAAAGATGCACTATACAAACTAAGCACTAACTATTCAATAGATCCAAAGAAAATAACCCACTTAAAGAGTCAATACGCTGGAATATACTGTTTGAACCTCCCTCTAATCACATTTTTTCGTGTATAGCTGTAGATTCCTTCATCTGCAAATCTGTCAATATTTAAATTTCAGACCTTGGCCCTTTTGTCCCACAGCTTTTCCAATTATCCTTGCGCAGTTATCCTGCTCCCCTTCCTCCCATATACCTTACCCCTCTTCCACTTTGGCTATGGTATCTTGCCAGATGGAGTTGGTATTGCCATTGAGAGAGCACACTGATATCCTATTTTACGAGGGTAGTTTTAAAGGTTCTCGGAATCGCCACCAAATGTCAGTGCTAGTGCAACAAGTTTCCCACGTAGTGATAGGTAATCTTTTTTGAGTTAACAAGTAATGCATCATTGCCCTGGAAAGAGATTTGTGATGCGGACACCTCTGTTTTGTTGTTCCCGTCAAGTGATTTGTGAAGATGGAAAAAAATTGACAATCAAGCAGTGATTAAATGCTTTGTAAAAAAGGTATGAAAGCAAAGAAAATTCATACCAACTTTCAGAACACTCTGGGGGGCTCTGCTTGTTCATATTCAACTGCTGTCAAGTGAACAAATAGGTTTAAGTTTGGTTGGGACAGCTTAGTAGATGATCTGCATATTGTTCGGCCAAAATGTATCACAACCCCAGAAATTTTTGCCAAGTACATTAAATGGTCATGGAATGATCGCCAACTTAAAGTGTGAGAAACTGCTGAAGCTGTAAGGATGTCATCTGAACAGGTATATTACATATTAGCAATGGAATTGGATATGAGTAAATTATCTGCTAGATGGGTGCCGGGACCCTTGATGCAGGGTCACAAACACATCGAAATTGAAATTTCTGAACAATATTTGACCCGTTGTAGGAGTAATCGACAAAATTTTTGTGCCGCTTTGTGACCACAGGTGAAACTTAGGTCCACTACGACACCCCAGAGACAAAACAGCAGTCAAAGCAGTGGAAACATGTTGATTCACCACCACCAAAGAAGGCAAAGGTAACACAGTCGGACAGAAAGGCGATGACTTCAGTTTTCTGGGATGCAAAAGGGATTTGCTGATAGATTATCTTCCCACTGGTCAATACTACTAACAATACTACAATACAACAATAACAATACTACACTAGCCTCCTGGACCAACTAAAGCAAAGATACATGAAAAACGGCCAGGTTTGGTAAGGAAGAAAGTCCTCTTTCATCAAGATAATGCATACCCACATACCTATCAGTGCCATGGACTGAGGTATAAATTGTTGCCGCACCCACCTTATTTTCCTGATTTCCACCTTCTCTTCCCCAAACTCAAAATATCCATGGTGGATGGAAACTCTCTTCAAAGAAAGAACTAACAGCAGAAGTAGATGAGTAATTTGCAGGCAGAAGTAGTCTTTTTCGAGATGGGATCAAGGCATTGGAACATTGCTGGACCAAGTGTATTAGTATACAGGTAGACTGCATTGAAAAATAAAAAAGTTTCACTGAGGTAAGTCATTTATTACTATTCCATTTCAAGAACTTTTCAAATTACCCTCGTACTCTCTCATACCTTTCTTTTCCTTTGACTCCTTTTGTCCTTCACTCACTCCACTCACTCATCTTCTTTTATGCAACATCTGTAACCTGGTGAATCCTCATTATTTCTTTCTAATCAAAAGCAAATAGTACTAATTTAACAAAAGTAACGTGCTAGTAGTTAATGTAACAGACTTATAAAGGGAGTTTTCTATTGGTAAAGCATGTAAATTGAGTAAATCTTGTGGCTGAATTTGGTGAAACCTAGAATATCTCTTGAACTTCAAATGTGTGTTAGTATTTAAATTGGCAAAGTTTCTTAAAAGAGAAGGGACAACCTTTGCACCTCCAACCTTCTTTTGCTGAAAAATTCAAATGAATACAGGGTTCGTCCGGAAAATAAGTGTAATAAGCTCATTGTCTTTTTTGACAAAAGGGGAGTCGTCCACTACGAATTTGTACCTGAACGACAAACTGTAAATGCTGTATTTTACGTCCAAGTGCTCGACAGGCTTCGAAAACGAGTCGCCCGCGTCCGGCCAGCGATCAAGTGTAATAAGCTCATTGTCTTTTTTGACAAAAGGGGAGTCGTCCACTACGAATTTGTACCTGAACGACAAACTGTAAATGCTGTATTTTACGTCCAAGTGCTCGACACGCTTCGAAAACGAGTGGCCCGCGTCCGGCCAGCGATCAAAAACATCTGGCGGCTGCATCACGGCAATGCGCCGTCTCACACCGCGCTTGTCGTGTCGGACTTCTTGGCCAAGCACGGCGTGGCAACGCTGCCGCACCCGCCCTACAGCCCGGACTTGGCACCACCGGACTTCTTTCTGTTCCCGAAGATAAAGAGGAGTTTGAAAGGAACGCGATACGGGACTTTGGACGCCGTCAAAGAGGCGGTGACGACGTGTCTTCGAGAGGTTCCCGATGATGCCTTCGCGGGAGCGTTCCAGGAATGGGAACGCCGCTGGAACAAGTGTATCGACTCACAAGGGTCCTATTTTGATGAATATTAGCTTAAGATATGTAAAAGTGTAATAAATTTTTTTCCTTGAGCTCAGTACACATATTTTCTGGACGAACCCTGTATGTATACATTTAATCTCATGCATAATAGATCACTCACATTGTCATGATAATCCAACAGTTTTGCTGCCTACCAGTGTAATTTGGTCCACTTTCTTACCCTTGAAGTTCAATGTTAGAATTTATCTCATAAAGGGAGTATATCTCATCATTATAGAGTTTTCTATTCTAAAGGGATTTAATAATTCTTTATTTGAATTTTTTCTAGGCAAAGGTTAGTGCAGCAGTTTTATTTGAGCAGGAAAGAATCATTGCCTCAAAGAACAATTACATATCCGAAATAAAGGAGTTTGTGGAAGACTGCACAAAAAGTAATCACGAGTTACAAGCGACTTTGAATGACTTGCAAGAGACCCTTAAGAAATCGGAGGACATGGTCATGCAAAAGGAGAAAAGAATTAAAATCAATGAAAGTGGTAATATATTTTTGCATATCCAAATATTTTTCCCACAAATCATATTCATCAGATTATTTGTATGATTCCTTAGAAGTCTGGTTTTTACAAGTCTTTTGCATTTATGCCATTTCTCATAATTATGAGTGCAAAACATAGTGAAGAGATGCATTTCTTCTTAGTTGATAATGTATTTGGATAATGTCAGACCTGTCCAACAAAATATGGGGCTAGAGAAAGCATACAGTAGTCAAATGAACTGTCTCATATTCTCCCCACTTTCTTCACCCTTTGGCACATCAGTTTATGGTACAATATTCACAGCAGTGGCATGGCAATAAGTATTTAAATTGTTAATTTTAGTAAAAATAAATTTTTACTCTCAAATTTTATTACTATACTTTGCTAAGCACACATGAGTATATGCAGTGTGCAAATTTGGTAGAGTTATTAGATTATTTTCCTTCAGAGGTTTTTATGCAACTTTTGTAATTATGATGGGTGACCACAAAGGGTTTATGTGTTCTATATTTTATGGTTCAACTCACAAAGTACTTGTCAGGTTTAATTAATTAATATCCTAGGCAATAATAACAGTTTTTAAGACTTCATGATTATGACCAATTAGATTGGCCGGAATTGTTCCCAATGACAGACAAGATACAAATCGGGATAATGCAGGGGATTTCGTTCAGAATCTTGGGAAAGGGCTATTTGCCAAGTCTGTGGGAGTATGCAGTGTACACAATTGGAGCTAATTGGACTGCTACGAAAATAAGTAATAATTAACCAGACTAAGATGGTAGCTTAACTGATGCAGATATGGAATACAAAAGAATCAGGAGTATCTACCATACTCTCAGAGTCTCCACATTTGGGTTAACAAGGGTAATGAAGGATCTCAGGTTTTCCCGGCGTATGGTATTCAGGAATTTTTCTCGGGTTTCCCACCGGGTCAGGTTGATGAAGTGCACCGACATTTCGAAGGCTGACTCTGCCATCGTCTTCAGGGTGAAGTTCATAGCAAGAAAAAGGCCTGGTATATATACTCTCCCTCCTGGCTCAGGTGTGCCCTGATTGGCCGGGAGCGTATGTGTGCTCCGCTACGGGCAATCAGGTGCATTCACGTGCATTTTTTATAATCTTTAGCACTGGCTTCCAAGTATTACTGATTTGGAAGCCGTTGTCTCGGTTGAAGTTGTGGCTGTCTAATCGAATTTCAACGGCTTCTTTCACAACGTGATCCCAGTAGCCATTGGCATGGCAAAGCCTCTTCATGCCGGTGAAGTCGATTCTGTGGTCGTTATTGAGGCAATGTTCTGCGGTCGCCAAATAAAGATTATAAAAAATGCACGTGAACGCACCTGATTGGCCGTAGCAGAGCACACATACTATACTCTCCCAGCCAATCAGGGCACACCTGAGCTGGGTGTATATGTACCAGGCCTTTTTCTTGCTCTGAACTTCACCCTGAAGACGATGGCAGAGTCAGCCTTCGAAACGTCGGTGCACTTCATCAACCTGACCCGGTGGGAAACCCGAGAAAAATTCCTGAATTAACAAGGGTATGTTGGTGTGACAAAAGTGGCGTAACTGTTACAATTAGAATGTCAGTATTTCTATTTGTACAGAGATTATATACCACACAGAGAAATTACGTATGTTGCTCTGTTGCAATCTTTCCTAATAACTTTGCCTAGTTGTGTCACAGGAAGTTAAGTGTGATGAAGGGACCATTTGATTGTTTTTGATAAATAGATACTGTAGCACATGGGAAAAAATGCTTTTTAATGCAACAAATGTAATGATAGTCAATTAACTAGAGGGAGTGTTTTGAAATTTCATGAATGCTCATTGAGCGCTGTTATGTTTATGTATTTTGTTGATTTTTCGCTTTGTTGGAGTTAAAAATGTCGTGTGCCCCTGCAAAAAAATTGATCTATAGCTGTTTGTTCCTTTCTAAGCTTTGTATAAGTGTCAAAATAAATTAAATCAAATTAGAGTAATTCATAATTATTCTAGTCTTGGAGATATTTCTTTTTTTAAACAATGCTATTATTTAAACTTTTCTTCATAAAAAAATGGTATGGTTTTTAATGGTCTTTTTATACGACTTCTGTTTCTTGTGATACAAAGGGAATTTATTAAATATAAGTTATCATTGTGTTTGCTGTGTCTCTATTTGAGTTCAGTAAATGATGCTAAAATTTTATTGATGATGAAAAAATTAAATTCATCGTTAAATGAATGTTTTGCTCTTTTAGCCTCTCAGGGGCAAGTGCCTAAAAAATTAACATAAGTAGTTAAAAAATTCATTCCAGGGCTATTTTGTTTCATAATACTGTAAATAGGGCTCAGAATGTTAATATAAATCCACCCACTCATTGTACTTTCTCTCATGTTACTGTACTGTAGTGTCTCTTCACTCATGTTAGTTTAAGTCAAATTTTTTCATTAAAAGTTTTACATTTTACTAGATCCCATCAAAGATGCTAACATAATTACTATTTTCTTAAGTGATAAAAAGGTTAAATGAGAGTCTGGCGGAGTTACAAACTGGGCAAGTACCACCTAAACCTTGGATGCCGCGATATGGCCAGCGCCCAGTAACGAGGTGCACAAATATGCCAGGCCTTGGGACCGGAGGTTTTGCAGTTACTCCCCCATTTACCTCGGGGAACAATTCCCAAGACCATGGAGGAACAAAATAGGACTGCAGGTGAGAATTTTATCATGTTTGTCATTACTATGGCTTTGCAAATGGTGGATTTAGTAATTAACCCATAACTGTGAAGACATGGTATGGTTGCTCAACATTTCTGAACACCATGTATAGATCAAAGAAGTGTGGTCACCATTTATGGCTTATGGCATATATATTTTATACTTGCAAGATGAAAAGAGTTATCCTTTTATAGTTAATTGTTGATTCTAAAACTTTGTAAGTACAAAATTATGCAAGTAATATCATGAAATAAAAGGGGATGAGAGATTCCACAGCCATTAAAAGATGTGGAAACATAAATACAAGTGTTTATGGCTGTGAACCATATCTCCAAAGTGGCTTCTGATGCCTTTTCGCTCAGTATTATGGATGGTGATTCAAAGAAAGCATTCTTTGGGAGCACAGGGAAGTCCTTCCATTCCTGTAGAAAGGAGCAGGGAGTAATGTGCAGATCTGCTTTAGGTTGTAGGTATGATACTTATGAGAGAAAAGGAAAATACTTACTGCTCTTATGATAGGTGACTATGGTGTTCATTCAAGCGTTAGACAAAGCATGAAGTGTGGTTGTTTTGTAGTTGGTGGTACCAAAATTGACCATACCATTATTTTGAACCATATTTTCATTTATTTTCCAACGCCTATATTATTGTGGAATGATATTATAGGTTGAGATAATTTTTAGGTTGAAGGTTAACTCAAAGAATGCAAACTCTGGTATTTTGCAGTTAATGGAACAACTTTTTAATATTTTGAATGAGAGGTCTTTTCTCATGTAGATATCTATGCCCCCACTGAACTTACAGATATGATCATGTCGATAGAAGTTGTATCCAGGAATATTGACAGATGTGGTAGACGTATGAGACTTGAACCAAGTCTCAGCGATAGAAATTGCATGAACTTCATTGTCAGGTAGAAGTTGGCGTGATTCGTCAAGGTGTGCAAAGAGACTTTGGGGGTTGAGGTAAATTATTGGTAAAGAATGCGGTTGAAATTAAAAATGCCACATAAGGATAATTTATTGTTACGGAATTCACTTGAAGTTACTTATCATTCATGTAGATTAATAGTTGATGAGGAAAGATTTCGAGATGCATTTTTACCTTCAAATTGGAAAGAAATGAATTCCACTGCAAGAGAGTTTAGGGATATGTGGTGGCCTGTAAGAAAGAATTCTGGTGCAAAAGGGTTTAGGGATGAAAAGGTTTGGTGAAATCAGCACCAGTATTTTGTGGGTAATTAAGTAAAATGTGGTGACTCTAGGTCATTTTCGAGGAATTCAGTCGTGCATGAGGGGCAAAGTTTAGTGATGTTGCCTGTGGGGGTCAAGTCTATATGGTAAAGACATAAGGCCAGCAAGCTTAGACCTAGAAAGAAAATTACATACATTAATTATTACGTCCAACCACACTTGACTGTGAGACGTGGAGGGCATAAGGGAATTTAAATCAAATAAGATTGTAGGGATATATTAAATCCCTGTAGCACTTTCACCAAAGCAATGTTAGATTTAACTGTAATTAAATTTAATAGATATTAGATTAATGATTGTGTTTTAGTTCTTAAAGCTTCATTGAACACCAAAAACTATGGGGTAAGATGCTATTTAACATTAGAATTTGGATGGCCCTGGTTAGAAATTTAGTTCACTGCTCTCGGGAGTATATATACCATGCTATATATTATAATGTGTTATACTTAGAAGTTTTATTTATGCTTAGCAATTATTATAAATGAATGTAAGGTAGTAAACCCTGGATATATCTGAATCGATGTCTAATGATGTGAGTTGGTTGCAGGTTAATGGTCACGCATTGACTTTGACATTTTGCTATTGTCCTTCATGGTCCAAAGGTGTAATAATTTAATCTGCCCCTCTTTCAATGGCTGCCAGCTGTTCTTGTTGAGGGATGATATGTGGAAAGTCATTTCTTTTAATATGCATAGTGATCCAAAAAACAGCATTTAGCCATGGAGTATATTTAAATGATCAGTTAATGATTACTTTTGATATTCACTGTTGTCAATCAGAATTGTAATAAGTCTTTATGGGATTAGACGAGTCAAGAAAAGAGATTTAGAAGGGGAGATGAAGGATTCAATGGTGTAATAAGAGAGGAATGCTGGACACATGCTAAGCAAATGAAGTTCAGAATGTTCCAGGGGAGATAGGTCAATGATTAGTCATATTATGTTGGCCATATAAAATCATTAATAAACATTTGATAGCCGTAAATATCTAATAGCTTTTTTATGATTTCAGTTCAAATGGACTCGAAGTAGAAGGCTGTGCGAGTGAAATTTTGCAGGAGGAGAGAGGAGTGATAAAAATGGTGTCAACCTGAAGTTCCTACCAGAGTTGAAGCTGAGGCAAACTGTTCTCCCAAAATACTCAAGCTTCAAACCAAAGGCAATTAGCAATGCTGGAGGAGGCATTTTGAGGGATCCAAATCCCCCTTTATCAGTATACTTTGTTTCGAAGAAGAAAGAAAAGATTTTAGTGTTTTGTTTTTATTTAGTCAAATTTTAATACATGATATGTTGAGATGCATGAGAAGTGCCCCATAGTTAAAGTACAGTGTTCAGCAACATAACTTCCTTTTTTTCAAATGCAAAATGCTTTCAAAAAAGGAAGTTATGTTGCCACACCATGTAGTTGAAATGCCCAATAGTTAAAGTTTGAAATATATATGGTTAATTACAATAAGTTGCACTGAATTAGTACTACTGGGTGACTATCAACTACGAAATTGAACTTCAGGTTGAGTTTTTTACCTAATGTTGTTTCAACGTTCAGTTTTTCAGTAAAATCTGAAAAAAATGTTCCTTAATTGTGTTGAGAAATACTTTGTGAAATCTCGTTACTTGGCTGTGATTAATATGCCCATGAGTCGTTATTTATAAGCATATGTGTATATCTAAAGTGTTCATTAAGATGTTTTTTTATTATTTATAAACTTGAAATGTTTTTCTTTATGTATAATAAATGGTTGTATTGTTCTTTTGAATGTTCATTCAGCCCACAGTAATATCTGAAAACACATTCCTGAATTGTGTCAAGAAATACTTAGTGAAATCTCATTACTCGGCTGTGATTAATATGCTTACGAGTCATCGTTTGTAAGCATATGTTTATGTCTAAAGTTTTCGGTGAGATACATCTTTTTTCTAGTTATAAACTTGAAATGTTTTGCTGTATCCATGATAAATGCTTGTAATGTTTTTTAATAAAGACAATAGTCAATTATTTTTACTCCTTTTCTTTGTGATTTGGCTTTGTTATTTGTAAAACAATATCAGTACTGTGAATTTCTAGTTTGCATTTAAAATCTTCCATAAGATTTATTTCAAAGATAGCCAGTAACAATATCCTTGTCTTTCTCAGTTAAGTGCTTCCAGCGCATTTGTTTCATCGAGTGCCTTATGGATTTGGAGCCCAAGGAAATTCACTGAACACAACTTAAAGATATCTGGTTGATGAACAGCATGTTACTTCTTGTTATGAAATTGAGTACAGGATGTTTTATCATTGTTTAGAATGATGTTGTTATAGGTGCACCACTAAAGTATGTCATTCATGGTAAGTTGAATTAACATGCTCACCCAAATCTTTTCTTTACCAATTGATAATAATGTAGAGATATTATATGCATATATGAGTGGTATCATAAACCTTAAATTATTTTTTTTTAATAATTGACTTTGAAACTTAATTTTTATGTATTATTCTCTAAACTTCTCTACATAGTCAACATCCAGATTTATACATTTCTCCCTGTGTTTCTTGACCTCTTGAATGATGTCATTTTTATCAAATGTCTCACCCCTCAATGGTTTATTGAGTTCTGGGAATAAGAAAAAGTTGCCGGGGTGAGATCAGGAGAGTAGGGCAGATGTGGCAAAATTTCAAAGCCACATTGCTTTGATTGCTGGTCATGCCTTCTCAAAAGTGGTCAGTAGTCATGAAATCCAGCATACTGACAGCTTTGAGAGGTGCAGTTCTTTGTGAATAATTTTCCACACATTGTCGTAGCTAAGATCAGTTGCATACGTGATCATATTAGGTTGCTCTTCATTCTAATAGGCTGAAGTCCTCCACTTTCTTGACTGTGGCATCATTGTCTGTGAGTGATGGTCTTCCACTTCTTGGATTGTCTGTGAGGGACATGTGGCCAGTTTGAAAATTTCTTTTCTGCCTCAATACAGTTTCAGATGTTGGATTATCATTTTCATAAACAGCCATTATTTCATCGTGGATTTCCTGGGTGCTAAAATTTCAAATGAAGGAACTTATTACCATGCAAGCCTCTTTATCTTCTCAATACTGGGAGTTACTTCAATCTAAGGCTACCTGAAACAAAAGTAAATAACTGTAATTTACCAAACATGTACATAAAAATCAATTAAATTGCAGAGTAAATTTAATCCAGGTATCTTGGTATTCCTTAGTAATAATTACTTAAATGTGATACCCCCACATGCATATGAACACCTACTCTTGGTGAAACAAAAAAAAATGGGACCAATAATGGGCTGTGAGGAACACGCCTTGATTTTCTTTTGGGTAAAAGCTGAGGATGGGTCAATTCACTGCTGTATATTAATGACAAACGTACTGAGGTCTCTCCCTCTCATAATGTAATGATTAAATTGAAGGCATTTTTTAAATAATAACAAAATCCCATCAGTGTTTTCTTTTATTCCCTAGAGAATACACAAAAATTGCTATTGCAAGATATTGGTCTGTTCTATAGCCATGTAGGAAGTTGTTTATAATATTGGAAGGTAGGTAACTACTTTGTGGGCTAATTTCTCAAAAGGTTTTGAAGAATAATGCAGTGAGCTATTTCACTAGAATCTCATACCATTTTCCCATTGAAAATAATATTATAAGGTTACTTGATGATGCATTATTCCTTATTACCTTCCATGGCTGTTTAAAACATATTTGAAGTTTGAGAGATTAGATCAATGAATGTCTATCTCTCACAAATGATATATTTTATGTATATTACTTTTTTATTGTATAATATTATTGAAACATTGTGGGCTGTGAGTGATGATATTCATCAGTATTTTCGGGATCATAGCATTTCAAATATTGATTTTGAAAATGTCGTTGTTGGATATGTACCATTCAAATTGGTACAGGCTTTGCAAGTTTAATTTTTTTTAAATCGGATAAATCACAGCAAAAAAATTGGAAGGGGTATCACCATAGTTTTGTAACTCATAGATCCTACTCATGGGCTTGTAATGTATTGGAGATTATGGGAAAAACAATTTACCCCCAGATTCTAAGAAAAAATGTGTGTACCTTTCCCACAAGCAATAGTATTGGTAGATAATGAAGGAGTGAATAATTGCTCAACTTCATGCCTGTGGGCAAAGCAGGGAGACACTCTTGCCTTTGGTGAGATAAATCTCTCCAAAAGTTGGAAGAGCCATTCAGCTGAGGCCTACGGCATGGAATGCAGAAGGTGATGGAAAACGAGCATTTCCCTAGTCCTGTTGAACATTATGTTGTCTGTGGTTTCTCTAGATGACTTCCAATCCAAAAATTCTCCACTGCAATGAAGCTGATGCTATTCAGATATCAACAGGAATGAAAGCTGGGGCCTCCATTCAATGGCCAGGCACTCTACCCACCAAATTACCATGCTTTTAGCTGGAGATAATAAACAGTAATGATATGGTGAACTTAGGTAATTCTATGAATACCACAGAGTCATTTCATGACATTATAAATACTATTTAAATATACAAGGAACGTAGCTACGGTTGTGAATCAATGTAAAAAAATAAAATAAATACTGTTTGACTATTATAGAGTTCAACTAAATCCCACAATATATAAGGGTAGTTTTAAAGGTTCTTCAAATCACCACTAGATATCAGCACTAGTGCAACAAGTTTCCAGCTTAGTAATAGGTGTGAAGATGAGTAAAGATGTGATGCATCAGTGCTCAGGAAAGAGATCTGTGGTGTAGACACCTCTGTTTTGTTGTTCCCATCTAGTGGTTTGTGAAGATGGAAATAATTTGAGCAGTGATCAAATATTTTGTAAAGAAATGTATGAAAGCAAAGAAAATTCGTGCTGACTTTTAAAACACACTGGTGTTCGTTCATATTCAACTGTTGCCAAGTGGCAAATGTGTTTAAGTTGGTTGGGACAGCTTATTAGATGATCCGGATATTGCTCGGCCAAAATGTATCACAACCCCAGACATTATTTCTTAAGTGCATAAAATGGTCATGGAGGATTGCCATTTGAAAATGCGAGAAACAGCTGAAGCTATAAGGATGTCATCTGAACAGGTATATCACATTTTAACAGTGGAATTGGATATGAGAAAATTATCTCCTAGATGGGTGCTGACTCTTGCTACAGGATCACAAACACATCAGATTGGACATTTCTGAACAATGGTTGACCCGTTTAAAGAACAACCAACAAGATTTTCTGCACCAGTTTGTGACCACAGATGAAACTTGGGTCCACTTCTTTACCCCAGAGACAAATTACCAGTCAAAGCAGTGAAACTTTGTTCATTCAACACCATTAAAGAAAGAGAAGGTAATACAGTCAGCCTAAAAGGTGATGACTTCAGTTTTATGGGATGCAAAAGGGATTCCGCATGTATATTATCTTCCCACTGGACAATACTACGCTAACCTCCTACCCAACTACAGCAAAAGATACATAAAAAAGGCCAGGTTTGGTAAGGAAGAGACATCTTTCATCAAGACAATGCTCCCCCACACACAAGTGTCATTGCCATGGCAAAATATGTGAACTAAGATATGAATTGTTGCCATGACTGATTTCCATCTCTTCCCCAAGCTCTATTATTAGAATTTACTCATCCCATCTTGAAAATTAGATTAATTCCAAGAAGTAATCCAATTTTTGAGATGGAATCAAGACATTGAAACATTGCTGGACCAAGAGCATTAGTGTACAGGGAGACTACATTGTGAAATAAAAAAGTTCCGCTGAGTTAAGTTGTTTTCTATTTCAATCCATAAGTTTTTCCAATTATACTCATAGTATCCAGTAGGGTAGGATATCACATCCAAATCTTTAACCCGCGCAGACATATTGAGCATGTAATGTTGGGCATTGTTCAGATTTCTTGTGAATGACATTTTAATGCTCCAGAGTTGTACTCAGCTACTGGATAGATGTAGATGATTCCAAACTATTTCATCAGCAGTATGCTACCTCTGTTGACAAGCAAAACCATCTTTTTATGGATAGAGAAAAGCTCCAGTGAAGGTATCGGAAGTTATTGTACTTGTTTACACTATAGAACAGTTGATATCTAAAATTTATGAGGAAACCTTCCCTGCGTCATCGATTGTCAACAGCCATTCTGCAGTAATTAATCTAGTTTTTATAGTCCAACTTAGCTCGGTCAAAATTCCTCAAAGTGCAATGGAATGCATTGCAGAGACCATTATTCTTACCTGTATGCTGTAAATGATTACAACCTACAACAAATGACACCCCTTCCTGAAAAGACTTAAGCTTAAGCTGTTTCTTTTGTCTCTATGAAATGCAATGTTATTTCATGTTTTCCACTGGCTAAGCAAAAGAAAATATAAAATTTGGGGGTTATCGAGTTTTTAATTTTGATAAACAGTGAACAAAAACCTGATTTCTAATGTGATCAAGAAACTTTAAATTCTACAAATGTTTGATAATATGCATATTTTTGGAGAAATATTTTGAAATAAATAATATTTCTGCTTGTCACAGGACTAGACCATGGCTTTGAATGTCACTGTAATTAGTTGTACTAACAAGATGCCCCTGAAAGTCACCGCATGTATTTGGTGGTTAATCCACTAAGGGCTACAGGTTTGTTCCATCAGGGATGATATCCCTGCAGCATCCCATTCACTAGGTGATTTTTTACCAGCCTGTATTTATTTAATTTATAGGAATGCTACCTTGCTTCTCGAGGAAAGCCATATCAAGCACATCTGCCACTACCAGTCATATCTCATTGCATCCAGCAGTGGATCACAGTAGGGTTTTCACATAGCTGGCAGGTAGCATCAGGAAGTTATAATTTTTTATATCTGCACAAAACATAATATTATTTTTCTTAATGCATTATGGATTCGACATAATGTATATCAGCATGAAGAGTTATTAATAAGCAACTCATTTCAAACTTGGATTTCTTCAACTAGCTTAGAACAATTAAATATATAATGTAAAAGTGTTAAGGTCCCACATAATGAAGTTATAATCTCTCAAATGGAATAAATGCAAGTGGATACATTATGCATCAGAATTTTAATAATTGCTTCTCTATAGAATACTAGGTAAAAATCTATCCTTGGAAAATGCCTTAGTGGAGATTAGTCATTGGTGAAGTTGGTAAATTTGGTATTTCTTAAGTTTATGACTAGAGTTGGGGAGAATTGAGAGCATATGGGGAACTCAAAATTCTTAAGCAGTTTATATGAATGGAAAAATGTCCTTTATTTATGGCACCATCAGGAATTTTCATATTTACATTGGAACCTTCATATCTACAGGTATAATAATCTTTTCCATTTCAAATTGTCATATAACCATAAATACAATCATGAACCGACATTATAAAAGAGATGCATCACAATTTTTCCTTAAAAAATCAAATACACTATAGTATGTTTTGCTACCTGGGATTGGCGTTTGCTTCATTTCAAAAAGTGGGCCGGATATGTAAAGGAATCTTACTAAATATAACAGATGCTGTATGAAGTGGCCGTTTACGGCAATAAACTCTTCGGTAGATTACTGCACGTCTCATTTTGCTATAAGGTCTGACCATAAAAAAATACTAGTATTTACAAGAAAAAGGTGAGGATGAATTCTCCCAAAGCTTAATACCAGAACAAACTTAGGTATTATAGAATGCAATCAGTGCCCCAATCGGGACCAAATTTACAGGTGTGATGTGTAGTTAATTGCTTTAACTTTTCTTCCCCCATTAGAACCATCAATATTACTACTAATAAGCAAGCTGAAACCATTTCTTGATATGAAAACTCAGTACAGTATTTGCGATTTGTATGAAGTTTGCTTGCGTTTCTATTTGCGTGTTATATTAATGTTGTTTTGAAGTTGTTTGTTTTCTCATGACAATATCCATTGTATGTATACTTCCCAACGAAAAGAAGTAAATCATTATAAGTTTGAAGCATGAAGATTCTTTTGGAAGCATTTCAGAATTGCAAACGCCTTCTTTGAGTATCCCCCATAAATACCGAAAATAAAAACTCGCAGCAAAGTGACAAGATGACGATCGTAGTGCGTGGCCAGTGCAGTGTAAATAATCGTAGTCTGTTGTGGACGGTGGTATAAACAATTTGTCTGACCTTAGCATATGTAGGAACACCAAGCGAGCCACGCAACCCAGAAGGACTGTTTTTTAGTGCAATAGTCATTTTTGTGTTTCTTGCTTTATCCTATGTAATCCAGGTGGTCATACGTTTTAAACCTGACTAAAAACATTCCCTATGGGGAAAACTTCTAAAGACAAGCGGGATGTCTACTACCGGCTGGCGAAGGAGGAAGGTTGGCGAGCCAGAAGCGCTTTTAAATTAATTCAAATAGATGATTATTTCCACATTTTTCAAGGTAAAGTTTTAAGACTTAGTACCAG
The DNA here is from genome assembly GCA_037158775.1 of Hetaerina titia. Taxonomy (NCBI): domain Eukaryota; kingdom Metazoa; phylum Arthropoda; class Insecta; order Odonata; family Calopterygidae; genus Hetaerina; species Hetaerina titia. Next base: position 35,564,692 of record CM073779.1, read on the forward strand.
CCAGTCGAATAGGTATCAGTCACCCCGTGCCTATTTGTGCTATATTAAAATATTTTCACTATTCCTTAATGAAGGAATGTCCCTTAAAAACAATTTTGTTAAAACTTTTTAATTTGTCACAAATGAAAGTAGTGGTCATTTAGGCCTCATTTTATAAGCTGATCGTAAATATAAGTGATGTTGCAAAATATGATTGAAAAAACCTGACTAATTCTTCAAAGACAGCTCCAATCTGCAAACTTTGATTTGAATATAATATAAAATATCACCGCTCCTTCCTCAATTAAAATAACAGTATCAGTCCCAAAAGTTGTAATAAGGGATTTCTTTAAAATGCCAGAAACATACAGTAACTCGAAAACCTTCCAAGCACAATATGACCTGTAATTATGCGCCGTTCGTTCTCTTTGAACTGCATGCCTTCTTCCCATCATCAGCTCACACTTTGAGATTTGAGGACGTAAATGTGTAGTGGAGTTAGGATTTATTGAAATGTTCCCGGTTTATTGTGCTAAAATTGATGGGAAAAAATAACGAGATAGCTTGAGCTTGTTTGTTTCAATTTCTTTTCAATTCGATAAAACGTGGCATATAAACTCTTTGTCAGTTTAGTTTTGGCCTCTTCCTTCTTCCATGACTCTACAGGCCATGGCCTCCTCGTCGGTGGTAGTCTATCAATTCTCCCATTCCTGCTGAAGTGTTGCCACCACCAAGTGTTACCTTAAAAAATTTTCTGAATGTCGTCCTTGACTCTTACCATCTGGATTTCGGTTGTCCGCATCCTCGTTATTGCCCAGGATTTCCACTGAATATCTGTGTAGTCATATTTTATTACTCATCCATACCCAGCCCATCTCTGTCTTGCTGATTTACTTTTCTGCTGACTAGTGAGTCGTTATTGATGGATTCATGATCATGCCCGTCTTTTCCATCTTCCTTCATAGATGTTAGTCAGTTAATTACAACCTTCCTCTCAAAGGAAGATTGTGCATTTCAGTCTCTTGCTCTTAGTGACCTTGTAGTTGAAGTGTTTATGAGCACCAATCTTATCAATGTTTTATGGAGTCAGCTTGATGATACCGACTATGATTCTTAAGCAAAGTGATTTTTTAAATTTCAAAATAGACTATGTTAGCTGGCAAAGTTTTTTTTTCATTTCTGGGGGTGTTACTGGAGTGTGGAACTGTTGATCCTAGATATTTGAATTTCTCAACTCTTTGAGTGCACAGGTGCCCACAGTTATTGGGTCAGCATGTGAATTTTGTGTGTTTCACAGAAGTATTTGATAGGTCAATAATTAATCACATATTCATAACCCTTTCTTGCACAAGAAGGTTTCTTCTATTGCCCATCTAGATCTTGCCACTATTTCTTTGTTATCTGTATGTGCTCATATTTGTATTGATCTATAAAAGATAGTAAAATTGTTTAGCAAGTTGACTTCCCTTTTCACCTTTTCAAGATTGCCACTGTTGAATAGGAGACACACTAACTTGTCCTCCTCCCAAATGCCATTTTGGATGAACAGTGGTTCTAACTGCATCCCATTAGCTTTCATGCCCCTAATTTCACTCAATGTCATCTTCACCAGCCTCTCTCATTTTTTGAGGGTTTTTATTTCTTTCAATTCAGATAGAACCATTCTCTCTTCATGCTTTTTATTATAAGTAACTGTATAGTATGTAATGTTAGTATGTAGTAACTGTATAGTAAGTGATGTTAGCCAATTTCAAATTCAATTTTCAAAGATTTTTATTAGAGTTAAGGTCTGGTCTGTGGTTGATTCATCTGGAAGTCACCTGCATGTTCAGTGTGTACAATAAAATGCTAGAAATTAAATATTGTAAATGAACACAAACCAATTGTTATTTGTATAGACGAGCTCTGGCTTGTTTCCATTGTAAACACTTTTCATATACCCAGCAATGTGTTGGCTGATTCTTTCTACCATTCAATGCATAAAAATGGTAGGGTTTTAATCCTAGCATCAGCAATTTTGCATCATTCTTTTGCTGATTTCACTCAACACTGCCGAAACAAACAGATGTCTGAATTTAGTGTGACCATCCATGAAATCCATCTGAAGGACTCTGGCATGCGAACTGTTGAAAAACATACATAGTTCTGTTCAAATCCTTTGATACTCATAACCGGGGACTTCTTATTGCTTCCTAAGCAAAACATGCTTTGGTTGATTTATTATCTTTGTTTAATCTGCATTTAATCACTGATGACCCCACAAGAATTTGCTCTACCTCGAAAATTCCCTTAGACAACATTTTTACCAATATTGATTCAAAATAAAGTGAAAGAAGATGTAATCACATCATAAATATCATCCATATCAATTTAAAAATTCTTCTCCAATGAAAGCTTAACCAATTTTTATGAGTTTTTGAATTCCCATAACTGGTCCATTCTTTACTGCTCATTCTCCTTTGGTGGCAGTTTTAGTCACTTTTATAATGCCTACCTTTATTATTTTGAGATTTTCTTTTCCACTGCATTCTGAAAATTTAAAAAAAAACAACCACTTTGTTGAACTATAAGGGTTTTAGATTTCATATTCAGCATTTATCGAGATTGATGAAAGATACAGGTACATATTATCAAAATTAGCGAGACCTTGCCAATTGGCAGGAATGTCAATTAGTCAAAAGAAACTACAGACATACTCTACCAAGTAAAAAAAAATAATTCCACAATGCAGACAAAACTAAATGGGAAACTAAGCACAGTGAACTAAAACTAAATTCAGGGAATGCAATCAATGAATCAAAATATTCCAATAATTATGTATCTGATCTCAAACTAATGGATGTGAATAGTAATGCAATTACTAATGTTTTATTAATTTCTTCTACCTTGACTGAATTTTATCTCCCCCTACAAGCACCTGGTGATTCTAATTCTAATAAATATGCTTTAACTTCACGGAAAAGTAATTCATTATCTCTGTATCCTTACACTGATCATTAAAGGTCATAATTCAAAATTGAGTTACAAGTTCACTTCCGGCCTGGATAGTATACCAAACTTAGTCCTCAAAAAATCTTTTAATTCAGTTAAGCTCCCTTTATTTATCCGAATAATAAATGTCTCATTTTTGGCAAGTTTTCTCCATTCAAAATAGTAAAAATCCTACCTCTGTATAAGGGAAAGATGAAAAATAAAAAATGAACTCTTTAACCATCCTATCTCCTTAAAATATAATGCAGTAAAATTTTTGCAATATTTTTTCAGATTTGCCTTTTAGCCTGTTTGGAACAATGTAATCTACTATCTGGATTTCAGCATGATCTTATAAAATCTAGATCTACTACCACTGCCACTTACCATGTAATAAATCAATCAAGCCTGACCTGGACAATAAGATTAAAATCCCTAGCTCTGTTCTTTGATTTCTGTATGGACGTTGAACTAGTAGACTATTAATATCTCCTTATATATAAGATGAACATGCTTTAATTGGATCAAGTCATATTTAAGTGGTAGACAACCATGTGTCACCTCTTACAGCACTGGGATTAGATTTGATTCACTTGTAAAAGATGTTAAAGTTGGGTGTCCCAAAAGGTATGCTATTCCTATTGTATAATAATGATATCCCATGTTTCTTAAATTCTGTAACTGATACTCTTCCAGTACTGTATGATGACGTTGCAAATGTTTTGGTGTCTGCTACTTCCATTGACAACCTTATTTCAAGGTCCACTAGCGCTGCTATTCTTCTGCATGAGTAGTGTTATTAAAACTCCCTTGGTTAACATTAGGGATCAAACCATGTTATCAAAATATATTATCAAACAGCCTTTTGTTAGGCATAATTAATACTTGCAAGGTACAAAATACTGATGTAAGGAAGTCGAAATACTAGTACCCTCACTTAAATTCTTGAGTGCATGCTAGCTAAGCTTTAATGTTTACACCATCTAATGCCATTTTTTCACACCACTAGCTCCCGAGAAGATAATTTAGGGTGTACTGTGACAGCTAAGGCCATTTAAATCTATTGAGAGAGGCAGGCATAGTAATTCTGGTAGCTTTATTCAAGTTGGTTTGAATGAAAAATTTTTTCAGTGGCAAGTTTGAAAAATTTTTAAAATTCAGTTGATATGTAATATAGAGATGGTAGTGTGTTTTAATTTCTTTGACTATTGAATTTTGCAGAAGTAAACAGAGCAGTTGATTTGTGTGCTGCACCAGGAAGTTGGAGCCAAGTTCTTTCTACTAGAATCAGGTGCTGATAGTGACCAACATGCTACTGTGCTAACCTTAATCTTAATGCAAATGAAAACTAGTTTTAGAACCTCCTCCTGCATGAAAAAAATTCCCAAAATGGTCAATTTTGAAGGAAAAGTGTGTCATCTGTGTAATGTTGCAATATTAGATAGGTTATCTAGGTCATTTTGGAAGTGTATCCCTTTCTTGTAATTGTTAATGACTTGATATAGATATAGTCGTATCTACTTTTGACGTGTGGTACAAATAACATAATTGGATGGTATATTTATAGTTTATCTTTAGATATGCTATACATTTGCAGATATATATATATATATATATATATATATATATATATATATATATATATATATATATATATATATATATACATACATAAACACACAAACACTAACACAAAAAACACCACACACATAGAAACATAAAAGAAGGACACTTACATTGGATATTTACGTTTCGACGGCACGGCCGTCGTCATCAGAATCTTCTCATCAGAGTCATCATCTTCATCATCTTCATCATCATCATCTTCAATCAGAGTCATTCTGATGACGACGGCCGTGCCGTCGAAACGTAAATATCCAATGTAAGTGTCCTTCTTTTATGTTTCTATGTGTGTGGTGTTTTTTGTGTTAGTGTTTGTGTGTTTGTGCGTCGCCGGAGAGCGTCTTTTCCAAGTTTATATATATACATACATACATATATATATATATATATCTAGATATATATTTATCTGCAAAATTTTCCTATTTTTGATAGTTTTTAATTCTGTCAATTATTCTGACCATTTATGTTTTTTTTTTCTGTGTAGTGCTAGGGTTTTTTGTGGCATTTTCTGTTGGCCATTAAAGAGTTGTACACCTAGAAAATTTTACTTATTTAATTGTGAACACTGACTAAATTAGATTTTATTAGGGATATCTAAGGCTCAAAATCAGAAAATTAAGGTAATATGTTGGCTATTACAGTTGGAGAATAGTAATTGAATACTTTATTATGTAATACCCTTTAAATATATAATTATTTAAACTAGTTAAATTACAAAATTTGTCCTTAGGTTTCATGGGAGAGCATTTTCTAACAATTAACAGTGATTGTATTAATAACTTTTGACAGTTTAACACTTGCTTCAGGTGTGATTGTGGCATAGTATCCTAGATGTCCTGGCTTCATATTCCTGGAAAGCCAATGGGCAGCCCATCTTAAAACCCAAGTGATGGAATTTTCTGCCATTTTCTTTCATTCTGTTATATTGTCTGCTATTAGACTATAATTGGTATTGAAAGATGAACTGAACTGTTTGTGGGAATTCCACATATTATGGCTTAGTTAAATGTCCAGTCTCACGTATGAACTTTCAGGTTGATTACTGTCTGATTCTTATGAGTTATTTTAATTAGTAGTCAAAGGCATAAATTGAACTATGGGGGAATTCTGTCTTATTAAAGTGGTACATATGTTTATAGTGCCTTCACTCGTCCTGTTTCAATTTATATCTTATTCGATTCTGTAGATTCTCTTGCACTATATTACACTAAATCTTGGAGGTGCAATAATTGTATATAACCATAAACACAGTAATCAACCCGAAGGTCGGTTTAGTAGGTGATGGTAGAGCTCACCCGTGTACCAAGCCTGACGGCGTGTGAATATTCACACATCAGGGTAGGGGGGCCAGTTCCTTTCCCTGTGCCGGTTATGGTTTCCCAGGAAGATCTGGTACCCGAAAAATCAACTACAAGCTTGGGTGGAGCTGCAGGTGCCCAAAGCGCCTTGCCTGGGAATCGAACCCGGGACCCTCTGGTCAGCAGTCTGTATATATTGTATAAAAATTGTATAAAAATAAATTTTAATGTATGCATGCTATTCCAATATGGATGTACAGAACAAAACTGTGACAGCTTTACTTAACAGAGAGAGAGATTTGGGGACAGAATGGCTTAGTCTGTTTGAAAGAGAAGAATTCCATCAATTATTGGGACCTCAGAAATAAAAAAAAAGCTAGAGAGTAATTGACTTCAAAAACTTTCTGGGAAAATAGTTTCTGTGGAAAAAATTTTACAAAAGACATGGCAACTGCCAAACCTGAGCACTTTTCTTCTGCCCTTGAAAGTACAAAAAACATTTTTGTGGAACACAAGACCCCAGGGCTCTCAGCTCTGGCAATTTTGAGTAAAGGCATAGAAATGATGAGGAAATCTCGCAAAAAAATTGAAGTTTGTCTGTTGGAAGGAGAGGATAATGGAATTCACATTTAACTAGAACTCCTGCAAAGTTCCATTTCATCACTTCTGTATCTTAATGACATTCCCTAGTTTGTTAATAATTTCTATAGGTCATCATTGGTATCATTTATTCAGTATTTAAAGTGTTTTCAATAATATTTCATTCAACTGATTTCCAAGCATTTTTAAAGGAAATTCAATAATATATTTTAAGTCTCTGCCTACTATTATGGTATGTTTGTAAAATGAGCTCTACTTGAAATAAACCCTCTCTGAAATAATTATTAGAAAATCATATTTTCCAATCTGATAAAATGAACTCATTGCAGCATATATGATGGTACATTTTTCTTATTCCTTGACAGATGTGGTAGTAGAGCAGAAGATGCTAAAATTGTGGCTGTGGATTTACAAGCAATGGCTCCAGTTGAAGGGGTGTATCAGATTCAAGGAGATATTACTAAGCTCTCAACTGCCTGTCAAATAATTAATCACTTTGAAGGGGATAAGGCTGACCTTGTTGTCTGTGATGGAGCACCTGATGGTATGTGAGATATTCTTTGGAAGTGAGCTTTAGACTGTGCTTTTAAATATGTTTTGTAATTAGAAAAGTTGCAAATCACCTCGCTGTGATATGCTAGTTCATGTTACAAATACCCTGAAAATCCCTGTGCTAATGTTTTACGGCATGTTTTATGATTACATTCTTACCTATAGACAAATATGCAATAAGGAAAAATTACTTTTGAATTCGGCATAGCCTTCTAACCCAAAGTTCTGAATATTATACTATTCCAACACACAATTTCCTTCTTGATTTCAGAGGTTATTATATTTAACACACTAAAGATTAAGATTTTTCATAGATCTAGGAACAACACCTATGCTTGTCACCACCCCTTCCAAATTATGTCCCTAGTCACCCTTGCAGCTTGTGTTATAGTAAACCATTTTTCAGCTCCTTATACTTTGTTCCTTACTTCATTCCTTCATAAATTCTTAATATTTTCCTTTTTGTAATACTTATCTAACATTCTCCACTCTACGACAGTCTTCAACATCCCATTTGCCTCTTTTATCTCCTTCATCCACTTTTCTTGGCTTCTTTGAATTTCTCCCAACAATTTCTATGCAACAACTTTAATTTTCTAATGATTTCTACTCTTCCCATACCTATCACACTAGTTCTGTATTGTGCTCAGCAGTGATAGAAATGTCTTGTTGCTGGAAAAATAAAGGTTAAAGATGTTAGAATCAGATTCATTCAATTCTCTGCATATGTTAATTCCATTATTCAGCACTTCTTTTATGGCCATCTTGCTTCCCTGATTATTACTGCCATCCTAATTTTCCTTATCACACTTAAAGATTGTGAAGAAGTCATTCATATTTCCAGTCTACTCACATCTTCTATGATAGATTTGCTACGAGAATAGGCTGAAAAGTAATGCACACATGCTTGTAGAGCATAAACAAAAACAAATAGTAAGATTGGGCAAAAAGTACATTAATATACAATTCTTAAGTTTCAAAATCATATGTTTATTTTTCGACATAGTCACCATTAAGGCTAACATATTTCTCCTAATGCATAACAAGTTTTTTCATTCCGTCACTGAAAAATTCTTCCTACTTTTCTTGAATCCAGGACTTGACAGCTGGCTTCGCCTCATTATCCAAGGTGTAATAATTACCCTTGAGGTGTCTCTTGAGTTGAGGAAAAAAATAAAAATCGCGAGACACATGATCAGGGAAATAAGTAGGGTGTGGAATTCGTTCAAATTTCAGGTTTCCCAGAGCCTCTCCAGTTGTGGGCGAGGTGTGTGGATAAGCATTGTCATGTTGCAAGATCATTGAGGGACACATTCCTTGGGTATTCCAATATGGTTTGCAATATGCCACTTTTGAGTGATTTGCTGGCCATTTTTAATGAAATCTTTGACAAGTTTGCGATGTTTATCATCTGTGGCAGTGATCGGATGTCCGCTGCATGTTTCATCAGCAATTATGGCTTTTCCAGGATGGCAACCACAAACTTTTACCACCCATCGATTTACAGTATACCTATCAACAGCATCGTCACCATAAACAGCCTTTAAATGATGATGAATCTGAGTATGAATCACTTTTTCAGCAGTTAAAATTTTGATAATAGCACACTGTTTAACCCACATTGATTTCGCACTAGAACACATCTCCATACTTCAGCTTCTCAAAATACACAGGATGAATGAAATGACCTCAAACCTGCGGATAGTTGTTGAAGGGGAATGTTACTCCCACCTGCCACCAAGAGTGCTTCTGAAGGTTATTTTGTTTGTGGTCTACAAGCATGTGTGCATTAATTTTCAGCCTACCCTCATATTTGTGCCAAATATGATGTTGGACACCTCAAAAGTGACAAATACATCAAATATCTTCTTGAATCATTCACCAAAAGGTTTTCTCCTAGATCTCAAAGAACCTGTTACCTAATTTTGAATTCTTAATAACAGACCAAAATTAAGAGTTCATCATTTTTGAGCATACTCTAAAAAATCACTATCTTTTTTGAACAAAATCTTCTGTCTACCAGTCATTTCTTCATGTTAGAGAACAGGTGTTACTCAAAGGGAGCAAAATCTTGGTTATGGTGGGGATGGGATCCAAGTTGGAATTGTAACTCAATTAATTTTGTGGCCACAACTGCAGTGGACAAGCTGGTGTGTTTTCGTGACAGAAAATGACTCTATGTGGGCTGGTTAAGGATGTTTTTCTTACAGCTTTGTTTTCAAATATATGCATAGTATTCATCTGAAATAGTTTGACCATTTTCCAATTAGTCAATGAAGGTTATTCTTTGTGAAGCTCAACCGAAGGAGCCTTTGCTAAGCATTCCTAACCAAAGGAATGATTTATGCCTTCAATGCTGCAGACTCTGGCAACCCATTCTTTGGACTATTCCTTGGCTTCATGCACGTAATGGTGTATCTATGTTTTTTCCCCAGTATTGAAAGCATGCCTAACATCCTGCAAATTTAGCTGTAAAAGCTGCAAATCAACCTTGGAACATGTCTCACGATTTTGTTTTTAGTCAGCTGTGATGTCATGCGTGTTGTTTAATCATGCCCAAATTGTTGATGCAAAATATTATGTATCATTCAGTGAAGATGCCTATAGAAATCTCATGCACCTTCAATCTTCTATCATCCATCTCCATAAAATGGATTTTATCGATTCCTGGAGTAGTGACTGCAACAGGGGTTTTGAATGTTCAGCAGCAATTATATTCAGATTACAACTCTGAAATATTTTAAACCACTTTTAAACCATTTAAATCAAAGTTTCAAATTCACCATACTATTTGTTAAGTTTTTCTTTCGTCTTGTAAGTTGATTTACCCTTCATAAAATAACATTTGATTAACACATAAATTGCTGTTTTATTCATTTTTTGGAAATAACTTTTTTAATTCAAATTAATGCTGAACACAGAGTAATTGACTGGTGTGGCTGAAACTTAGTGTGTTTTCCTACAATGGATGTTTCATATTGAAAATTTTTCAATACGCATCAGTGCTGTCTCTCCCTGTCTTTAAATGGACTTTTCTAACTTCCCCTATATGTCAGCAAGTAATTATTGACAACTTGTGCATTAATTGACAATTTCTTATGTGACATACAAAGAAATCCTTTTTAATAAACCAGATGAGAATAGGGATTGCCATAGATTATGATATGAAAATACTTAAGTGATTTTATTTTAAATGGAATATTCTGAATTTTTCATGCAAGAATGAAAAACAGCATGTGTGCTATTGTGTCTAGCTATGTTTTTTTTCTTTGAATGTAATTTCAGTGACTGGACTGCATGATATGGATGAATATATTCAGCACCAGCTTCTCCTTGCTGCACTAAATATTACAACCCATGTCCTGAAAGAAAATGGGACTTTTGTTGCTAAAATATTTCGTGGCAAGGATGTCACTTTCTTATATGCCCAATTAGCAGTGTTCTTCCCTTCTGTAACTGTGGTCAAACCACCCAGCTCAAGAGCTTCCAGTATTGGTTTGTACTTTAAACCATTGTGAATAGTTGATGGAATGTAATTTTAAGTAAAGGGACTAGTTTGGCTATGCCAACAAAAATCTGCAAGATATTGTTTTAGCCACCTGAAGTTATTTGTTTTGCTTCCAGTTTTGTGACTTTTTCATTTTCAAACAACACTTCTAACCTTTTTTTTTAAGGTAATCTACCGGGTAAGTTAGGTTTTTGGATGGACACAACTATCAAATACACATTTTGTAACTCCAAACAAAACCCAATCCAGTAACCTAATCTACAATCATCTACATCAGGTCCCTCTTCATCTCTGTGTACTTCTTTCCTCCCTTCATCCCGTCCCACATCCCTATCCTGTTCCTGCCCTTTCCTTGTTTGCTCAACATCCTCCCCTCTATTACCTTCTTCAACATTCCACTACTGCTCAATACGCCTTTCATCCATTTGTCCTGCCTCCATAGGATTTCTTTCAACAAACCCCTCTCCTCACCCACCATCTCCAGTACTTCATTTGTTTTCCTTTCGGTCCATTTCACCTTCTCCATTCTTCTCCACACCCACATTTCAAAAGCCTCCAATCTACGTCTATCCTCCTGCTTCAGTGACCACGTTTCCGCGCCGTACATAGCTACGCTCCATATCAGAGTTTTTACGAGTCTTGTCTTAACCTCCCTACTCAACGTCCCCGTCATCAACTCTCACCTCCTTGAGAAAGCCTCCTTGCCTGGTGCAATTCTTCTCCTTATGTCCCTTCTACTTGACCATATTGGTCCAAAACACTTCCGAGACACGTAAACTGTTCTACCTGCTCTATTTTTTCCCCTCCTATTTTAATATTTAGCTTAGCGTTTTTCTTTTTGGAAAATCGTATAACCTTTGTTTTATTAATATTGATTCTCATCCCATATTTATCGCACTGAACCTCCAATTCACTCAGCAATGCTTGCAACCCCTTGGCTGACTGAGCAACTAATGCTTGGTCATCAGCAAACCTAACCGATTTTACGAATTCCCCTCCAACTTTCATTCCTACCTCCAGTTCTTCCCATGCCTCTTTAATCATTTCCTCCACATATACGTTGAAGAGCATCGGTGACAATGGGCAACCCTCTTCCTAGCACTGCCCATCCGGACTCTCCGTTCCCCACTCGCACCTGAGCAGTCTGAGACATTTACAGGTTGCGGATCAGTCTCCTGTCCCTCCAGTCCATTCCTATTTTCTGCAATACACGCATTAATTTTTCCCAATTCACTATCAAATGCTTTTTCGAAATCTACAAAACAGGCAAATACGTCCTGATTGTATTCTATATTCCTCTCGATTAGTGATCTCATTACTGCAATGGCATCACGCGTACCTCTTCCTTTCCTTAACCCAAACTGCTCATCCCCTAAGTAATCATTTGCCTTACTCTCTATCCTTTTGTTGATGATCCTGAGAACACCTTTAGCTGCGTGGGATATCAAACTTTTTGTTCTTTAATCCTCACATGATATAGCCTTTACTTTTTTCGGAATAGGAACTAACACTGATCTCACAAAATCTTCCGGCCAGATTCCTTCCTCACAGATACTACGAATCAGTCCATATAGTCTCTCCTTCCCACATTTTCCTAAACATTTCAACAGTTCCACAGGAATGTTGTCTACCCCCACAGCCTTATTTGCTTTCATCTCCTTTAATGCCCTTTCTATTTCATCGTTGAGTATGCCTGGACCTAAACTATCTTTTTTACGTCATGCTCCTTTTCTATGCCTAACCTTGTCGGTCTCTCTGCCATACAGTGTTTCTATATATTCCTTCCATCTCTCTTGGATTTTTTCTGGTTCAACCCCACTTATCTTCATATTCTCTATAGTGCCCATCATTACATTCTTGGGAATGATAATTGAGGTGGTTTCCCGTTGCCTTTCTCAATAGTGTTTTTATCGTGACAACATCACTTAATGGCTGCCCCACTGGGGTCAGATGCCTTTGCAGCCACCTCACTGAGGAACAGACACTGCGTGGCCTACCTTTCGTCTGGCTCCTAACCTTCGACCTATCTGGCATGGGTGACCCTACCAGGAGCAATTATTATTACTCCCGCCAGCACAGGTCTAGGGGTCATCGGAACGCACAAGCCCTTCCACCACGACAAGGTTGTAGTCCATGGGAGGGTCTATCCTTTGAGGACTTCATATTTATTTTTGGGGTTGCGGTGGTCAAGTGGGTAGAGCGTTGGACTACTGACTGGAGGGTCCCGCGCTCGATTCCCGGGCAAGGCGCTCTGGGCACCTGCAGCTCCAGTCAAGCTAGTTGAGTTTTTGGGTACCAGATCTTCCTGGGAAACCATAACCGGCACAGGGAAAGGAACTGGCCCCCCTACCCTGATGTGTGAATACTCACATGCTGTCGGGCTTAGTACATGGTGAGCTCTACCATCACCTACTAAACCGACCTTCGGGTTGATTACTGTGTTAATGGTTTATTTATTTATTTTTCCTTATGCTTTTCTTACATTTTTCAGTCACATTGTCTTGACTCGTGTTTGGTTACAGTTGGTTGATGATTCTTCTCTTCTTTTGTAATATTCACACAAGTGTTTCCAGCAATTTGAACATCATTTTCGTATGTCAGACAACTTCTCAAAGTTGATAAATGTAATGGTTTGCTGACGTGTATCATTTTTTAAATCAGTGTCTTAGATTATGGTGACCCTCATTCCCCTCTCTTTTTAGGTCTAAATTGGTTTTGTGACAGGTTGTCTTCAGTATCACCTGTTTCATCTTTTGGCTGATTATTCATGTCAATCTTTATTGGTCAAAAGCTTTTGTTCCCACCAAAAAGAGTGTCCCATTTGCCAAAAAGGACCACTTAGTTTTTCTTATCACATACTTCTTCCATTAGGATGCCTGGGGTGCTCAGTGATGTTAGGCTGTTTGCAAGGTGCTTAGTGGCCATTCCTTATCTCGAAGGCATGCCATCGTATAAACATACATTGCTCTGTGTTCTCTTAATATTAAATTTTGTCCATCCTATATCAAGCTCTTGGAACTGGATAAAGGAATTACTCTGCCACTTTCTCGATTTGGCAGTTTTAAACTCGTGAATTGTCCTGATATTCATCCAAATATCCCCTAAGCTCTCTTCAAGGCAAAGAAACTTACTGTTTTCGATGAACCAAAGTGAGACAAACTTCTGTGTTGATACTTGTTTCATGACCACAGAAAAACAATTATAGAATGAACGTTTGTCTCTGCGGACATGGCTTGCTGGTTAAAATCTGTATGGAAACTTATAATTTTAAAATAGAGATTTTGTAATTTTTAGTAAATTTGTGCAAAATTTAAAAAAAATTTTTGTTAGTTATTTAATACGTAAAGATATCTTGTAACATTAAAACCAAAATGTAATAATTATGCATATGTTTTACATTATTATGCCTTTTATTTTTTCAAAATATATAAAAATGTCACTGAGATAATTGTTTAAAAAGTAAGTGCCTGCATAATTGAAATTAAATTTCCAGAAAAATTCTCGCCAGCAGTGCATATTTAATTTCTTGGGTTTAAGGATTAATATTTGCCATGAAACTAGATTCAGATGTTGTGTTCTTCTCATTTCTTTGTAATTTGTTGGTATTTTGATCATTACATTCTTTTCAAAGGCCTCCTAGTTCTTACTCCTGGTGCTTTGACATTTCCTCTACTGATATTGCCCACTCTGCATATCTTCATCCATTTAAGTCTAATAATCCATAAGGCCATCTTCCAGGGGTTTCAACCTCTGATACAGTACTTTGATGTACTCCTTCCATTCGTATCTCTCTCTATTAACATCTTCCTGTTCACAACTCGGATGTTGTAAAATTTCACTTTTCCTTCTCTGAATAAACTTTGCAATTTTTAAAGCTATTTTGCCTTAGGGATCTGACCCGTTTTAGAGACATAGAATTCCTAGATTATTGTGGCAGTTCCATGAGCTTTGGTATTTTTTCCCCATTTATGACTCGGTGCTTTCTCTGAAATATAGAGTAAAACTATGAAATACTAATTTGCCAGGCCACCATTATTTGTAGTTGAACCGAGAGACAACAAAATAATTATGCCAATATGTTGGGAGGTTTAATGTTTTTGTTGTGCTTGATCTTTATTTTATGTTTCAATACGAATATTTTATGGTCTTACTAATTCAAAATAATGAGGTTTAACACATTTGCCTCCAAAACATTATTAATCTGCTAAATTCATCTTGTACCCATTTCATTAATGCCCATAATATACAGTCTGAGTCTTTATTATGTGTTGTAGTACCAAGGTCATCAAAAATGCATTGTTTACAAGAAACTTCTACATTTTCATGGATGAGTCAAACCCTCAAATTTAAAATATATTCTCTTTCCTGTAAACTTAAATATATCATCAGCACAACCCCTTCCTTCTATTTCACCATGACAGATTTTTGACAAACTTGAGATATGCATAAGTGGTAATTTTTGCTGGTTATGACCTGCCTTTCCATTATAAAATATTTTTAATATTGCTTTGTGAGAGTAAAATTTTGTGCACCAAATCAAGGTTAGCTGAGATGGTAATGGCTTGATTTATTTTGCAGAATTTATATAATTGAAAGGTTTAAATGATTTTTTGCAGAAGCTTTTGTTGTGTGCAGAGATTACAGTCCACCACCAGGATTTATACCATCCATGGAAAATCCAATGATGGAAGGAGGGTATTCAGAAGAATTTCTTAAGACTCAAGGAATCAATAAAATGATTGTCCCATTTGTGTCTCTAGGGGATTTGTTAATTTATGATTCAGATACAACAGTGGAACTGGTATTTAAAGTGAAAACTATGCTCGCTTGGAAATTTGAATATTCAATACATTCCTAATGTTCTTTGTGTTTCATGATATGTATTCATTTCTTTTAAACAGGAGGGAGGTGGAGTTGGCTATAAAAGTAAAGAAGCAACACAACTGCCAATTTCTCCTATTTATGAAGAGTCATTGAGTTTGCGCAAAAGAAATGCACTGGCCAAAACGGAGGATATGTTGAACAAAATTGTTATTAGTGAGTCAAGTGGCAGCTCATCATCAATAGATGGAAAATAATGTGGTCGACTCTGCCCATCAGGATTGGCCAGGAGCTGTCTGACGACGAGCGCGCCATGGCACGAATTTTCACCGTCTTGGCGCACACCTTGAGCATGGCCAAATCCTGTGAAATAATGCGTTGGACGTTGGATGCAGACAGACCCAACTGGTCTGCAATTTCTTCACTGGTTAAGCATCGGTCTGTGTTCAGCAGTGTCCTCACTCTATCCACATTCGTGTCGGTTCTTGCCGTCGATGGCCGTCCGGAGCGATGGTCGTCCGGAGCGATGGTCGTCTTCAACGAGCTCCCTACCCTCTTTAAACAACTTGTGCCACTCAAATACTGTGGAACGGCTTAAAGCAGTGTCCCATAAGCCTGCTTGATCATATCGAGGGTCTCAGGTGCAGTCTTCACGAGTTTCGCACTAAACTTCACGGAATAACGTTGCTCTAAATTCAGATTCATTTTGTTTTTGACACGGACAAAAACCTTGCTTCACTAAAAATGGTGTCCTCACTCAACAACAGCCCGCAGGCAACTGAGGTTGGTGTCGGTCTGTTGCTAAGAGACCCCTCCACCTTACCCTGCCAGGCAGACCCCCCTCCACTGCTCCGTTTGCACCAGAGAAAATCAGTTTTACCACTTTAGGGTGCGACCCTATACAGCAGGCAACCCTGCCTTACCCATCTAACTTTTCCGAGACATGGAGGTTGAGGATAAATTACATATCCCTCCAGTTAACTCCAACCTTCTGTAATAAAGTCATTAATGCTACCTAAGTTGCTTATCATATTGGATGCATTTTTGAAATCCATGAAACAATTACATCGTGCTTGTAATTCATATTTCTTTTTACCAATGAACTTCACCCTACACTTCTTGGACCCAAACTGATCATCCCTAAAATTATAATGTTCCCTCTTTTCATTTATTGACTGTTCTAAGTATTACCTAAGATGCATGTGAAATCAATACTCCTAATGTTCAATGCTCTTTACATGCGACTACCTTTCCCCACTTTTGGAATGGGAGTTTAGTGAATCATCTGGCCAATTTGCTACTTTATAAATGCTATTGAAAAAATCTTTCCACATTTTTCTAAACCATTAAGTAGTTCTATGTACACTTTATCTATCCTCATGACCTTGATATCTCACATTAATGTAAGCCTGGTACTAAATTATACTCATTTATACCATATTTTCCCACATTATTGGTCTGAATCATTGCCATATCCCTTCTGGATTAATTAATATTTTGTTTGTCGTACACAGTAGAACCCATATTTACTTTTCTAGGGACCCCAGAAAAGTGTAAATTGCAGGAAAAGGAGAATTTTCCCTTGTACTTGCTTAATTTTTGGTGTAAATATAACAATAAGAAACAGACTTCAACTATTATTCTCAAACTATAGCTCCTCTTATTTATATGCGATGAATGAAAATGAATGAATGGTGGATTTTCAGTTTTATGTTCAGCATAAAGGCTAGCAATCTTAGATGTTTCAACAGATCAATGCAGGTTCCATCATGAGAATCGACTTGTAATAAAAATTTTTTGCCCTCTGTTAAAAATGTTTTTTTTTCATTTTGCCTTTCCAATGCCAGGCAGAATAATAACCCCCTGATAAGGAACCCTGCTCATGACATGAGCATCTTTCTGGTTAGCAAGATTTCACAGCCACTCCAATTGTAATACTTTTCTCAATTATATAATATCTTATAATCATAAAGCCCTCTTGTCTGCATCTTGAGACTAAAAGTTGACAAGAATTTGTACACCAGCCAGATATCACAACAAATTAACTGCCACTTAATCACATGAGAACAGTATATGCAATTTTCTCAAAGGGGCAGAGATCCACTTTGACCATGCTTTAATGAGCTTTTGAATTTTTTTTCAGTGTCCCAAGTCCTGTAGCTATAAGGTGGAAAATATAAATAATTAAACAATTACCCTGGCTATTCTTTTATTTTGGTCTCACAAAGATCATAGGTAACGCAGTACTTATTCTACCAATGCATACAAATAAATAATCAACATGAAAGTATTACACATTAAAACATGTATCAAATAAATAACATTTCAATAAATGAAAATAAACCTTTTACTTTACAATAATTTTTGAAGTATGAGGCATTTAAAAAAAAAAATAAAAGGCCTAGACTGCAGTTTTCAGACATCTAGTCTCAAAACTTGCCAATTTAAGGGGTTTCTACAAATTACCGTTTTACATATCCAATTGTGGATTCACTACATCAGGGAGATGATTTTTAAAAAACAAGTAACTTGGTGGTTTCAGAGGTTGTACCAATGGCAACAAATACACAACAAAATGATCAACCTATCATCAGGCAACATAAAATGATTTTTTGTGATTAAGGTATTAGTAGTAATCATTATTTTGAGAGGCAACAAACAGCTGAGGTCATTTGTGCCATTAAGGAATAGGTCAGTAATTAGGTATAGAGTATGTTCAGGGAATGGGGGAAAGCCAGAGAGAAACTTGGCATTGGCATTAGACTACCATTAGGTGCCAAGGGGGATCCACAATTTAACATCCAATCTGATGGATGGAATATTTCATTTTAAGAGCTCTCCAAGTGAAGACCAGGATACCCCCAAAAATCTTGCCACCACCAGAATTGGAACCCAGGCCCAAAGGGTGGAAGTCAGTTTCCAGTCTACCACAACAACTGATCCCCTCAAAGTATTGATGGATCAATTTTAACTCATCGCCATGCTCACATATGAAGTACTGATTACACTGAATGAAATTACCAGGTTTTTTGAAGCAAGTTGCATAAATGTAAAGCATACCCACTTTTGCTTTGCCACAGAGAGAAAAAAACATTTGGAATACCATTGATGTCCTAAGGAATAATTCTACTTGTGACAACAGTAGGAAACAATGACTTGACACAGATTTAAACACATTTTACATTCAGAACATGTTGTCCTTTCCTTACAGCCTGGTACAAGATACAACACACCATTCCACTATGGATGTTACCATATTTACTAAAACATCCAATTAAAAGTGCAGATACAAGTTTTCTAAAAATGATACCTTGATGTACATGAGAAACCTCAACACTGATTTAATATTTTTGTATGCATACATAATATGACAACAAACAGCCAATGCCTGCAATGTACATGGTGCTGGCACAATAGTAAGGAGAGGTATGGAGACAGTGACACAATATTTGAATGCAGTCATAAAATTTTGAAGACATTCAACAATTATTATTCTAAGCTAAGTATTTAAAACGAACAAAAAATATGTAATAGAAAAAATTGAAGGATTATGGGGAAAAGGAAGTCATTCAATCAAGTGACAAGTAAACTTCTTTGCCTCAAACCACCTCTCCTCACTCTAATTTCAATGCCAGCATCCATGGCAATAAATCAAACACAATTGCAAAAAACATATCCCAATCAAATCCAGTGTTACTTAACAGCAAAACAATCAGTGATTACTGTTGAAAATGATTTTCCTAAATATGTTGTATTAAAAATTAGTAATATGTTCACTTTAAGGTACTCAAAAATCTAGATCGCAGATTTTTCAGTGTCAAAAGATTTTTTTCCTGAACATCATATAAACTTAAGAGTGGCAATCTGGTACCACATGGCTAAAGCCTCCATTATTATGTTTTGGCCAAGTCTCAAAGACCAAACTAGACCATCCAAGTGTTCATTCTGTTTTCACCCAAACTTAAAATCTCCCTATGAAAACCTCCTTCAGAATTCAGAGAACAGGGACTACAGACTGCTATATTGAATGACTTACAAGTCATTCAAGATACCATTTCTCATCCTTTCATGTTATGATGTTTTTAACACCATAACCATTGACATTTCAGTCTCACATTTCAACATGTTACACTGCACTTACTGAAGAGTCACATTTCCAAGTCAAATATGAAATACCCCAGTTTGCAGCTGAGAGCCTGACAAAGAAAGCTGTGGATAGGGATGTTAATCAAATATGGCAATATTATTATGCACTCTTGAGACCATTTTTCACAGCATATATTGACAGTTTATAGACAAAGATTACAAAGAATCATTTATTGAAAATTATAGTGTACCAAATCGTTAGGTAATGAAGTCACATTAACCATGAATTCCACAGAGACACCACAATAAAAGCTACCATTTAAATTTTAAGAGTACCTTTTCCAAATTGCGCTATAAGAAACATACACTAAGCAGTATTTTGCATATAAGATTGTGACACTTCGATCGAAAGGAAGACATTAATATTTTCTCAATCAACTATATTGAAAATGAAACTTCCAATTACTTCAAACTTCAATAATACATGAATATATACTTCACTAAATTATGATGTCTAAGGTGATCAACAACATTGAAATTAAAATAAAAATTCTTCACTTGCCAGCTTTCCTTTCCTTATATCTATTATCAAAAGAGATAATTGCACGGCAACTTTCTCTGGATTAGTCCAACAACTGGTCCACTGTCATATCACAGAAGGCAAATGTGTGTATCACTGATAATGTAATGAAATTCCTAGGTATTTGTTAGAAAAGACGTTAAATTATAATTTATATATCGAAATTCAAAAATTAATAATTTCAATTCCACTGATTCATTGTATATAAGGATAATTTCATTGCATTTATTGTGTACAAAATTTACTGACCACCAAATAATAGTTCTTTTTACAGCCTAGGATTTTATAAATGTAAGGTGTTTGAGCACCCTATATATTCAGAGCAATATTTACAGTGTTACTTCCACTGTTTTCCCAATGATCACATGGAAGCAAGACACTAATCTGAAACATATTCAAGATAGGCTGTAAGTTCTAATCAATTATTTTATGGTATTAAAGCCACATCAGCAACTATTCATTTCTCAAATTTCCATTAAGGCCAAATAATAACTTCATTTAGGAATTAAAAATGGATGGAATTTGGTTATGGCCCAAGAATGAAGGAAAATAAGAAACAGATGTGTCTCAGTTGTGTTGGAGAAGCACGTTAAATATATTCCATTTGCTCACAACAAATCCACAGGTGCATATGAAGACATTATCTCTCTCTCGAGCTCTCCCCTCAGTACATATTCCTCTGATGACCTTACACGACACCCACACACACTCATCCTGCAACCACATAGCAGTCATTCTGGGTGAGCTTAGAGGTCCAAAACAGAGGTTTTACCAGGAATCGATCAACTTATTTACAGCTTCCATTAGGTGCTATTCCATTTCCTCATCACTGTATTTCTCACTTTCGAACGCTACTGCCCCTCCTGAATTTATCATTCGAGGAAAATTAGGATTATTGATATCCCTTTGCATATAAAAGAGCACATACGCAGCAGGTGACTGAAAATGAGAATAAATTTAAATTATAATACTGAAATGAAAGTAAATGATGCCCTACAAGGAATGAAACTCATAAAAGGGCTTTTAGAATCAAGATTACAAGGTTCTTACCACCACTGATTCTTTGCTGGTGTAACTAACACTGTTGTCATCAAAGCAATGCCATTTTTCATCTAATTTATTCTTTGCATATGCTGTGTCTGAAAGGCAAAGTGCATAATGCGAATGATTGAATTACAATTTTTATATATATAATAGGGACTCTATGCGATGTCAGAAATGTTATAAACTACTTACAATGACCACCACCCATAGCTCCATAGTGGTTACAAACAGCAAATAAATCATAAACAGCAGGAGCAGCACTTGGATTGATGACATAGTCATTCATATCTAAACCCTGGATTGGGAACTCTACTAACGTATCTAACTTATCTCTTCTGCATCGATTGTATGAGAACCTCTTGAGATGAATAATTAAAATTCTTGGCAGTGTCCACAAATCAAATTTCTTAGTGGCTCGTTGATGCTTTTTGCATTTTGAGCAATACCTGAAATTTTCAATTCCAACATTAGATGAATTATAGGATTCAAAAGATTTATGTAAGGCTACAATATATTTGCATCTCTCGGAAATGACATATTTTGGCCAAATATAAATTTCTAAAAAATGTTTTCCTCAAGCATAAACTTGCAATAGGCTAACTGGCATGAATAGACACAATCGACCAATCATAACCACCCTATAACACCACCAAATACCTTGGAGGTTAAATCAAGGTAAATAACAGAAATATAGGATAACATGATAAATTTATCTGAAAAAGTAATTACTCAATTACTTGTAGATTATACTTTTGAATGAGAATATTAGCAATATATCTGAAAATTATACATGAGTAATTCCTTGGCCGTAAAAATCACTCTCATATCCTACGCTAGGAATCCTTGATAAATAGATATTATAGATATAGGGAATCACAAAAAAATACAGCAGTTATGTTCTATAAACTGGTACTCTCTTAAGATGTTGCTCCACATAATTACTCAATTCAAATATACTCACCAGGCATCATCAACTCCCAGTTTTTCTGTAGTTGTATACAGCTCAAGACAATCTTTCAATTGGAGCCTTCCCATGCGACGCTGTCTCAGTGAATCATGACAATCAATTTCAAGGGCAACATTATCCTTAAAATACAAATTTCTGTTTTTTTTATTCCACCGAATGAATAAAAATTGATCTCCACGGAAGTCTAAAAAATATTCCATCAAAAGGCATATGATTAATGAGTAACATCATGAATACAGTTTTCACGTTAAGTAGAATATAATTGCACATCCATGAAACTAAAAAACCAAAATCTTATCAATGGCATTGAGCTGCTTACTAGAGAAGTCAAATGGTTTTCCATTTGGATCCAGTTCTTTAGTAATTCCTGATGAACTGATATGAAGATGAATGGTAAACAGGTGGAACTGCTTCATTTGATCCAATTCATCCGCTTCACTGGAGATGTCTTCAAACAAGGAATATGCTGAAAAATGATTATTAACCAAATATTAGAATGAGATTGAAGGGCTTCCAACAACACAATGAAAGGGTCATTTGACTTCAATGCCTGCCTAATTTTTATCCTAATGGAACATACGTTCTTTGAAAATACATCTTTTAAATTTCAAACACTAAACACTGGGAACTGCCACAACAGCTGAACAATTAAACTGCCAGGTGAAACTTCATATGCAAATGTACATGACTCAGGTCCTCTTGACTCAACTATAACTAAATAGCCAATTCACTCAAAATCTAATTCTAATAAGGTCTTATCTCTGTCTTTTGTTGTTTATCATCCAGTTACTGAGAGATGTTAGGAAGAAAAACTACTATATGCAATGATATAATGTTTTCGCAATTTATCAGCTAATCATTGATGATAGACACTTATGTGCCTCACTTCTCAGCACGCATCATGTGAACAAAACTGGTCACACTAACAATTACCAGAAGAGGCAAAAATAATAGCAAAATATGAAATCATCAACTATGAAACAACTTCACTATAACATAGTTAAAGTTTACTATTAAAAAATTTCAGTTAAAACTTATCTCAATACATTTCAAGCAAATTTTATTTCCAAATATTCATGCAATTTCACTTTTTGTTACCACCACAGGCATGCCACACCCAACTACAGTCTTTTTTAATTCATAACTTAATACACATTGTTTTTGGAGAGCCATATATTGTACTTTTCCATTTATGTAATGCTAAGACTCAACCATAAAATAAATTGCAAATATATGCAATGTTCATGTCTACCTTCACTTCTCAAGTAATTAAAGGTAGTGACTCCAATGTTATTTTTCCATGGCTCAAAATTTCTAAAATCTAGAGTTATCAATTCCCAACTTACCACAGTTTGAGTTTACATAAAAAAAATTTGTAGAAGGAAAAAAGCATATGCATCATAAGATAGGTTATCATAGACAATAAATAAATACACATATAAGAGAAAAAGTAAACATACAGCTATTACTCATATTGAGGTCATCTCGAGGTAAGTAACTGCAGTTCTTTGGAATAGAGACATAGCGTCGCATTCGATTTAGTATTGTTTTATACAGGTAGTCGTAGTGGCACTTCATATCCGGTATCACAATTACCAATGGCATGCCAAATAGCTCACTTGGTCCACTAATCAGGTCATTTTGCCACAGGCAAACCTGAATGACTTTTCCATCATTATCATTATACGATACCGGCAACTCAAAACTGGAAAAGATAAAATTTTTTAGGTATCAAAAGAAAGGTAAAATCAAATCTAAACAACACTGTAAATAACTAAACGAATGTGCACAAAAATTTAAGGTTCTTGAATATTTTTTAAAGTTTCACTATTTTACAACCTCATTTCAACCCTTCATATGAACCACAGTAGGATTTGAGAGATACTATTTTTCATGCTTTTCTTTTTCTTCAGATTTAAGCATGATTGTCAACATTTCAAATACATATACCCAGAACCATAGTAAGACCATAAAGCAAAAAACAATTCGTAAAGGGCCACATTCATTATTGACCAAGTAAAAAGTTAAAACTTGAGAATGAGTAGTTTTTACAATGTGTCTGACACAATATTTTCGACCATTTTACTTGTTCACTACCCTATATGAAACTGTTTTGGCCAAATGATTCTTTCTCAAATTTTCGCGCATATATTTCCAGATACCCTAATCTCCATAAATATACTTAACAGCACCAGCTAAATACCAGAAAACTCAAGCCAATGGAAATCAAATTTATTTTCCCATACATAACTTAATTCCATGAAGCCATAAGTAAGTTTCTACTTATGACCATCATTAGAGAGAACATTTACATGGGTAAAATATGCTGATTTTACTACAATTAGAAATGTAATCCAATATTATGTTCTTTCACACACTGCTGCGATCGATGCAGTAGGTGACAGAGAAAGTACAATTTCTTAAAACAAGTACTTTATATTGATGAAAATTTTCAATTATACCATTTGGATTATAAGGCCCTCAGAAGATATGCAGTTAATTATTTCATGAGACAATAAAAAGAATGAGCTAAACAACAGAACTTACATATATATTCCTTCCTTGTCATCTATAGTCATTAACGAGTTGTCAACTGATAGAACTTCATGGATATGATTCCTGACAATATGAACCACAAACATTTTATCTTCTGGTATTTTTGTATATTCATTAAGTGCTTGACAAATGTCTCTCACTAATCCTTTCTTCGGCACTGATAATTTGTATCTAACAGGTTTCTTCAGTGGATCTTCAGGAACAAGAACAACCTGATTGGAAATATGATAAAATATATATAAACAATTAAATTTAAATTAATAACATGTAAGAATTAAATTGCAATGTGGTGCCAATATACAATCTTTAGTAGAACAAAAATTTAACAGAAAATTTCAAAAATAATTACTTAATAATGAAGCTTTAAAACAAAATTATGCTAAACATACCTCGAAAAGCCTTTCTTTTTTTTGTGGAAGGGGTAAAGATAAGTAACAGAATGGGTCAAAGGTTAGTGATATTTTGCTGCAATCAGGGCACACAACAGTTGATTTCAAGAGCCCATGGAAAAAATCTACTATGATTGAGTCATTTCTCTTGAGGTAGTTTTCCCATGATATTCTTGCCATTTCCTGAAACAATTTCATGAGGTGATTATAGGTTTCCAAAATAATAAAAAGAAAAATTCTACAAGAACTTCATCAAATAAGACATGAAATACTACATAATTACGAACTTTTAAGTTCATAATTCGTGATGATATTCAACAAGAGATGCTATTATGTTTTCACACTGAATTATCTTCAGGCTCATGACAATAGAAGTATTCAAAGCACAATAAACCACAGAAAATAATTTATAAATACAACAAAAACACTAAAATGGAGTATAACAGCCACCTTCACGGGAAAACTTATCCATACACACAAAAAGAAATCAACCCAAACCTCATCTGGTAGGCCATCTCCATCTTGCTGTTCAATATATGGCTTGTCTTTGATACGATTCAAATCTTCATGCAAGCCATCTAGCAAAAATGTTAAATACTCCTGTGAATCTTGCTGCTGATATCCAGAGAATTGAGGTGCAAATCTTCCCACTTGCATCTAATTGGTAAAAATATCAATTTCAGTTTTTAGTCAACAGTCAGTGAATATTTCAAAATTTATTTAAAAGATAATCATACCTTAAATTGATGAGGAGAGATGGATGACTGCCTTCCAGACCACATATTTTGTACAAGATCACCATATGCCTTAGCTATTTCACCACCCATTCCTAATGGATTGTTTGTGTTAAGTTCTCTATGATGTTCACCATTAAGGAAGTAGTCCGTAATTGGAGGACAGTTGCTCATACACTGTGCAAATAATTAATAAATTGTTACTTAATAACATAAATTGCAAGCTGATAGTCGTACATTGATCTTTGAGTTTCACAAAGGCCCAGAAGAAAAGACTAATCTCTTGGTTAAGTTCCCATGGCCAAGGTTAGTGTTATTTGCATATCTAGGATTTAAGTAACCAGGGAAATTGTTTTGTATCTAAAGAGAATTTTGTAACAGTTTCATTAATTTTATAAGTTAAATACAATTATAGAAAGCAGGCTTCACTAGCTTTACTATAAAGGCAAATTGGGCCTACAAAATCAACTACAACGCCAACATCAATCAAGGTAATTAACTGTCCATTCATTCGAATAAACTGACTGGGGTGTACCCATTGTATGACATACTATTTCATGGTAATATTAATAGCTGCTTATGGGCTGGTAGAAATATAACAATGCTCCTTTGGATTTATTGTCATTTATGGAGTCAAGACTTTTTGAGAAAAGAGTGAGAGACTTATTAGTGCTATTCTCCATGAAACAATAACACTGACATTTCTGAAGACGATCCATTGAATGAAGCTAAATTTCTTAGAGTTTTAACTTTTTTAAACACTGTTCACTATTTTAAGCAGAGTCTATTACGTTTTTAAAGATTGAGAACTAGTAATGGAAGACAAGAAAATGCTAAATATAAAAGGAATGAATGCAACTGACCACAATGAGCGGCTATTTTATACACTCCACTTATAATTATCCATATAAAATAAGTTTTTTACATTTGTACTTATGATATTAACTTTACCTGCAAAACACTATTCATAAAACAGGTGTTGCCAAGATTCCATAAACCACATATGCCTGGCTGTGGTGCTTGTCGTCTGTCATTCGCCCCAGTATTGGGACTTACATTGCTTTCCCTGAAATGTTTAAAAAATAAGTTTGTAAGCTACAGCTTTACTGTTGACAATTGAGCATTAATTACACAAAGGTAATGCTGGTTGAACAATTGGCTGTTAAGGGAGGAAAGAGAGGTCCAAGTTAGTCAATTAACTGAGTCAATAGAGAGGGTTGAAAACAAGACTTCCAGCCATACATGTATTTATACAGTGCTGGATTAGCAGTGAATGACAAAGGATATTTGGACAATGACATAAAATATTTATTAATAATTAAAATGAATGCTACACACACACAAATTCCCATTCCTGTCTATTTCCTAATTTTCCTAACAAAAAAGCTGCCATTTTCCATTATTAGATCATCATCATTATCACCACCAAGGCGTCCTCTTAAAATGTTTTGGAATTTTTAAGAGGACGCCTCGGTAGCTTAACTGGCTAAAGCACTCGGCCAGACATTGAGGGATCCGGGTTCAAATCCCGGTCAAGGCAAATGATTTTTACACTCTGAAATTGTTGCATTGAAATGCATATTAGAGGATGACTCCGTTAAAAGTTACTATCGCGGTTGCTGCTGTAGTTTCTTGAAATTAGCCTTTAAAAGATAAGATTGATTGGAACAAATGGAAAATTAAACTATTAGTCATTAATTTTCTTGAAACACATCCTCTTTTTTTACTCCCCCAAATATTAAATCAATTTTTATGCCATCAATTTACAGCTATTATGAAGTACATTTGAATAAATATATCTCAAACTAATTTTAAATATATGAGTGGATCAGGTTCCTGGGATAACACTTAAATCGACTTAAACTAAACAATTCTTTACTTAGAATTAGCCATCTTATGTGCTATTTTAAGTAATTTTAGTACAAGTTATACCTGAGTGGTTTTGCCGCCCAAGCTCCCTTGGCTGTTGGAGTTTCAACAACAATAGTTTGACCTTGACTTATCCCCACTTCTTGGATTGTTTTATCCAATTTGTTGAGGGGCTCACATTGTATGGGAACACCAGGGATAAATGAGTGCCACAGCTGTGTGTCTACTCCCTCAGGAATACTGAATGCTTTTATGATGTCTTTCATTGCCTTCCCTGAAAACAAAAATAAACTGCATTATACCATATTATTAATAATTCCAACACAATACAAGTATTTCGGTTAATAATGATAGACAAGTAGAAAATTACTCTCAGCAGTTATTCCAAGGTTTTTAATATTGACAAAAAACTTTGCATTCATTTCAATAAACTATGAACTCAGCATGAATACATTTTGAATACTCACCAATCGTATCTGTACTACTGAACTGGAGTATTTTGAAGTTGTCAGCTTCAAAATTCTTACAAACTTTTACCAATACAAGATAAACTTCTACCATAGGCTGCTTAGACTCTCCCAACTCGACGACCTACAAAATAATAATTATATGTGAAAGATCTGGTTCAATTTTTTTTAAACATCCATTACTTTCCATGACAAATTTTTTGTTTTCAAAATTATTTCATGTTAATAAAAATAGTAATTGAGTCAGTTTTCTAGGTTTCAGCTCAGAATAACCATATTTACCCAACTTAAAATGTTTATACAGTCTAACAATATATGCATGAAAAAATACACACAAAAACATAAAAATGAAATGTTATTACAACAATCAGTTGTAATAAAAATATAATTTTTGATCACACAAGAAATTCATGATCATAATGAAGTTAAAATTAATGCATACTAAGCATCAACATTTTTATCATGCAAAGGTTTCTTTTATTATCTGCCAGAATCATAGGTGTAATAAATTCCATAGCAATTCAATTTTTTCCCAGCTTATCACATACCTTGTTAGTTTACTCTGTGTACGTGTCATTCCACAAGAATGCCATCAACATATTTAAATCCAAAGTACAGTCAACCTAATTATCCCTGAGTAGCTATATAGTATTTACATTAAAATTTGAAGATGAAAAGAAAGACGTGAACAACTTACAGGCCATTCAGATATAATGTATGATTTTATTTAAACAATCATTAAAGAGTGTACTCTGCACCAGTTTCAATGCAGAAGCTTTTTAAATATTGAGTTTGCATGAGAGACCATACTAAAACTAATACAGTGTTATGGCAAATACTATAAGCTTCACTGAAAATCATAATCATTTTAACATGAAGAAATATTAATTAATTAAAAAAACTTAGTTCCATGCCTCCAAGTCAATGGTATGTTAACAATATGCATAAAATTATAAGGTCATTTTATGAGAGAGTATTATCAAAATTGCAAAATTTGGAAAAAAATAAGGATAAACAAGAAAACTATAGGGAGGTGACATAAGATGGCCAAAGGCTGTCACGCCTCCAAAATAATTGCAAAAAACACCAGTGTATACCTACTGCAATATCCAAGGAAAAATTAGTGCTGTCAAAAATAATCCTGCACAAGAGCATATGAGGTCCGTAAATTAAGTAATGAGACTGATTTTTTAATTTTTTTCATTCAAATAGAATTACAATTTTATCTTGTTACTCTCAAAAAAACTTCCTTCTGAAGCCACACAGCGATGGAGACGGTTCTTCCACTCCTCATAGCAGTGCTGGAACTCCGATACTGGAATAGCCATCAGTCATTTGAATGTTTTCGACTGTCCCAAAATGAGTTCCCTTGAGGTGATTTTTCAACTTTGGGAAGAGAAAAAATTTACCAGGACTCAAGTCAGGCGAATAATGAGGCTGAGGAGTAACAGGAATGTTTTTACTGGCCAAAAACTCATTTATTGAAATTGCTGTGTGACAAGGAGCATTATCGTGATGCAACACCCAGTTGTTCATGATGTTTGGTCTGACATGAATGACCCTTTTTTGAAGTTTTTCAAGGACCTCCCGGTAATAGTGTTGATTGACCATTTGGCCTCGAGATAGAAACTCTTTGTGGATGATTCCGTGGATACCGAAAAAACAAATCAGCATGCATTTGATCTTTGACTTCCTCATCATTGGTTTTTTGGGCCGTGGTGAGGAAGTGTGCCACTCCATACTCCGGCGCTTGGTTTCTGGGTCATACTCAACTCAACACCCAAGACTCGTCACCAGTAATGACACCAGAAAATGGGGTCATTTTCAATTGAGTTCAACAAATCAAGGCACCTTTCCCTCCTGATGTCCTTTTGGTCTTGCAAAAGATTTTTTGGAACCAATTTTGCTCAGATTTTTCTCATCCCTAATTCATTGGTAAAAATCTGATAAACAGTGGTGTGAGTCAAATTCAACTCAGCTCTTCCCCAATCATTCTGTCAACAATTTTCATCAATTCTGGAAGATGAGGGCCTTTCGCTTCATAGTTCATCTTCAATCGACTCTCTTCCTTTGGAAAATGCCTTAAACCACCGAAAAACCTGGGCTCTTGACAAAGCACTATCTCCGTAGGCCTGCTAAAGTTTAGCAAGAGTTTCTGTTGCATTGTGCCTAAGTCTAAAGCAAAACCAGATAGCACACAGTTGTTCGAAATTAATGTCACTCAATTTTAGAAAACAATAGAAAAACGGTTTAAAAAAAATCGCTATGGACAACCAAATGACTCGAGTGAGTTCATACCCGTACTGAAGGCAGATCATGTATTCCCCTGCCACCCCTCCAAGCCCAGTGCCTCCAATGTAGCCAGATTGAATGCTACACTGCCAGTCTCATTACTTAATTAACATACCTCATATCAAGCATAACCATATTGAATAGATGAATAAAAAAAAAGATTTTTCCTTCTATCAAATGTTTAACTTGGGTCATCAAATTTACAATCTAATATGAATCCTAATTGAAACACCAATGGTTATATTTGCAGGAGACAGAGAATAATGCAAATGATTGCTAAAAAGTCTACAAAGACAAAAAGTCAAAATTAAATGACAAAGCATTAACATATCTCCAAACAGGCAGGGATCAAGAGAAGTTAATGGACATGAATTAAGAACTGTACAACACCCCTTTAATGAGCTGTATAGACATAGCAGTATAGCTATTACCATAAAGCAAAACTACTTCAGTAGAAAACATTACTACTTAATCAGTACTGTCACATAAATACCTGTCGTTTAAGAGGATCCTGCCCAGGAACTTTACCAAACCATTCTACCAGCATTTCCCATGCTTCACTAGGAACTAATTCATAATCCAATTTGTCAACCAGATTTTCCTTAAGGTCCCCATTATCTGAAAAAACAAATGATAAACAATAAAAAATCTAGAATTCAGATGAATGTTTTTACAGTGGAAACAAAATAATTCCATTCAAGATATCATCACTACTTCAAAATTTGGAAAGCTATGATGCATAAAAATAAACAAACAAATAATCTATATTTAATAACTCTTCCAAATGTATCTACCTATCAATACCATCTAAGAGTCTATGTACTGTAGAAACCTAAGATTATAGGACTAACAGAGCAATTCCAATTTCTTCCGATTTTCAGAGTGATTACTCAATTTGGCACAAATAAAAGCAAGGAAATACCCAATTAGTGAACATTACCACTCTGTGATGAGCAATTATTATATTAAAATTAAGGAGATATTGCATGTTCTAATGGAGTTTTTGTATTAGATAAAACATTTATTACAAGGGGGCTGATGGCAGATTATGATACTGATACAATTAGAAGCATTTAGCCAGAAATGAATTTGGTCTCAAGTTTACTACAGAGGTACACCACCATTTGAATAAGAAAATAAATGAATCTAATAAATTTATTTCGAATTTCTCTGAGTTACTCGCATTATATTTTAGAGGCCCAACCAGATGAAAATCGCTGAGGGCTAAGTCAGAACTGCACTGTGGATGTTCCAAGCAATACTAGTGAAGCGTTTGTAATAGCTCCTGTGTTTGTCTATCTGACATTTGCGATTCATTTACAGACTTACTCTCATGCTTAAAAATACATGTATTTATCTATCAAATAACTGGCAATTTTGGAAATTGCATGAAATTATTTGAGCAAGTCACCACAGGTCCCACAGTCTGTTGCAACAAATGAAAGAAAATAAACAATTTTTTTAAATAAAAAATTTTCCTACAACAATTGGAGAAATGCACTGCACTGTCATAGAAATCAAGAAGCTAAGACAGTACAGAGATTAATTTAGCACAATGACTGGCAGCCATAGCTGCCTCCATGGAACCACTTCCCATTTCATATGATATACACCCAAACTTAACTTTTTACTAACTGAAATTAAGACTCTTAGGTCACTCAAACATCAAAAGTGTTAACTCACACATTATACCCTTTGGCTTTCCATTAATTCCTTATTGCATTTTCCCTACACTATACTTCATCAAACACTAATTATATTGTTGCCATATTGTGCTAGCTGCCTTTTATGCTTCAGATTCCTATTCATTTAGACTCATAATTGGATCCTAGTTACCAAAACTCATTTGCCAGTACATAATTATTCAGCAAGTTCATATCATTATCATACATTTGAGTGAAAATCTTTATTTTGTAAACATTCCAATGTTGTAAGTGTATTCTCTTATCACAAATCAATTTCTAACTACCATTTTCAAATTTATAAACCCTGATGTTATATAACTTTAATTATGCAATGTATTTGAAAAAGATATGGCAGAGACATTTATGAATCTTATATAAATTTCTTTCACTTTTACATATAATGATTCAGTATTAAAATTTGCACTGATTACATGGTAGTTGGAACTAGAGGGTGGTCAATTAGGCTATTTCCGGACCAGCATTCTATTTCCAAAATATACTCTGAAGTGCTTGGAATCTGATTACATGATTCTATTGAATTATCTCTCATTGCTGTGCTCTTATGCTCTCTACAAGAATCTACTCTAGTATTGTTTTTTATCAGGACCTAAATAAATGATGGTCTGCAGCAAACAAAACCATGTCTCAAAATTAAAATGGACATTGCCCTCACCAGCATCAAGATTCACAAATTCATATTCCACATTTTTTCAAAAGATTCAACGCTTTTGTCATTTGTTCCCATAAATAAGTTCAGATTTTTTTTCCTAATTTACCCAACTGACCAGTCACCCTGATTTAATAGAAACCTTGTTAAAAATGCTCACTCAGACCTATAACACAATATGATAGTTTCACATTATATGGCACAAAACATGAAATGAAGAAGTGCCTTGCCTCATGTAGAGGACAATATTTCTGGGGCAAATAATGACAATGCAATCCTACCAGCCATGTATCTACCCAGAATTCACAGAGAAAATCTCTAATAAGGGATAGATCTGCACTCACAATGGTACAAATATACCCCCCCTCACGAGAGCCCTGCAAGAGAATAGGCAAAAGAAAATAAAGGGGAGGATTTTGGTGAATTTCATCTTAATTAATTGAGTCAATGTTCATTCCTGCATCCACCCTTCCATCTCTCATGATCAACACACTGTAGCATCATTGCATAAATTGTTTTAGCCTAAAAGGACATACCTTGAAAAATAAAGTTCATCCCATAAAATTGGGTAGTATTTATTTCTGCACAAATTATTCAAACTACACTTGTACACATCCAAAATGTGTAATAATCACTTACACTTACGTCATTTAACCAAGAATATTACAGAAAAATGTGGTACATCACAGCTCAAGGCAAGGACCCGGCTTCCCCTGAATAAATATATTTTAAATTATTCAATTTTCCCCATAAAGGGGAATAAATAAATATACACATATGTGCATATTTTTTCCTATTTTTGGCTATGTGCCATACACACCCATAAACAAGCAGCCATTGCAACTTGAACACATGATTTACAGGCATGTTTAACTAGCCTGACAAAGACTGATTTGAGCAAGATTTAGTTTATCGAGGAGTGAAGCCCTCAGTAAATGGCTCCAAAAATTTTACCAAATTCAATTAGTTAAGGATAACTTTTTCACTGATCATTATTTTCAAGGTTATATATGACAAAGGAAAAGCTTCATCCTCAGCTTTTCCAATAGAATAAATTTTTATTTGACAACAGTGTCAGTTCAAGATGTTCTATACCATGCCACAGATACACCATGACCAGCCTACAAATGGAGCCTCCATGATAAAACTGTGTGCATAATATTGTAGATATTATTTCAAGGTGTCTGCTATCCAATTGCTAGGATTTCCTTAAGTTTTCAGATTTTCAAGAAATTATTTTAGGTTCCCAGGGCAACCCACATTACCACACAAACATATTTTTAGACAATTATTTGTTATGCATTAAAGAGTGATTGACCTCAAGTGATAAAACTGACAAGTTAGGGTAGGTAGTCTCATTGTGGTGTTGGCCACATAACAATACCCTGCCGTGTACCATAACTATATGTGATTGATTTAAGAATGTCACAAAAATATATTATCATGAACAGACACTTGCAATTGCTAACAAGTTACTGACAGTTGGCCCTCCGTTATAGAGACATAAGAATTTCCTGAACAAGAATTCCAGCAGTATGTAGGGCAGTAACATTTCATCTGCATTAAAATTATACATTTTCAATGATCAACACAAAATCTGAAAACTCCTCGAAGCACAGGAGATTCACTTTTCGGCAACTAGAGTAATATGCGACATCTTTTAACAGGCTCCTGTGGGAAGTATGCACAATATAACATGACTTGCCTCCTAAATGCCCACATAAAAAATTCTTCTAACCTTAATTATTTTCATGCAATAGCACTGACAAGGAGTTAAAAAATATCTGTGAAACAAACTTTACTTGATTTCATTCTGAAGTATTTGAAGTGTCTCAATTTCATGATTTTTGAACTTAGCCGGCAAATTCTGGTAACAGTTATGTTTAAATCATAAGCTATGGCATTCACCTATAAAAATAAATATAGTTTGGCCCCTATTAAAAAGTAAATGATGATATGGCAATAATAAGAAAACAATTCTTATTTTAAGGAAGTGAAACATTCTTCTTACATTAATTACAATAATAAAAGTCATAATAATTGATTATACTCTTTATATTGCAAGTTAAACAGCATTTTCAATTGAATATATTAACATTGCAGGACCAAAATCAGTGTGCACATAGTGAAGCCTAATAATGAGTGGTCAGCATGATCTTGTGACAATCTGTACAATACACATTACAATAATTTATTCTCTACTCCATGCTCTTCTCAAACCTTGAGAAATAAGATGTTCTTAGAATGCTATGAGGTCTGATCCCAAATTTCTCCTGTGTACTTGATATCTTGCCAGATTTCATCTGTATTATGAAAGACCACAGCAGCATTTAGTTCTACCTCTTAAATTTTTCACAATATGGTGGCCATCTTTCCTGAGCTTCTTCACAGAACTACAGTATATTTTGAAATGACAGGCAGGGAACTGTCCAGCATAAATTATGTTAAATAATGATTTGTTCCAGAAAGTCCATCAAATTCATTAAGTTTTCTAGATAGGATGGCACCCTATATTAGAATGCACCATACACATATGTTCAATAACTACTTCCCAAATTTGAATTTACTTTCTTGGTACACTTACAGCACAGGTTAAACATTTTTCATTGTTCAGTAGCCTAAAATTTACTTTGTCAGATGTTTCATGAAATTTTCAGGTGGCTAATGGTGGAGGTTCTTTCTGAAATTTTTACCTTGGCCTTATTTTATGCTACAAAATAGTTGAAATGTTCAACTTATTCTTTTGTTCAATGCATGTGGTTTAACTGTAATTGTCAATAAAAACATATTGACTATCAGATTGGCTTCCCATAAAAATTAATTAAAGCAAGTACCCAGATAATTTCCAGTAATTACAACAGTGTACATCAAACGTTCATTTGTGCCATAAAGAGTAATTACTCATAGTTTTAGGCATTCTCACAATCCTGCTCTTTCTTACAAGCAATGACTAGTGCATGCTCCATTTTATTCATAACATCCATTAAAAATTACCAGCCACAATACTATCATGTCTCACACATCCAAACATTATCAGCAGCAAAAATACTCTCACACTTGAATAAACTTCAATTTTGATTGTGATTACCATTCAAACATTTTTATGACATCTGGCAACATGTAGGGAGGACAAGGAAAAAATTATTGCTTGGAAACATGAATAAATACTGGCCTCACAGTAATACTTTCCACAACAGAAGTTCCTAAGTGTAATTATTCTAAGCACATGCAACTTGTCATCTGACTGGCCCATTACTAATGTAATGTGTGATCAAGTCACACCCATCATAACAGTGCCTTTTCCTTATCAACAAGAATCTCCCAAAGTTGGTACCAAATTAATCAGTAATATTCAATACAACATTTTTTTAAGTTTTAAACACTATCAGCAAACAGTCAATAATGGCAAAAAGATGCCAAAATGCTCGCCAATTTTTTGCATAAAAATTAGGCACTGGCAAAACGAATTTGCAAGATATACTTAACAACTAAACCACATCTTGTTATGTATCACTCAAATAAATCAGGGCCACTGAATGCCTTTGAAATAAAAAAATTACATACACCAAAACATAATGACATTTAAATTTTGAATATGTAAAACAAATGGGACTGACTTAATCTACAACCTTGTCAACCTTAGTCTGAATTAGCCAATGCTTTTTCTGGGAAAATAACTTTAAGAACTACAAAACTAACATATACTTGAATAATTCAATACCTACATGCATTCTCTGACTTGCAACCAGCACATATCTTGAAGATCTGGTGGTAAGTCACATTGGTCATAAGATGGAAATGATATACATATGAAGTTAACATATGGCTAGAAACTCAGCCTAAAATGATACCAGCAAACAATGGGTTGTGGAATGATGATAAAATTTATATATTGGTAATTTCACATGCAATATTGTAATGGTACATAAAACATAAACAAATATAAAAGGAATAAGCAGTTGTGCAATGCTAGTATTCCCACAACACAAAATTGTATTCAACATTAAGAAAGCTGAAATAGTTGATGATTTAACAAACCAAATCTTGAAAAGTGAATAATAATAACTTTGTAAGTTTCACTGATTTTTATTCAAAAAATATGACCAGTTTTACTTAATAGTCGACATCATGTCTTGATGATGTTGACTAATAGACAAGGTCGGGTCACCTGATGATGACCATTATTCGATGAAACCAGTTGTTTTTTTAAATAAAAATCAGTGGAACTTACAAAGTTATTATTATTCACTTTTCATCATGAAGTTCCATAAAGTTGAGCCGAAAACCACAGAATTGAACCAAATCCTTATTATTTCACTCACTAATAATGTTGATTAAACTTATGTTCAAAACAGCAGAAAAATGAACTTCCATTGGGTGACTTAATCAAATCAACCAAACCCTTTGATTCAGCAGTGACATCTCAGCAGGAAAATCTGCAGCAATGATATCGTGAACTTTTTTACAATACATATGGCAGAAGTTCCTAAAATTTCTCCAAAGATGATGCCTAAGTCTCACTCTGTCAAAATATTCTTTCCAATCCCCAAACATAATAAAATTCTAACAGTTGCACACTATATCTCACACAGTGCTCATTCAAGTTTAGAGTGACATCCAGGCATTGCCATTTTGAGACCCCCCTCTCTCTTTCTCATATCCTATAGCAATGTATATGTATTTCATGACTGCAGGTAAACCAAAATAATGTAGCATATTTGATATTATCATATTCAGGAGGAACTTTTGCAATATAGCTGAGAAAATGTTGTTTATTTGAACTACCAAAACAAAGAACCTCATCATGCCCCTTGAATTGGCTTGGTCTAACCTTATATTTTATAAAAACTCATGTGATCAGAATACGTGAGCCAGAGTTTCTCTACTTTTGGCTGTGAGGAGAACTAATTCTTATTATATTACTAGTCAGAGTAACCTACCAATCAATCCTGGTTGTCGATGGATCTAATACTCTGCTAACTCTTTTACATTTCTAAGCCCTTAACACAATACTAAATACTTAAGCCTGCATTACAATATCCCATTGTTCAACGCCATAATACTTCCTTCCTCCCTTCATTCCATTCAGTATCTTATTTTTCCTGCCTCAACCTTGCCAACTCAACATTTATCCACTGCTGAAATTCTCTATTGCTACTCAATATGCCCTGCATCCATTTTTCATGGATCCTTTAAAATATCTCCCAACAGCCACTCCTTCCTCTACCCCAGCAAGCCTAGAAATTCTTCGTTTTTCTTTCTATTAAATTCACTTTATCCATCACCCATATCTCAAAAGCCTCTAGTCCACACCTACTATCTTGGCTAAAACAAATTTCCACACCTTAAAATGTTCCATATTAATGATTCCCCTTGCCTTTTCTTTTTATCTTCATACATGCTGCCTTTTTTATAACAGATGCAAAATTTTTTGTGCAATAAATACAATATTTCTGCCAGCTCTGCCAATTGTAATGACAATACAGTATTATAGTCCTCTGAAATTGTTAAAAGATGAATTTTTTACATAATTTAACAACTTATTTTTTCACAACATTGATGGCTGCAAATTTGGATGGTCAAATGTCAGAAGAAAAACATTTATGTCTCTTCAAAAGTAGATAGGTATCTTAAGACAGTGGATTGATGACAATGAATGACAGGAATACAAGCAACTCCTATTACTCTGGCAATAACGTCTGCCAATAACAATCCCCAATGGTGCCAACATCTTATATTAGTTTCAAAATGGACACAGTTTCAATACTTAAATGTTCAAGCATAGGCTACACCTTTATTTGTACAACTATTAATGACAAGTTGCTTACCTGGGAGACATTTCAGGTAGAAGATGAGAATACTTTAAAAATAACATCAGGTGCACAACAAAGTAATTTTTATAGCAAAAGCAATTGCATCCATTATGGTTTATTCGTCACCTTAGTTAATTTACTTCTAACTAAGACTTAGAAGTTAAGGAACAAGAAAAGGATCTCTCCTCATTCACCAATGTTTATGCACTAAATGAAACAAGCTCAAGTGTCTGACCTTACTTGCAAATAATTAAACCATATCCTGCCCAATATAAGTGTCCTCTCAAAATGCAAGGGGAAGGGTTGCCTCCAGACCACGAGGTAATGGGTTCATATCCCACCCTGGCCATGGATGCTTGTAATATCATCACTCATCTTCACCAATCCATCCATATTTTAGTCTTATGAGCTAAAAAAGGACATTAAGCCATAAATAGTCACATAATGAGTCTCATGTACCAATTTCAGTGGCAATTAACAAACAAGATAATAATTAAAGGGCCACCGTTATACCTCAGCTTACAAAATTTATTCCACACCAAAGGTTATAAGTTTTGCACTGTACTGAGTATAATTTATCAATACAAATCACCTCTAGATTCTTAAATGATGACATTCAATGTAAGGCATGTAACTACATGATAATTTTTCAATGAAAATCTATTTAAAATACAGAATAAAATAAGTATAAACTGGTTAAATTTGAGCATGAACACTAACTACTTTAAAAATAACATCAAAAACAAAAAATTTCAAAACCTGCCGACTTAATTATTTAAAAAATTACCATACTTTACGGTATATAAGACACCTTCTTTTCCAAAATAATGGTTGAAGAAATCAACCATAACATAGGGTTTGAACTCCATGGCTTATCTTCAAGATATTATTTTTACCTCAAATGGTCAGGACTATCTAATATGACCATATTGTATTTATTTATATATAATATTTATTATTCAACTGAAAAATATTGTAATTGGGATTGTTATTGAGCTCATTGTTATGATGTGACATGGATATCATGTGTCTTGCTTGTGGGATGTTGAAAGGAGTGTGAGTGAGATATCAAATGATCTGACTGAACCAACTGATCATAACAAAACATTGAGGAACTATAATTTAAGTTGGTGAAGTGAAATGCTTTTACAAGTTAACATTTTTTTCTTGAGTGTGCCCTACTGAGATAAGGGTGCATCTTATATGTCATCAAAGATGGTAGTTTCACTATTCTCATATGGTGAAACAAATTTATAGAGCAATCAGCTAATAAGCATTCGAAGGTATATATTTCTGCAACCAATGGCAGTAAAAAAGGCACTTAAAATTCCACCATCAATATTTCAGTCACGGATATGGACTTTTTTTCTTTTGTTTTAGCAATATTGGCAAAATAATAACAGACCTTCCAGTACTTAAAATTAAAAATGCCATTTTATTTTCAATTTTGGTCAAATCCCTCCATATCACATAAAAAAATTGAACTGAAAGTCACACTTGGCATTGTAATATTCACTAACAATATTTGCTTACCACAATCAAATGTACTTCAAATACACTTTCATAGACATGCAATCACCATGCTATGAAATGTGTACCATGAGATTGCATGCAGAGGTGAAACAAGATTTTGAAAGTTTGTCACAAACACATTGCCAACTGGCTAATCTAGTTAATTAAAATTAGCAATTTTCCACAAAAATAAAATTTATTAATGCGACCGGTTTCAATGCAACTACATCATCTCCTGGTAACAGTCATATTCTCGTTGTCTGCTATATATGCTGAAAAGCAAGTAAGGGGAGGGTAGTGGAAAAAGGGTGGGAAACAGAGGGAAGGGAGAAGGAAAGTGGGCAACGTGGGTGTCAATGGGGGTGGAGAAAGGTTTCAGGTGAGGAGAAAGGGGAAGGAAGCACTTTAAAATTGAAATTACAAAAATCACAACCTGACCAAAGGTAAGAAATTAGACGCCATGGAACAGCTGGAAATTCTACATCTGAAGGACTTGGACCTCATCAACGAAGTCCAACTCTCATCTTCACCCTCCCCCCTCCTCTCCATCGCCTTCCCTCGACGCACGTGTGACCAGTGATCTCCTCTCCTTAACTCTCGGAATTCCCCCCCCCCATTCCCCGGTGCACCCTCTGACCGTGTTATCCCGAAGAAGGCGTGAAGCTTTGTGTCCCCACTCCTTTCTCCCCCTTCCTTCCTCCCACCCCAACTCTGAATCCCTCGCTAGGGCTCTCCTTCACACCTCCCTGCGCCCCCCCCTTGGAACCATATAGACAGTGACCTCAACCTTTACTCCTCTTTGCACACTTCTTTGTGCATGGATATCTTTGCAGGCAGGGGGGGGGAACCCCGGTCCTCCCTTTCTCCACGGTCCTAGGAGCTTGGCGCGGCACAGAGTCCACCCTCACCGAGACAACCCTTCCAGCCAGCTGTGAGGTCTTCCGGACAGGGTTAATTTTTCACCCTTTCTCCTCACCCGAAACCTTTCTCCACCCCCATTGACACCCACGTTGCCCACTTTCCTTCTCCCTTCCCTCTGTTTCCCACCCTTTTTCCACTACCCTCCCCTTACTTGCTTTTCAGCATATATAGCAGACAACGAGAATATGACTGTTACCAGAAGATGATGTAGTTGCATTGAAACCGGTCGTATTAATACATTTTATTTTTGTGAAAATTGCTAATTTTAATTAACCATGTTATTCCACCATATCACGCCTGAAACGTCTCTTTTTATTGGCTAATCTAGGTTCAGCTATAATAATAATTCAGCCACACACACTTACTTAGGCTGTCACAATAATTAGTAATTTAACCATATTATAGTTCGTTATCTGCATAAGCCATACTTTCTGAAAGGAGTCCATTATCCAAAATCATTATTTCTCATAACAGCCTACTCCCATTCTGACCTTGATATCTGCTGAAATATGATTCCAGGCAAACTTCTTTCCATGCCTAATAGTCAAATGTCTAACAATTCTCAATTATAGACTTGCCTTTTACCACCATGTTACAGAGAAAATCAGTTTCAGAGTTGGTGAAGACATCAAACCCCAATTTGTTTCATTTTCGCAACACAAGCCCACCCTTAAAATTTTTAGTTTTTGAGGTGACAAAAAGAGCATTGAAAAGAATTCGGCACTACTTTTGTGGACTCAGTTACAATGCCTTTATCTCAAATACTCCCTTGCTAGGAATTACTTGGGTGTGACTTATTAATTACTCAGTGAAAATAGCTACAGTAATTCCTCTGCTACAGGTTACACAGGAAATCCAGAAAATACTAAATACTGGCCTGGATCATTTTTAATTAAGACAGCAGAGGCTACGAAGAGAGGCCACCCTGAAGATAACTATTTAATGATATTGGTAGCATAAAATTAAATCCAGGGAAATGTACACTATTTTTATCATACACTTCATAGAAGGTTCATTAACACACGTTAGCTAATTTAAAGAAACTTCAGGAAATACCACAAGAGCAACTTTTTAATTAAGTGATCCACTAATGCACATTAAACAATGCAAAAATTTAAAAGGGTAAAAATCATTCGCCTTGACTGGGATTCTGGCCAAGGTGAATGATTTGAACACTTTGACACTATTGCATTGTAACACACATTAACTTATGGAAATACATTAGTTTTTCATTATGCCTAGTTAAAGATAGTACTTTCCCCAAATAATACATGCATGCTCAGGATTTCTGCAGCATATTGTCTTAATTGTATTAGCTTCAGCTCTTCAGACAAAATTTTTATTTTCCTAAAGAGAATCTTCAGTGTGTGATTATTAATTTTTGAAAATTTAATACATTAATGATTTATTTTCATATTAAAGATGAAAATACCAGAGACATTGATGGATAAAAACTTTTTTCAAACTTGAAAATGACCAACAATATTTGATGTAATATCAACATCAAAAATTCAGATCATGCTGTACCAATTCTTGCATTTATGTATGATGCCTAAAATATTCATATGTGAGCACAAATTACATTACAGTAATTTAAGGGAGCAAAATAATGGACTTCAAAATTTTGAGTTCAAAATTAATTAACTTTAAAAACTAAAGGATGCGGATTTGTCGAGAAAAATCATGATACTGATTTATCTTTTCATTAAAATATTATAAATGTAAAGGTATGACTAGTAGATTTGAGTATTTATTCTACAAAATAGAAAAACTTAATACAATACCTGAATTAATTTAAATGTGTGTACTGGTACATATAAATAGAAATATCTATCAACAAGTTCTGCAAATTGCAAGCTCCCCTCCACTGGCCTAAACCCCACCACAAATATGTTAACTAATGCTTTTAAGAACAGAAATAGAAGAAGCATATATTTTTCTCCTTTTGCTCTTCATTCCATCGAGGGGGCCAAGTGGATCATTTTCCTCCTTCAGCAGCAGTGAGATACCCTTTACTATCACTCACAGAAGGGAGCCCTCCCAGAATCAACAATCTAGCACTTTCATGCTTCCTTTTAGCATCCTTGAAGATAAAACGTGCATCTTATATTTGTCCAAATCAATTTTATTGCTTCCTCTTTTGATAATAAAATAAATTTCCCCCATTCAAGGTATCTTCCATGAATTAGAGCATAGTTGATAGAAAACAAGATTGGAATGACCAAGCAAAAAATAAATAGGCAACCTACACAAGATTATCAATTAAAGTAAGCAAATATTGTTGGCCGACATAAAAATTAACACGAATAATATGTTCATAAAAAGCTACGTACTTCAGCACTCTTATTAAGCTAATATGCTATTTTCTTTAGTCCAAACTTCCATGTGTACATGAATTTAACTGCAAAATGCAGATTGGCTGGAATTCCACCTCTCCCTGCCCCTTGGCATGGGATATGGATGACAATTTGAAGTTACCCAGTGAGTCTAGCAGCTGTCTCACGGGTAATTGGGGACTTGATCTACGTGGATATTAGGAAAAAATCAGAAAATGAGGAGTCCAACAGTGCCCTGATTTTAACCCCGGACTTTAATGTGGAAAGGAGCAAATGTGACAATTACACAAGTCTTACGATTGCACTACCACCAGAGGGGCCCAGCCCAACTGTGTTACCCAATTATTCGTCCCCAACAGCCTTTTCCAACCCTGGGAGAGTCAGTCATTTGTTAATCATCATGATATGTGATAATAGGGTCGGTGACTCAAGCATTTGTCAGTCCCCAGCAGTACCTAACCTCAGTCGTCAATATCATGGGCAATCTTATCTTACGATGGTATCATGATGGGCGATAATAGGGTAGGTGTCTCTGGGATTGGTCAAATGTCCAGAGGTCACTAGCCTCAGTTGCCATCACCATGGGACGAACACTCACTCTACTAGCACCATGATACATAACACTGGGATATTAATTTAAAGTGATTTCAAGAACAGATTTTCAAGACTGATTTTACATTGTGATATGAAGTTAGCATTTAAAGTAATATTAAAGCAA
Organism: Hetaerina titia; assembly: GCA_037158775.1. Taxonomy (NCBI): domain Eukaryota; kingdom Metazoa; phylum Arthropoda; class Insecta; order Odonata; family Calopterygidae; genus Hetaerina; species Hetaerina titia. The sequence continues at coordinate 35,608,679 of CM073779.1, forward strand.
CAACAAATATGATGAGAATGGGTTGTCCAATTTAAATACAGTATTTAATTTAAATACTTCATGCAAATTGGGTTTGTTTTGTTCAGCATGGAAAACATACAGGGTTCCCTTTGTAGATCTTTGGGCTAGGTTGCTGGCATTATACTTCTTACTTATACCACTAATTGTACTTCTCTCTCCCTCAATTCTATACCTTCAGGAGAGAGCACAAGGCAATCATTGGACAAAAATCAGTCTAATACAGTCTCTCTATACATTCCGAAATATTTCAGTGGGTCTCTCAAAAGAGCTTTATGAGGAGAGTGAGAAGCACTTGACATTACAAACAGTTTTGGCTGTTTATTCTTGTAGCATTGGTGGCCTTAACCCCAACTCTTGCCTCAAGAGGATATCAACTCTCATCTCAGATGGGAATTGCAGTATGAATGTAAAAAAATTATCTTACCTTTTTCATTGAAAAAGTGTAAACCTATAAAATGTTATATGTAACAATTGATATAAGAATCAAAACTTTTGACAAAACTGTCTTTTGAGGAATAGGGTCGCAATATTCAGAGTTATACACTTGCAGTGAAATTAAATTCCAAACATTACTGGCTATGTACTATTGGGGCAATGTATAGACAGGATCATGATACAAATACATTTTTCAAGATGGTAACACATTTTCAGCCAAGGCCAACTGGAATATTTTTGATCAGATTCAAGGATGTTAATTGCACATATTGAAATATTCTAATGGCACATAAATGAATCCAATCCTCAATGTGCATGACTAGGGAGCCACAGAAAAGTGTTATTAATCCACCAAATACGAGGGAATAATTTTTGTCATAATTCCTATTTGTTATGATTTATGATCATCTATGAATAAGGATAATTCACAGATGTGTCTCTGTGGCTGATAGTCATAATGGTTAGTCATATGAATGAATGCAAAAAAATATTTATTTAGATATGTTAGAAACTATGCTAAATTACACATATTATCAGTACCTCCACTAGTTCACACAAGCTGTACTGTCCAAAGGTTAACTTACTTAATTAAGTTGGTGGTAGTGTCCAAAACTATCAACTCTATTAAAATAACATAATGCAACAACCAGAACTCTTACAGTACTAAATATAAACCTATCACAAATTTATATTACCAGAAATTATGTCAACCCCTTGCTTTGGAAAAACTGGCAATGATTTTCATGCATGATAGTAACAAAACAAAGTATTCTTACCGTTTAATAATGAGCTGTTGTCAATATTCCCTGGCAAAACACAGGGCTGTGCACCATCGTCATCTCTGACAAAACCAAAGTAATTCTGGAACTTCAACCACCACTCCAGGGAAATCAAATACCTAAGAATATTCAACATAATACATAAACAGATTATCTCTAACTAAGGTATTGATTTGAATAACTATTTGGCCAACAAATTAACCAAGAATGGAAAGAAAATGTTCAGATTTTCATGTTAATCCAACAACTATCACTTGTGCACAAAAGGACTCCAGAACTAGTTTTTTACACTCTAAATCACCAGTCCAATCACAGTTCAACTTATTTCTTTAATGTGGCTAAAATTTAATAAAAACACATTATTACTACTTCCCCTGCATAATGTGATGAAAATCACTCATTGTTTTGAGTTCACATACCATATTTTTAGAGGACTAAATGTCAAATTTTACAAAAAAATAATAAAAATTACTTAGCCTTCTGATAGCTAGGTTAAGGATAGTCCCTCCACTAACAAATATACACAACCTTATGTTCCTCCTCTCTATATCCTCCACCCCATATTGCTTTCTTCTCCTGTTCATTTCTTCCTGCCATCTAAAAGGAAGACTCATCCTTACTCTACATCCCATGTCTACCAACCTCCTGTCATGGAGCGTATCATGAAAGTGCCCCTCAATATTTTATCCCTATCCATTTTCTCAGCTGTTATATAAACTATGCTTATCACCCCAAAAGTCTTTTTGTTAGGCAAGGGTAAAACTCATACACTACTAACCTAAAGGTATGTGAAATTCATGCATTATGGTAGGGAGCCAAGTTACTTTCCCTGTGCCACCTATTGTTTCCCAGGAAGACCTGGCACCCAAAAATAAGTCACACAGCTTGAATAGAACCAAGGATCCCCAGAGGCATCACATGGATCCTACAGCAAGTAAACCAGTTCTCTACCCACTGGACTACCACATCCTATTAATACCATTATCATTGATTATAATCATATATTTCATCCATTTATGAAAGAACATATTGTAATTTTTATAATCCATGGTTCAAAATAAGAACATATGGAATTGCCCGGACAAATTCAAGAATTACCACATCTTCTCCAAAAAAGTTTTTATTTTAAAATTTAATTTTAAATAAAATACAGTACCATAATTGAATTTTTTAACATCCTTTATGGTTATAAGATGTTCTATTATAATCCTCAAAAAATATTTCATTTGGAAACTTTGTGATGATCCTGATGTGACACTACATCAGTATCAAAATCGTCCAAATATTACAATGCATGTATGCTCTAATGTTCTGCTGTAGCACATTATGCTCCAGGTTTTCATTTTGAAAGACTGGCTATTTACTTAAAACTACCCTATTTCAAACATCACTCTGCACAACCACAACTTTGGACTGTCTGCATTAAAGGATTTATGGCTGCCTACTTCAGACATTCAACAGAGTGAACAACGTAAAAATAAGAAATTGATAACAATTTGACATCCTACCCTTGGTTAATGCATATGCCAGCCTCGGTGCATGTGGGGTAACGTCCTCACCAGCTAACCGAGAGGTCATAAGTTTGATTCCCGCCTAGGTGTGTTTTCTTCCACCTAGGGCTTGGGTGTTTGCAATTGTCTTTAATGTAATATGTAGTGACAGTGCTCCGCTGGTGAAACACCTGGTGTTATGTTTCTCTGGCAGGAAACACCTGGTGTCCAATATTTCAGGCAGATAAATGCTATAGTGTCCCCATTTTAACATCCCTTCCACCCTCTGACCCTCCGCTCAAACTCAAAAAAATAAACAGGCATTTATCTGGCTCCTTAATTCCTGGAATGAACCAGGTAATTAGACATTATTTACCCCAACCTTCAGATATTTCTGCCCCCCTCTGCTCCCAAAACCTTCCATACTGTTCCCACACTTCTAAAACTTTCGCTCTAACTCTTCCCCTCGCAAACCTTTCCCTGCCTTCCCCTTCCATCCAGCGCCCCCGGCCCCTTCTGCTAACCCATTCATTTCAGTTCCTTCGTCTATCCCTTGAGAGAGGTGGTTTGACCACAGAAAATTCAGAAACATGCGAGTTCCTTTTTTTATGTGTTTCTTTATTATTTCATATGTACACGTTTATATATATATATATATATATATATATATATATATATATATATATATATATATATATATATATATATATATATATATATATATATATATATATATATATATATGTACATATATGCATATTTTTTAAGGTTATCTATCAGTTAAAGTAGGTTTTGGATGGACACAACTACCAAATAACTATCTCATAACAAAAACCAATCCAGCATCTTACTCTAGAAGTCCTTCTTCATCTCTGTGTACTTCCTCCCTTCATCCTGTCCAACATCCTTATCTTATTCCTGCCCCCTCGTCGTTTCCATAAAATTCTCTTCTCTATTAGTCTTCAACATCCCATTGCTGATCAATATGCTTTTCATCCATTTTTCCTGCCTCCTAATGATTTCTCCCAACAATCCCCTCTCCTCGCCCACCACATCCAGCACTTCTTAGTTTGCTTTCTTTTCCATCTATTTTACCTTCTCCACGCCCACATTTCAAAAACCTCCTATCTACTTCTATCATCCTGCTTTAGTGACCATGTTTCTATACCTTACATAATTACGGTCCAAACCAATGTTTTGACGAGCCTTTTCTTAACATTCTTACTCAACGTCCCTGTCATCAACAACAAAAACCAAAAATACAGAAACACAAAAAAGAAAAGAAACCCACATGTTTTGAATTTTTAGTGGTCAAGCCATCTTTCTCAAGGAAAAGAAGGAAGGAGCTGGAGAGACTGGATGGAAGGAGAGGCAAGCAAAATTGAGACACTTCAGCATCTATCAAAGGGAGTGTTTTGTTCGGAGGCATGTTTTGGGATTGGGAGCATTCCAATCAAGAATTTTTACATGAGGAGAGGGGGTTATTGATTCTAATATTTAGGAGTGTGGTATACTGTCCCATTTAAATGGCAGGGCATAGTTGGTACTTCAGAAGGTAAACTACATTGCTGGAAAAAAGTTAAAAAATGGATGGGAGAGGGATGAAGTTCGGGTTTTGAAAATAGGATATGTTTTGCATTTTGGTTTACTGCAGGGCATGGGAGTTGCTTTGGGATGAGGCAGGAATTGGTTGACTTGAGATCTGATAAGTTGGTGGGGTGTTTGAAAGTAATGGAGGGGCATTTGGGAAAAAGGTTGGCGGTGAAATTATGGTTTTTGAGGATAGGGTAGAGGTTTTTTATGATTGATCTCAGAGACTCTAGGCCAGGGTACAAATTGAATAAGGGTGGGTGTCTGCGGTGAAGTAAGGTTTGGGAATGTAAGCATGTCCTTGGATTCTTTTGTTTAGGAGGGATTCAGGATAACCTCATCGGAGGAAGGAATGGTGTAGATTTGAGAGGAATTCATCAAGAGAGTCAGGGTGATTGCAGACTCTGTCCTTTTATGGAAAGGGAATAAGGAATGGAGGTTTTGGTGTGATATGGGTGGTAACTGTTATAATGTAAGTATTGTTGAAGAATTCTGCATATTCGGGTTTTCACGACGCCGGATGCAACTTCCGCAAACTGTTGTCGGCTTCAGACAACAACGCGGTGAAAACCCGAATATGCAGAATTCTTCAAGCCACCGCCGCGAAAATCTACGCAGCCATGTAAGTATTGTTGTTTGTTGGTCAGTTTAATATGTACAGAAGTGAGGATTTTTTTGTCTATTAATGATATATTTACATCTAGGAATGTGATTTGGGAGGAGGAAACAGTAGAAGTGAAGGAGACAGAGGACGAAGCATTGAGGTCAGGAATGGATGTTTTCAGGGAAGAAGTACCATGTGGCCAGGGAAGGAAAATATCATCAATATATCTGAGCCACAATAGAGGTTTCAGGGGTTATTTTATCAGGAATTTTTTCTCTCCGAGACCAAGAAAGAGGTTTGCAAAGGAAGGGCTGAACCTGCTGCCAATGGCACCACCCTTGATCTGCAAGTAGAATTTATCGTTAAAGGAGAAGGAATTATGGATGAGGATGAAGTCGGCAAGGGTAACGAGAAATTCAGTGCTGGGTATGTATGGCTTAGAACATTGGGAGAGGTAGTATTGGAGAGCAAAGAGACCTTCTGAGTGGGGAATGGATGTATAAAAGGATGTGGCATCAATAGTGGCCATGGCAATCTTGATATCTGGAAGGAGGGAGGTTGATTTTAGTCTTTGCAGGAAATAGTATGAATCTTTAGTGAATGACGGTAAGGAGTGAACTTATTGGCTGCAGGTAGTGGTCTACAAATGCAAAGATTCTTTCCATTGGGGAGTTACGGTAGGATAAAATCGGACGACTGGGATTTCCACGTTTATGGATCTTCGGAAGGATTTAGAAATGAGGGGTCGGTAGGTGGGGAGGGCTATGTCTGAATCAGATAAACCTTGATTGGGCTCATTGGAAGCGAGAAATTCAAAGAGTTCCTCTTCAAGTGTGACATTTGGGTCTTTGGATATTTTCCGGTTGGAAGAGGTATCAGAGAGTTGTGTGTTAACCTCCCTTATATAATCTGTTCTATTTAAAACCACAACCATTGAAGCTTTGTCCATGGAAGTAATGATAATATATGGATTATTAATTAAACTTCTTAATTAAGAGGATTCGGCGGGAGACAGGTTAGGTTGGGGATTTAGGAGCTTGAGGAATTCTAGACAGAATCATCAAATTTCAACTGCATGATTTGAGGGGAGGGGATGGAGTTCTTGGGCAGATACAGGCATAAATCTACAAAGGCCACTGTGAATAAGTCTGGATATTTGCTGGGGTAAAAAATGGGAATTCCAAAATACCTTCCACTAGAGATTCCAGCAAAAATGCAATGCGTCTGCGAGGATTGTCACGTGGTTTATTCTGGGGGTGAGAGTGAATGAGAGGCCCTTGTTCAAAAGAGAAGTTAGTTTTGGGCTAAGGGTTGAAATGTTAACCACTTGGTCTACGGGGGCCTCCGTTTTCTCGTCTAGTGGGATGTAGGTGGGTATGGAAGCTTTGGAATGGGGATGATGCTTAGGGAAAACCCAGAAAGAGGTTGGCGGAGGGAGGTTAGAGATTGGCACGAGGTGTGGTTTGTAGAGGTGGTGGAAAAGTAGCCAGGTGAAGCAGTAGCTGTGAGCAATTCTCACCATAGCTCCTCTACTATTTTGGATACACTACTAAGCTTATCATAGTGGTTTACAAATATAGCTCCTCTACCCTGAAAGTGATCCAATTTGGCAATCAATCCACATTCGAGAGGATCCCATATGCTAACAGGATATTCTAAATAAGGCCTAAACCAGTGAAAGATAACTTTTCTCTTTAACCATTTCATCACATTTACGGAGTTCTCTTGAAATGAATCATTTTATATTGGCTTTTCCACATATTCCCTGTATGTGTTTCACTCAAGAGAGGTCGTGAGTGAGAGCAATTAAGTATTTAATCAAATTAACATTTCACTTCGGTGTTCCCTATGCAGTAGGCTTTCAGGAGTGAATTGCTCTTTTTCCAAAAATTCATCACTATGCACTTTTTAAATGTAATTCTAATTGTCAAATGTCGCACCAGCACTGTATAGCATTAAGGTCATCTGATAAAGCTGCTTTGTCCTCAGGATCATGGACAACACAGTAAAACACTTCATCGTTGGCAAATAAATGTACCTTACTAGTGCCTATGGAGTCAATGTTGTTAATGTAAAGTAGGAATAAAAGAAGTCTGATAACTCTTCCCTGGGGAACACCTGAAGTAACTTCTACTGCACTTGAGCCAACTCCATCTATGACCACTCCTTGTAACAAAACATTCCAAGAGTCTTTAATTCAACCCAAGATAATTTTATCCATGCCATATGCTTCTAGCTTTGTGAATAGTTTACTATGTGGCACTTTGCTTCCTTAAAATCTAGAAAAACCACATCCACTGGAACATTGCTCTCTCTTGAAATAATAAGAATATTATGCATAAAAAGTGCAGGTTGTGTCACGGGGGATCTCCCCTTGAGGAAACCATGCTGAGTTTTCATCAATAACTTCTGACTATTGAGATGTCTCATGATTGAACTAGTGAGAGAAATAGGTCTGTTTATGCTTGGTTCCTCCTTGTCTATATTTTTACATATTGGTGTTACGTTAGCTAATTTCAAATCTCTGGGAACCTTGTCGTCTGCTAGCAACTTCTTAAATATGATTTCTAGGTACGATGGAATTTCCGACTTTAGTTCCTTAGACATACGAGTGGGTATTTGATCGGGCCTGGAGGATTAATTCACATTTTGCAGCAAACCTTCTATTCATTATATGAAATTTCAATTTTGGGCATTGGTTAGCCGGCACAATTAGGTTACCTATCAGAGAAAATCAGGAAGGAACTTTGGAAGACCGAATTTAATAACTTAGACATTTCTAAACTGCTGGTTACCCTTTTACCTTTATCATTTTTGAGTGAATTAACTGTAGACTTATTTCCCTGAACCTCTCTGACATGCGACTAAAATGCTTTTCGATTCTCTTTCAAAATTTCTGCTAGAAAGCCATGTTAGGTTCTCATTGTTTATTGCTATGCTGTCACTGCTTTTTGTCCTCTTTCATGTTTTTGTTACATTTTTCAGTGTAAATTGGCACTACTGCTGTACATAAATAACGTTTTAAAATAAATGACTTTAAGTGGTTTAAATAGATCTGAAAGCCTTGATTATTTCCAACAGACCTTCGGGGACCTTGCTCCTTCCCATGCGACGATTTTTCAGTGGTTTCAAGAATTTAGAATAGATTGAACTTCGTTGAATAACAAGGAGAGGAGCAAGCATCCGGTGACTGCAGTGACTGAGGGAAACATCGCCGCTGTGGAAAAACCAGTAAACAAAAACAATTATGTGGCATTTAATCCTTTGTACTCGGGTGCCTTTTTTCTCGATTGCCTTAGTCTACTCGGGATTTAATTTTTTAAACACCCTAAATTTACTAAGCGTGGCACAAGAATGAAAAACTGGAATTTCTTTGTATCCAAACTAATTTAATTGGATTTTTTTAATATAATTATTGATAAATTTATTGATAAACCATAAGTTTTCATGGTATGATATTTTTGGAAGCATTCACCAACATGAAGACCTAGTTTACATTCACATGTCTCACAGATGTGTATCGTCACTCTTCTTCCACCTTTGATTTTTCGGTTAGAGCAAACCGCACAATCTTTATGTTTTTTGGTAGGGTGAGGTGTGATTATGTGGAGTTTCCCATCTAAACGTTGCTCTATGTTATTGGATGGTAATCTAACCGTGGAAGTTTGTGACACATCTCTGAATATTCCAACGAGATTATGTACTAGTTTGCCAATAAAGTTCACATGCAAGATCGGTTTTTCATTTTTTCTTTGTTGGCATTCTTTGTATAATATATATGAATTTACACCCTCCAACTCAAGATGCCTGATAATGCAATGGATAAAAAAAGAATGTTTGATGAGACTTTTTTTGTTGCCATTCTTTGTACAATACACCTTCCTACTTGATTATGCAATAGATGGAAAAATAACGATTGATGAGATAGCCGACACTAGGTAGAAAAGGAAATGAAAATATCCAAACTAGAAAGCAATGAACTACGGAACACTTGACTGAGTTAACTTCACATTCTGGCGATCTTTTTTACTGAGACAGATCATCTCTCAAAGGCAATGCTTTACATTTAGCTGACTTCCAAGTAATGAAGGGCAAACAAGGCAAATGAAAAAGAACTTACAACACAGCAAAGAGATAACAACAAACATCTGCGTAGGTGGTGGCATCCTTTGGAGATGGCATTTATGTCGACGACGAAATTATGGGTCGATACTATTCATTTATAAAACAAGTCATGCTATTAATTAAGCTTTACTTTACTTGTCCTTTCACACAGATGATTACAAGTAAAGTTATAGGAAAATATGGGCAAAAATTCCAATTCCCCTCATAGTGAAACTCCATGTCAAGTGTGGCTCGGCATACGAGCTTCTGCCGCTGCTAACCGTGTCGAGTCACACTCGACATACGAGTGCAAAAGGTTAAGGATATTGAAACGTCACTAAGGATTGCATCGCTGGCAGTTTCCAAAATCCTGTTGGATACCTCACACTTAACAGTATGAAAGTGCATCTGCATTGAATATTGTGAAGAAATGTTGAAATAATTCGACAGGCAACTCAGTCATCGATCGAACATCCACCAAAAAAAGTGAAGCAGCTTCTAAGCATCAGAATTAAAATGGTGGCAACTTTCTCTGTATATATATTATGCTTTCAATTCTGTACATAAAAAATAATATCAGCAACTATTCCCTCAACCCATCATCATTACACTGGAAAAAGGCACAACATACATTATGGCAATATACAAACTACAGCAGCAAAATTAGGGCCTAAGGAAATGGACATAAGGTTATATAAAAAATCCCAGAAATATAGGTGAAACTTAAGTAACTACTGTGCTCAAACATAAATTATAAATGTGCACACAATCAAGCACATTCTGCTCAGAAGATGAATATCTCAAAAAAACTCCTGGTTATTGGGTCACTCCTTTTAGTATGTTAATGCTCTGTGATTACTGGATATTTGTGTTTATGCTAAATTTGAATATGATTGTTTGTACCATATTTGTATCTCAATAGCTTCTGTATGCATTGTATTTCATTCTCAGACTCATCTCATAAATTATGTACCTACTCTATTCACCTCGTATTTTGTAATGTGATCTTAAAGCAAATAAAATGTATTATTTTTATCATAATCACTCCCTCATCATTGAATAATTCATTTTCGCCTACATCAAAATGAAATATATAGTCGTCTTTATTTTAGGAAACAAGATGCATGCCATGACTTGCGATTTGAATTACTGGTAGATTGCTAGGCCACAGGTAATTACATGTAATTCCACAGCTAATAAAAACTCATTACCATTCTCTCATTTCTTTAGTAACAATTGTTATTCTCCTTCATCTAAATGCCACTGACGGCTAACCTTGGTAAATAGAGCTAAAGATAAGGCGAAAAAAACAGTTAAATTCCATTTCCATTTACTTTCTCATCTTTTGGCATCAGTAGCCCAAAGTTTATACGAAATAAATTATTTCACAGTTGAAGATCGAGCTCCCTTCTATTCGCCAACTCCGAGGATGCCTTCAAGTGCAACCAAGATAAAGCATATGTTCAAATTTCTCTAACAAAATTCAGTTATTAAATTATAACCAACATGTTTTTCGATAGACTTTACTATCTGACACTTGAACAATACACTAGGTGCTCTCAAATAACTTTCCTAGGTGACTGCTTCAGTTGTCGCAGATGTAAAACAGACTACACTACGACAACTCTCCGCATAACTACTACGCAGTTTGGGGCCAGGAGTGCTCTAATAAAACCAGATTATTATTATTAGTATACTACCTGATAAGGTAGGTTTAGGATGGACACGGCCAATAACAATTGCGTCCGACCCTAGTGGGGCGGCCGTTAAGCGATGGTGTCGCATTTAATATTGAAGGAGGCAACGGGAAACCATCTCATTATTTATCTCAAGATTTATAGCATGGAAAATAATATATCTTTCCAAAACATGAGCGTTGCCTGGGTGATTTTTCTATGGACGGGTAAAATTTCATTCAATATAAGAAATCTGCAATGGCGCCTTTAGCTATAGGATGAAAAACTTTGTTTTCCCTAATCCAGGGCCATTTTTCTGTGGCCTGGGTGCATGGCATAAAATAGAAGGAAAGGTAATGGCAATTATAACATTAAAATTGAGTGGAGCATTGAATCATAATATCACGATGACAGATCAAAATAGCATGTGTCACCATCGTTGGTAAAACTTAACTACGTTAATGAATAATAATAGTCATAAATATGTCGCCGAAACCACCAATATTCCACCTCTACCAGTGTTGCCCAGCCTATTGTTAGTCTACTTTCTGGATATAGCAAAACGAAAATTCGTGGAGTTAAGCCGCCTGGTCTCTGCTTAACTAGACATATACTTGTTAGATAATTTAAACACAAACAATTACAACACTTCCACTTTTCTTTCTTAAGACAACGACAACGGAACAATGACAAAGGCTCATGAAAATCACTTGGTCTGCACGGAGTAATTCTACTCGGTATCAATATAACCTGAAGCGAAAAATCAATCCCCTCTCCCCTCTAAGTAATACAGAAGCACAAATCCGGACACACCCAATAATAATGTTATAATGATAACGCTTTACTTTCAAGAGATCACAAAGTTTGCAAACCAATTGTTATACGCCCATTTACCGTAATAGATATGACCCACACTAACCTCATCCCAACGACGTGCATACATATTTGTAAATTGAAAATAAAGTAACTGTAATTACCACGTTTGTCCTTTGGACATCTTCTTGGACAGTAATGGAGTAATTTCCTTTTTCTTGTCTTCGGTCGTAGATTCCTCTTCTACCTGATTCGCCATTTTTACAAACGTTAGAGATATCGTAACCTCTTTCAGTACCGCCGTGTAGACTTCGATACCCACTAAGCCACTACAAGGCAGACCCTAATCGATATATGCTAGAATCGAAATATAATTGTGATGAAATTTTGAAAAATTCTATGGAGACAACTGGGTTATGAAAAAGAGTTTTAATTTCCTTGTTGGCGGTATTTAATTAATGGTTACAAAAATTATATTGTCTCATTTATTTAATGTTTCATTCCTTTTTTTCAATTGCTGATGTGCTCATGGTGTGTGATAAGAAATTTCTAGAGCGACCAATTGCAAGTTATTGATGTTATTGACTTCTTGGTAGGCAACGTTGCGTAAGTGTGAGTGGTGGTTGCAACCCCGGAATTCTTTAAATAATTAAATTAAACATATATTTTCAAATATGTCATAAACTTTGACGGGGCAGGGCGGATATTTGCATTCGATATGCTTGCGAAAAAATAAGGTGACAGGACTTTTTTCTACAGCGAGCTCTATCTTCCCAAGGTGTCTTAATTTTTTTCTTACTGCTCGATAGAAATAACTATACTCTAAAAACTTTGGAATTTGATTGTTTCAGTCAGCTGAATTAGACCGGACAATAATAATTAATAGTATATTGATGAAAGATTTTGAAATTAAACGATTGTAGAATTTTGTGTCTGTTCAAGCCTAACTTGGATACATTCAATTGAAGGAATTTTTCACCAATGCTTACAAATATAAATCGTGATTATAATCTGTCAGATTGAAAAAAAATCAACAGGCTTATTGTGATCTTAGATTTTGTTAAATCTTTTTTAGTTTCAGGAAAACTTATCTGAATACACACCGAGTCTCCAAACTGAGTAGAGTCTCTGGTGTGCAAAGAGTAACAATGTTGTTTTCAAAAGTTTTATATGGGCGTAGACGTTTGGACAGCTTCATACTAGTATTGATGGGGAGAGAGAGGTGAAAATGTTATATGAATGAGTGAGATAGAGGAGTAATCGAAGTAAAAACAATTTGACATTTTATTTCACTGGGAAGGTCCTTGGCATTTCCTCGGGGATTTCTCACAAGTTTCACAGTAAGTTCTCTGAAATCTCTAGCTGCTTCAAAGAATAAGGGTTGTTCAAGAACTCACCATAAAAGATATTAATACTATAATACATTTTGTGTCGATAGCTGAAAATATTGAGGATCATTTTGAAATTACATCGGAATGTACACAAATTTCATGTTAACTCCGTTAGATCAGTTGAACTTTTTCAGGAGTGAGGGAAATCATTAGACCACTTAATGGCCCTTGTGGCACATGAGTTATGCCGTTTTAAATAAAAAGAAAGTATTCTCTCTAGCTGTCTTTAGATTACATTCTCTAAATTGAAACACAGCACATCAGAATTTTTCTGCTGCAATAGAATTTTAGTGTGCCAAGTAAAAAGTACCATTTTAATGAGTAAATTTTTTCCAGCTAGAGTCAGCAGCACTTTTGATTAAGTAATGGCTTTCAAATGTTATTTGCAGTTCTGACTAATGCTGATGCCATTGACCAGTTCTTCAGGAAACATGATACCATCTATTTTTTTTAGCTACTTTTAACGGATTCATTCATAACAGCAATCAGCCTCTTTTACAATTAATTAATAAAGATACAATATGGTGCCTGCTTATAAATACCTGTGTGTAAATAAAATAACTGCCCTAATTCCTATCTATCATGAAATGGCTAATGACAATGTTTTAGTCATTTGTGGCTCTATATTTAGGTAAATCAGAATTGAGTGATAACCCCTATGTGATTGGCTTACCATTGCTTCAAAACTTAGGACTAACATCAGCAGTGAGAACAGGATTACTCTCACAAGTATGCTCTGAAGGAAAAATGAAGGAGAGAAAGAAAAGTTAGGGAAAGTATGCTATCGTACATCAAAGTACATTAAAATGTGTCATAGCATGGCTCTATGCTTTTTACCAGTAAGCCAAAACCACTTTGGAAGAACATGTGGCCAAATACCTTTCTCTGAACTCGACAAAAATCATTCTAAGTGCTTAGAAAAACAGAAATGAAACGTTGGCTCATTTACTAAAACATGTATTTTCTAGCATCAATATTATTATTATATAAATCTCATTACAATTAGGCAATTTTCCTGGTGGCAACAGTTAAGTCTGGGTAATGATCACTCTTACAATGCATATACATACACAAGAAGAGCAGATATGAGATAAAATGCTCTTATATACAATGACACTTTAAGATTGCCAACCGCACCTTTACCATCACACACAGGCTAGGTTCACACTATACCTACAATGCTCAGTCGCCGCACTCCATCTATAATCACACACTCTTCAATTTCATATACCAATCAAAATCATGCGCTGTTAACACATTCACTTTTGCAATACAACTTCTCATGCTGTCCACATCTCATACAAACTATATTTTAAAAAGTACAATAGTATAATAATCAATGAAGTTTATCAACCAGTGGCTGTTTTTTGTTATCTATCTCTTGTCCACCATTCCCGAATGTAGTCAGCGATTCTTTTTTCCATTATTTTGCAAACAAGTGATGCTATGCTTACCATTCTATAATTTTTGGCTATTATTTTATCCCCTTCTTGAAAATTGGTGCAATGTTTACTTTTTTTCCAATCATTAGGCAAGGCATCACTATTTGAAGTTACTTTGAATAGATAACTCGGGTACTATTTTGGTATCACCTAGTTTTAGAATGCCAATGGATATATTGTCCGGTTCCACTGACTTATTTTTCCTCATCTTTCTTATTTTTTCACAAAATACAAGTCCTCCACAATAATACCATTTGTCAAGGGAAGTGAGCTGTTTTATGCTCTTTCCTTGATGAAGTTCCCTGTCGTTTCTGAGGTATTTAGGCAAGCTTTATTTTCCTTTTTGTGTTCTATTCCCTGAAAAACATCCGTAAAGCAGGAGTTGAAAATATTTGCTATTTCTGCAGAGTCAATTATAATTCCATTATCGTTGGTTTTTAATATGTTCATGCATTCCCGGTCGTCTTTTCTCATTCTAATGTATCTATTATATTTTGTTGCATTGTCCTTTGAAATTGCATTAATAAGAAATTTTTTCTTTGCTTTTTACTTTTCCTTATTTAGGTTCTGGATCAAGGTGCTGTAATAGTCATATTTCTTTACTTACTACCTGAGTAAACCCTTCTTTTTTAATGCGGCAGTTCACCTGGTCTTGTGCCTGCGTGCCCCCTACTGTTTTGCCCACCCACCCTATTTCTGGAAATTTTAAATCCCCGGCTATGATGATATGATCTTGGGGGTTTTCAGAGTAATAGTCATCAAGGTTCTCCAATGAGTGCATACCTTCACTTGGACTTCTATACACAAAAATTATCTTTAACCATTTGCTATTTTCTGCTTCACATATCCTTACCCACATCATCTCACAGTCAGTTTTTTGCCTATCTAAAAAGGTTATTATGTTGCTACAAACACAAATGAATATTCCTCTGCTCCTCCCACCTCGATCCCTTCTATAGACATTGTAATTTGACGGAAAAATTTTGGCCAATGTCATGCTATCATGAAGCCATGATTATGTTCCGTTTTAAAATTTACTTGAACCCAATTGTGTAGTTATGGATGTAAAATCTTAGTGGGTAAGATTCTAGACTAGCTTTCTCAGTATAATGGTATGACAGTTTACAGTCCCAAAACATGCCGTCATCCACTAACTTTCATTTGATAGTTGTTCTTCCATTTCTATCCTTCACATCCTTCCTCCCCACTGCATCAATTTCACAGTTTAAGAATATGGAACAACTAATAATTTGATCATTTAAGTCATTCTTCCTACCAAGACCCAATAATTTTCATTAAACAATATGGCAACATTGTCTCCAATCCCCCAAGCATTGGCCTAATCCTTAATTATATAATTACTCTTTCCTCCTACCTAATTTAAATCTCACTCCTTCCTGTTCCATTATACTTAGCTCCTTCTTTTCCTTCATCTCCCATGCCATTTTCCTCTCCTAACAATCACTTCCCCCTCTTTATGCACCACTCACAATAGCACAGTACACTTTCAATTCATTCTTCTGCTGCAGATTCTTCTGAAGTGGTCCCCTCCTGGCATTGAGTTTCAGGAAAATTTTTCTTTATATTCCTTTTAATGATTGTCTAAATGAACTGGTTTAAAAGATCTTATGTGTGACATGCTCTTTATTGGTGAAGTTCTTTTCAAATTTCATTGGCAAAATTGAGGGAATTTCAATTCCAGATTGCATTGTTTTAAATTGATGGCCCAAGTCAGTTGGGTCTTTCTCATGGCAAATAAAGAGATCCCCACCAGCGGTAACTTCATGCTCTGTAAGCTTTTGGGTATTGATTTGAAAAATTATTTTCCTGAAATATATTTGTGTACTGTCTGATAAGAGGTGTCAAGCACAGCTGGGCAAGGGAACCTATAACTCTAGAAATTAGCCTTTTTCTTTCCCTTATATCCATCCTCCTGATCCTTCTAACTCAGTTACATAAGCAAACAATACCCAGATTACATCATGGTCAAAGAACATCCCTCTTAATCATTACTCTAAGCTGTTCTCTGTTCTTAGAATTACAAAACTCAATTGGGACTGTTTGAGAGTCAGAGTAAATAAACTTAAGTAGGTAGAGATTACCAGGACATAATTACTTGTGAAGCACCCAAGGTAGGTTACCTCGAATTGCTAAACACCATACTGATTTCAACAGATGACAGGATTATGAAATAAGAGAGTGAATGAAATATCATTTAATTGATCTTCCCAGGATAAATCAGTTTAGTCAACTTTATTTCTATTAAAATGAAAATATAACTTCCAATAGCCAAAATAACATACAAAGTCAAACTGTGATTGACTGCAGTTTTATTACATACAAGATATAGAAATCAAACAACAACAATGACCCACAATTTACCTTAAAATAATTTCTGCTTTATAAACTAACCAAGACTGTCTACACACTTCTATCAAAGAACTATCATATATCATTCATTACAAACATTGTTTACTGATTTAATGGGTGAAACATTATGAAACACATTAACAAATTTTATTCAACTGATGATCATTAATAAAGAAAACACTCTAAGTTAACTAATGGACCCTCAAGTCTTTACCTAGCACCATCACCTAGCTATGAACTACAGAACAGAGGACTGGCAACTTATTGCAAAAGATTACCAAGCAGTAGAATATCTTAAACCAAAATGAACTCAGCAATTAGAAATCCATTTTCAAGCATATAATATACATTCATTTCAGTAATGCATGGTCTACTGAATACATACACATTAAGCATCAAAAAGATTTTAATTATTACAAAAATACATATGATAGTGACTATATCACTACAATACCATTAATTTAGAGGTGAGGGTTTACAGATTCACTTAACAGTAAATTCAATCTTATAACATTGCCACTTACTCAATTTGATAACCTAAAAAACCTTTGGACGTTAAGTCATTTCTAAAACATTATATGTTAGACAACAGCATTAATGTAGTATACATAACTGCACAGGTGACTACTGTAAATATTAAGGGTTAATTTTTTCTACTTTTCACTTAATTTAATATGATTATCAATTATTTTATTACCTTACAGTTAGCAATAAATGAAATAATTAATAAAAGCAAAATTGTAATTTTGATCAATATATTTGTTAAAGTATCTTAAACCATTTCTTTGATTTTTTGTTTGGCCCAAGACTGTTCTGTAATAGAAATATTTTAGTGCATTTCAAATGTAAGGCAAAAAGTTAGCCATGCAAGTATTGGTAATTTAGGAGTAAATAGTTTTAAATGTCACAAGTAAAATATTGCAATTTAAAATTTCATATGAAAATAAAGCTAGTATTAATAGAAAAATAAAAAATGTTTATACATCATAGTAGTTTAAAATTTTAAGTACCCATTAAGTTGCATATAAATTTTTTATGTAAGACAAGAGAAATAAAATAGGCTAATGTAATATGCATTTCTATGACACTGAAGGTCACAATTATCTTGAGGTATTATTTTCATAAAAAATTATGTTTTCAACAGTGTCTTGAAATATCATCTAATACAGACTCATAAGTACACAAAATAGATTGCAACAAACTTTCATTTTATTACTCAATGTTTTTCTGTCAAGGCTTCACAACAACTATAATAACCAATTTTAGCATTGCATTAAAATGGTTGGGTTAACTCTCATTTGAAAATCATAACCTCTGCATACATTGTTCTGGCAGTAGAGTTCACTGGCCAATAGTTTCAGCAGAAAAAATGAATTTGTTATTATCATGTTTCAAAACTTCTAATTATCACAAAAAAATATAGTTGGTTCATTCCTTATGAATCAATGTAAATTATGCATTGGCATCAACAGGTAATATGGGCTTCAATGAGCCCAGGCTCTAGGGCCTGAGGAGTGGAATACAAAGAACAATTGAATTTGAATTAAATTTTATGTGGATTCACCAAAAGATTTAACTTACCTGACATAAAAACAGAGGATAAAGCAATTTAATCATTCAAATATGACTCTCTAATACAATGATATTTATTGTTTAAAAAGAGATAGAAAATAAACTTCTACGTAGGTTTACATTCTTCTCAAAGAAACATTCTAAATGGCCGTGAAGAAAAGTGAAAGCCTTGTGACAAGTAGCAACCTAGGTAAATACCATTAAATCAGTGAGTTCAACATAAAAGTTTGGAATTTACATATGCTAGCAAACAGTAAAACTCAAAATAAGAAAGCATAATTTCAACGGTAAAGATAAGTCTCTTTTCCTCCTGATGGGTCGAATATCACTCTCCTTGCCAAATAGTTGAAAATGTTTTCAGAAAATGTACAGCTATAATTTTTTTAAGATATGGATAAGGTTTATTAACTAAATTTTCTATGTGGGTAGCATTCATCTTATTGCCATGAGGAGAGAACTGATTCACTTGAGCGAGAACTTATTACAATAACCAAGTGTTTACTTAATACAGTTATCATAGTACTCATTAATACATCTAACACTACCCAAGTAATCTTTTCAAAAAATAGGAACATCAGGCAATTCTAGCATCTAGTAACATAAATTCTTAGAATCTACACATAAAATTATAAGTCTATTGTTAATATAATTTGAAAGAGTAAGTAGGGTCCTTTCAAAAGATTTGAAAGGAAAATCTTACTTCATGAAATATGAGTGAAAATGCCATTAACACTGGCACTGGTCTTGTTTCAGATACAGCTGGAAATGTTAGTTATAACTGAAAATCTGTTAAGTGAAATATGCATTCTCAATTAATTTTATTTTACCATCTTTCTCATGCTGTGCACATATTTATTACTCTTATTTTTGTAAAAAATACAAAATTTGTTCAACTGTGTCTACATGTTAATGTGCCCTACTTAATGCAAAAATTGAGGTTGCTATGAAATGAACCCAATGCTGCTTGCACATAAGTTAGTCTGAATGAAACAGTCACAAAAACTAAAAATATGTAATTTGTTTAATAGACTGTAAACAATGAGACTAGTGGATTTCTCAAGATACAGTGATGAGGATGATCTTTTACATTCCATTAAAGTAAATGAATGGAAATTTAAAAGAAATATGTGAAAGGTACATTCTTGTCCATTTCCTGCCATGGACAATGGTAGAGGAGAAATAATTTCAATGAAATGTTAAGAGAGTATCAATGCATCAAAAGAATCCAAAATCAAACACTTGAAACAAGTCAAGATGAATATGGTGAAAAAACTTTTAATGATGTCTGCTAAACCAATCAATAAAAAGTACTTTAACCACCTCTTCTCAGGACACTCATAAGAAATAGGCAATTGATACCTGATAAGGCAGAACTACAAATACCAATTACTCCATGAACAAAGAGTGAAAGACTAACTCATTGAATTGATGCATCAAACAAAAAATCATTGGCAAATTACCAAAATAGCATCAATAATATTAAATGGAAGAAATCCATGATTATACACACTTTTGCACCAAAAAACTGCTCAATTGCTAGAGTTATATAAAACACCTGCTATAATTTAATTTCCTTATAAGACTATTTAAATTAGTTTCGAAGGAGTAAAGCATACCAACTGCTCAGTAAGGCTTAGAAGCACTGATATGAGATTATTGAAAACTTGGGCATATTTCCAGTAGAAGCCAGAGAGTATCATCCAAGATATATTCTACCAGTGACAGCATAAGTGCCATAGCAATTTCTATATGTGGATAAGCCAATGAGGAACTATTTTACCTCTAAAAAATTAAGCTGAATGTAATGGGAATTACAGCAACCATTAATAAAAAAGAATGTTGAGATAAAAATAAAATATTAGTAATAACTTTATTGGTTCAGTCGACTAGCAACTGTAAACATAAGGTATAAAGATACACAGAGTGGTCAAGATACAATACTTGCACATAAAAACAGAATATAAAACTAAACTATATTCACAGTAGTTGGAATAATTATTGTATTTAAATGCCATGCAGTAAAATTTCCAGTGATCAATATAAAAATATTCAATTTTAAAATTACTTCTTAATATATTTATCAAATTCATCACAAAATTTATCATCATATAAAATGCTTCAATACACAACTGATATAATAACTTTGTCTATGATAGCAATTGTGTTATGTTCATACAGTTAGTTACATGTATTTTAGTATAATTTTCAGCAGAGCAATAATCCCTAAAAATGACAAATATGGCAAGTAAAAAATCCAGAAAAATAATATGCAGAATGTTACAGGCATTTCCTTGTTAAAATAGGTTAGCAAAATTAGTAAAAAAATATACAAGTCATACTGCATATATCATGCTCCTATTTTAACTTTGACTTTTAACCTAATTCAGCAAAAAATTCAATGCTGGAAGAAATGCAGCTGCACCAAAATTAAATGCTGCTGGAAATTATTAGAAGGCAGCCAACAAAAATTTTGACTCTTATAGCCAAACATGCTAAATTTCAAAATTAAATACTGATATTCAATAAATAGGTACTCTAATCAACATTTGGGCAAAATATTTACAATTTCTAGGGACCAACTTAAACGCTGAGAAATTATCAAAACAATCTTTTCTAAGTCTTCAAAAAAATATATATATAGTTAACACCTAACACTATGCTCTAATGTTGGTAAAACCTGATCTGAAAAAGAAGAACCTGAAAATCCACTCCGTAGCAAAAACATGATTTATTTCACAAGACAGGAAAGAAATAGCTGATTAATGAGAGATGGTCTTAACAAAAAAGCAATTGAGAATAATGCATCGTAATTCAAATATTTACGCTCCTTCTAATTTCCATTTGATGTTTGGATTCAGCACTCATTAGCCAACCTTGGAAAAAAGTCGAGCAAAGGCAGAAATACCTAACTTATAGAAAGGACTTGAAGAGTACATGTTCTGTCGACTGCTCTCATATTAGAGCTTAATCCACCAATATGCACTTAATTATATTCTGACCTGGGTAGCATAAGAGGCTGACACACACTGCACTGCCTGCTACCTAACCTGAGGATTGTGGGCTCAATTATCACCTTGAATATGGACATTGGGCATTATTGCTATGGTGTTTACAGTATGAGGTGACCTTGGTCACTGGACAGTGATGTAGCTATACGTGGGTCAACAACAGTGTTTGCCAAAATCCCACCAACCCACCTGGGGCCTATTTCTCCAAGCTACTATTCAGTTCTTGCAATGTGCACATATTGAATCTGCTGATTGTTATACATGGTGTAACACTTGCTACTTCCCTACACTGCAAGGATGTGAATTTGAATGTTCTACATTAATGTTTCTGTGGACTTAGAACTAGACTTGTAGGTTTGAGAAACAAACCACTGGTCATTGTGGAGATAAAAAATTTGAAGTAGTAAATGCTTATTTGTATTCACCACAGAAAACGATTACAGAAAAATCCTTTTAAATGATTACCGGGTCATCTAAGACTTCGGTAGCATATGGCATTTGTTCCTGTTACCACATAGTTCATAATTTTGCAATGAAGTTGTAGTTGTTATACCCTAACCTAAGAAGAGGGTGATTACTTACTTTACTAGAAGCCTAAGAGTTCTTAAAGGGATGTGAACGGAGGTGAACTCCAGATGTTTTTGGACAATTTAAATTGAGGAAAAAAGTTGATTTAAATTTCCAGAATGTTGGTTTACCTATCACTCTGAACCAATGAGGTAGAGAGAAACACAATATCCATTTTATAAAGAAGATGCACAGGATAAGTGATAGTATCCTATTTTCTGCTATTATGAACAAAATTAAGGCCTTAACTATCACATTTAAAACATTTTAGTCAAAAGTTAAGGGTTTGTATTCCACATTGGAAATGTATGTTATGCTGACCAACTGAATTTGTCTTGGTTGACTTAATGGTGCCATTTGACCAATGTCTTCAGAGAAATCTGCAAACCCAATTACTACTAATATTAAAATACATAAAAACATATACATGCCAAGCTAAAGATAACAAAATTTTAAGGAGACAATTTGTACATAATTTTTCAACTTCAGCAGCATGTAGCAAAATGTACACAATACTTTTTGCAATAATGGCTCCTTTAATATTATCACAGACATGCCAACTTTCAAAAATGAAAAATCGGGAGATTTTTAGAAGTGTATCACGAAGTAATCACTTTTAATTACCACAATATTTGCATGGCACCTTAATCCCTTTATGACACTTTGCCAATTTTTAATGAATGTCACACTTTATTAACATGTTAAGCTAAGTACACAATTTGAACAGTTCATCAAGAACGTAAGAAGGAAAAATCGGGAGTCTCCCGCTTAAATCGGGAGAGTTGGCATGTCTGTTATCAATATTAACATAAGCAATAGCATGAAGATATTGAGAACTAGCTATTGCCTTTCAAATAGGAGCTTTTCAGTGGCCCATGGTGGTAATATAGCAATTTACTCCCAATTAGTTAAAATATCTTGATTATTGTTGCTATTAACATTTCCAACACAATCTGATAATTACCGTTAGGGCAAATTTTAATTTTGCATAATGTTAAAAATCATGCATCACAATTATTTACAACTGATTAGCAAAATGCATCTAAATACAAGTCCATGAGGCATTGATACTATAAGGCAACATTAGATATGAATTTTAGTTTGAACCATTAAGGATTACTTTCAGATTGATGAAAACCAATATGTACTTTTTGGACCAGAGCCCAGTTGAAATAAGATGAAGGTAAAAATCATTTATAAATAGCCACTGAAAAAACTTTGCATTCATAACTTTGAGCGCTTATATTATTACTCATAATGAAATTTATTGATTATGTTGTTTCCATTATCTATATAAAATAGAAATGAGTTAATGGTACTATATTTAAAATTTACATGGGAAAATACTTAGCAAATAAATTTTAACGTGAAAGAATTAATTATTTCCAAATTTCATTACAGTATGTCACAACTGGTTTTATCCCAATAACTTGACTTGCATGTATGGCAACCTCAAATATTCCTTGTTCCCAGTTTTCACATTTATTACACCAATTGCTGTTATAACACTGTAAGAGTGACAGTCGGAAATTCTTCTACCAAACTGAAATTCCTAGTTAGCAGGCATTGGGTTTCAGGAACAGAGAGAATTGCAGAAAGACCTTACAATCATCACATAAAATCAGTATGACTGTCTATCATCTTTTCATAATAAAAAAAACCATTGACGCTGAAAATTTCAATATTTTTCACATTCTTAGGTCCCAACTAAATGGAACAGTCAGTATATTCTTAAAACAATTTCAAAATCAACTCATGCTTGACCAAAGCAAAAGTTTTTCTGGATAAGGATTTCTTTTAATTATTACTTTGAAACCAAAGCTGATTGGGTATGATGATAATGAAGGAAGAAGTTAATGATGAAGATGAATAAAGAAAAGAATGTCTGATCATTTCACAAAAGAATTGGCAATTGAACAGGCATCAATTACCCTACACATGGAAATAAACATTATATGAATCCAAATATATGAAACTTATAAAGGTTGACTTGGCACCGAAATACTGTACATTATTGCTATAACTGCATATGTTAATGCCTACTAGATTATAATTCCTAGCAATGATTATGTAAGTGTAAGACTATGTAAGTGTTTCAATCAGATGAGTTTGAGATCAATTATTTTTTCTGTTTTCAAGTAATGAGGGTAGAATGCTTTATCACATACTACATTTAAATATGCTCAAGGAATAAGTAGAATTACTATCATGACAGAAAGTCTAGTACAGGAGACCCTAGCTAAACGGCATTACATGAGCCTGAAGGTTGTCCTGATTAGGAGAATGCTGGACTATTCGGAGTTTTGAATCACATAACCCCATTGAACATTTACCCCCTGGAATCTTGTGCACCATTGATTGCTATTGACTTAAAATGACTCCATTTGATCTTCAAAGTATAAGAAAATCCCTTAACAATTTGAAATAAACCTAATAAAATAAAATATATCCCCAATTTTCTCCTAACATTGTCAGTAATAAATCAATGAAATAGATTATTGATCAAGTTAATATATATATATATATATATATATATATATATATATATATATATATATATATATATATATATATATATATATATATATATATATATATATATATATATATAAATGAGAGCTTAACTTCCCAAAAATGGCACTAGTTTTCCTTTGTAATTTTCAAGTGCAATGCTGCAAAGTAGAGTTGCTGTTGTTCTTCTGTATGCTTAAATTTTACCATCCACTTTCAAAAAATATGTACTCCCATTATTGGTTGTTCATACAAATGCATATTTTTACTGCCGCCCTTCTTTGTTGCTATTGTCAAAAGTTACTTTATTCCCCCCCCCCACAGGATCGAATCATTAAATACCTCCTACTGTACAAGGAAATCCATGAAATTGTATGAAATCATTAGCCATCTATTTCAGAAATGTATTGTGTCTGCCAAATTTAGGAGTATTTAATCAAACAAGGAATAATATTTCCTGTAGCAATAGTTGTCCAGAATATCCACTTTGCAGCTTAAATTCTGAATGAAATATTTTAATTCTTTTTAACCATTTCACTAAAAACTTGAAAGCTAAACATTTATTTTGGCAGATTACGGCAGTTCTACTTTCTCATTACTCCTTGATAAGTCACTAGCTGTACACAGCCGGGCTCTGTTTGCATTAGAAAAGGTTTACTGAACAAACATTTAGATATATTTCATGTTATACATAGCGTAATTCACACAATCCAAGAACTCAATATCTATTTTACAAGGAAATAATTTTTCCTTTTTAAACTGAATAGCTTCTTTGTTTAAGGGAAATCATTCTGAATATTGCAATATGCAAAAACAATTTCTCAAATAGCCATCTCCTGTACTGGGCCTAGCTATCATCAAGCATGCAGCTAAACTATTTTTAAAAATGTTATTAATTTTTGTGGTTACTTGCACAAACATCATTGCACGTAACTATGTTAAAACACCATATCATTTTTATACACTTTTTAAAAATTAATTAATCACACACAGAATAATTTACTTGTTCATTCATTAAATACCTATGACTAACTATATTTACGAATTATTATAATCAGCAATGTCAAAATTAATATGGCTATTAAAAATCTACAAACTTCCATTATCAACACTAAATCTAACATTAATAGTGTACAATCCATAAAAAAGAAAATTGATGATGTTTGTTCTATAACAATAAGAATTACAATTCAAATATGAATGATTTCGATTATAATAGAATAGTCACTAAGGATCATATCAAGTGGCCACTTTCCACAATGACAATAACATCATGCATCCACTTATTATTACTTGGATTGATTGATTGATTATACACTGACATTTGTTCACAATTAAACTTTTGTTGTGTCCCTTCATATTTACTTCATATCGATCACAGTCATGTAAAATCAAATACTTCATTCCCTCAAGTTTTGGGCACCGAAATCCATCAATGCTAAGTAAAAAATATAATAGACACATCTACATTAAAGAGTTGACATTAACATTACTGAAATACTATAGCCCTACAAATGTCTTTGAGGAGAAGAAATTTACAAAAAAATTAATCATGTTTCTCACTCCTTTGTACAAGGGATTTTTAATATTTCACACATTATTGGGCTTCATTTGACTGGAAAAACATAAGCAATTGAAGGCCATTTCCTAAATCATCATTAACCGCACCGCAAGATGAATATAAAAATGAGTTCCGTACAACCTTTTAACTAAAATTTTCTCAAAATATATGTAATAACACCATGTCATGGAAAAGTCTATACTGATAAGGTTATATAAAATGAAATAAAAAATAAATGCCTAGCTTTAAAATCTGAGTATTTAAGTTCATGATCTTATGATTTTATAGCATCATCCATTAACACATAAAATGGTATCAATACTGATTGTTCATCCATTAAGGAAGCAATTAACATAAAAATTAATCCATAGCAGCCTTGCGAGTGAATGATGCCAGAGATGAAATTTCACTTGGCTCAGTTGGCAGCCTGCTGAATTCTATTTCTTCATTCACACTGCCATGTTGCTCTGGAAAATATGAACGGAGACTATTATTTAGGAGCAGTACTTCAATTAAAACTGATTAAATGAGTTGATTTTAAGATGCTACATGTAAATTCTCAATTATTTTAGCACTTCATTTTATAAGGCATGTTATTAATGAAATGTTAAGTGTATCCACTTTATCAAAAAGAATGCGCCTTACCCTTGCTTAACACAAGCTACACATAAAGTTATTGTTTAAGAGTTCATCACTTGAGATAAAAATGTTTCCTTGTCCAACCAATTTCAAGTGAACATAATATACTCATGACATCCACTATTTCAATTAGCTTTTTCATCTGTACCCACTACAATAATAATTTGAATTATAATTCATTTAAATTATTGGTTATACTTGCTATAGGGGAGAAATATGTGTATGGTAGCCTGCTTCCCTTGGAAAGTGGTTGGCAACAATGATGCCACTAATCATAATAACAAGAATTTACCCCAGTTTTCCTGAACAAACATATACTAAATTTTAGTTTATCAAGGCTCCTTTTACCAGAACATTTTATTCCCAATGTGCTGATATGATGGCTTTATCCAGCCTTACTAAGACAATAGCAACACTAAGATGTCAGCCGAATGAGTGCTAAACACAAACTGAAGCAGCAGGTATGCAATCATCCTGAGAATCATTCCCTCCTTGTCAATCGTTATGTGAAAAGTTGGTCATTAAGAGTTATTAAAAAAAAATATTTTTGCTCTTTACACTAATTACTAGCTACGCAAGGTGCTTATTAATCAAGGTTCCCCTGTACTTCAGTCCATCATGCCTACAGCATCTCTGATGCCAAAAGGCTTCCTTCAAAGACAGCCGAGAAAGAGACTTAAGGAGAAGCCTGAAGAAAACCTACTGCATACGCCACCATCCCATACATAGATGAAATGGTAGAAAAGATAAGCACGCTTCAATGAAAGCATAACGTGGTAACTAGGTTCTCCAAAAAGAAGAAAATTAGTGAAAACTGCAAGTCCATTTAATGCAGAATTAAGGAGCACTAAGGGCAAAAAAAAATAAGCTAAATGTTCCATCAAACTTCCCAAATTCAAGTCTTTCATTGCATAAAAAATTTCAGGAACCCTGATCTAACTGATCATATACCCTGTCGACTTCTTCCTCCCTATGATTGCTCAGTGACATGTATACCTGAACAATGACCAAGTTCATTGGTTCTTCTTTTACTTCCACCAGGAATATTCTATCTGTTGCTTGCTCTATGTTACCTATACTTCTTCCTACATTTTTATTCAATACTATTGCAACCCTTTTCTAGCTCTCATCCACTCTGCTGTATATTACTCTATAGCTATCACTCGGACAGTAATCACCATTATTCTTCCATCTCATCTCTCACAGACCTAAAACATCAATATTTCCTCTTTCTATCTCTTGCTTTATATTCTCTGATTTTCCTGTCCTCAACATTGTCCTAACATTCCCAGGTACTATTCTAACAATTTTGCTCTTCTTACGCATCTCCTATTCTGTTGTTACAGTTTTTGTCTTGCAAGATTTTGTGAGAAAACTATTGCAGGAGCCTTGCCTTCCCCCTGCTGGGAACAATACACAGCTGATTGAGCTGAGAAAAACCTTACTGTATATAATTTCATGATAATTCCTTGAACAATAGATATATTACCTGATTCAGAGGGCCACTGCTTGTGAGATGGAGCATACAGCACAAGTAGTGCAAAAATATAAATGTTCCACATTCCATAAACTCCCGTAAAGAATGCAGAGGTGTACTCCAACTGAATATCCTCATCCCATTTCCAATGTCCTTCTGATATCTGAAAAATAATTAAAACAAAATAAACTAGACAAATTTATGGACATTTTCTAACTATCAATAATGTTTTATTTAGAATAGACAATTAAAAAAAGACACCTTGAAATATTCTGGTGCTTTATAATTTGGTAGTCTTTCAAATATTGATCTCAGATGGTACAGTGAAAATTATATGAAACTGCTTTACCAAAGCAATTATGGAAGCAACCATCATATATGCAATTGCTTTCTGTTGAAGAACAATTTGACTGAATTGCATTTAGGCATCCTATCCAGGGCCAACATATCCACACATGGATGTGGTTACACTCATGGAGGCTCAATTTTACCATGTTTGTCAGACTCAATCAGTGAGTCAAGATAGACTTCATAATTTTTGTTCATATAGTTTTGGAAAGCAAATAAAATTTTACATTTTTAAAAACATGGTTTGTGACAGTATTTGTTACAAATTCTCCAGGTTCATAAAAAATTCCTCAACTTCAACAACTGCCATGTTTCACTTTGCTTTTTACAATATAATAGTTGGAAAACCATGGTCTCCTTATTCCTACAGTATTAAAAGTTTATTTGATGTTACTTTCATATTTTTTCTTGAAACTGACATGCCTTACTCAAAGGTTATTCTGAAAGGTTTTGGCAGAAATATAAGACAAAAATGGAGCAGGAATGAAAATTTAAACCACTTCCAAGTATGAACTTTGTTAACCCATCATTTGACCTAAGATAAAAATAATAAGTGAATTATTGTTTGCAAAATCTATTTTAAAAGTTAACAACGGCAAATAACTAATAATTATTTGACTGAGATAGCATTATTGATAATTATAGAAAACACATGATTTTTCATTTTTCTTAGTTTACTATGGAGAATGAAATAGCAATTGGCTAAAGTCAGTTAAGCTAACGAGGCATCATCTTAACCTCTGAAATTTTGGGGGTTTTAAAGAAACAAGATGTTGTGATGAAATACCATACATACAATTTCACAGGCATTCATAGTCGTGCAAATTTTTTGAGTTCAAGAGGATGCCTCAATAGCTTAACTGGCTAAAGCACTCGGCCGGACATCGAGGGATCCTGGTTCCAATCCCAGTCAAAGCGAATGATTTTTACACTCTGAAATTGTTGCATCTGGTGATATGCCTGGTGTACACTTGCATTTTGATGAGTTGATTTCTTAGGCAAAATCAGAAAGAAATCAACATTCCATTCTTGAATAGGCATTGGAGTGAGCTAAATAGAGTGGTATCAAATTAAAAATAAAAAATTTTCAATTAATCGACTGATGGAAATTTTTATAAACCACAGTTACAAAGTTACGTGAACCAGGTACCAATGAATTAGCATCATCAGGTGGTCAAAGGGAATAGAAACTCTCTTTCAACACAATATAATGGTGTACCATAAAGTTTTAAAGGAACAAATTTTATTTATAAGTGATCATTTACCGTGTAGACTTCAGGAGTTCATGTTTGTGGGAGAAATAATATTTGAGATTGGGGTGAGTACTTCACATGAAACATGTTAATAAAATTATTGAAAGTCAGACTTCTATTAATAAAACTGAGCTAATGTGATTTCTGGGGATGGTAAAATGTTTAGATAAGCTTGTGCATAGTTTATGAAACATTTCATTGACTATAAGAGAGGTTACAAAAGAAAAAGTTCCTTATAAATGGAGCCAGCAACATGATTTGCAGTGAAAACTGAAGACCTGTTACTAAGACCCTTTTTCACTCTCACATCAGCTTCTCGTGCTTATATACACATAAATATTGGTAAGGGAATAATGCTTGAGAAATAATTTTGTGCTAATTGTTTTTATATCAGTATTGCTAAAAAGTACCAATCTCACCTTCCTATAATGGTTTTCTGTTTGGATAAATTAAATAAATGAAAAAAAACTCACTGAATTAATATGCAGCTTCTTTACATAAAGAATCATAATATAGAACTTAATTGGTCCATTCCAAGGTGGATAATGGTAAGGGTCAGAATACTAAATTGAGGTTGGTTGTATTTATCATGTCTTTTTGGTTCACAGAATAATGCAGAAACATTTTAGGGATGGTTTCAAGAAAATATTACCTAAATACACTTGTCAAATCTTAACAACACCATAAAACGATTCTTAAGGAACTTTATTTTCCGAAATACAAACTTAAAGTATAAAATGCAAGATTAATTATGACACAATAGCAGCCTTGGGAGTAATGTCATGATAAATAAGGATTTTTTTTTCGAACTTTCGCCTCATTAACATGATGAAATTGAATCATATTTAATGAAAATACAGACCCATTCTTTACTTGAAAGAAGTCATGCAATTCCTTGTGATACAAATGAAATGTCTTTCCTATATCTTTTAAATAGATATTTTTTCCGTCAAAGCACATATTAAAGTTTATTATTTATTTATATATACAAATAAAAACCATTCCAAGAAAATATATATCAAAACACAAACAATCATTGCTGGGTGAATCCATGCACAGTGTAGAAATTATATTGTTTCATCAAATCACCAAATAAATAAACATGCCAAACATGAAAAAATAAAGAAATTAAGTCAGAAGCATGAAAGGACATACCTGGCCAAGAATGAACCCAATAACAGTCATCGCAGCACATAATAATGTAGCCAGCATCAAAAACTTGAATCTATAAATTACACCTTCATAGTGTAAACGCCTCAAGCTTGACATACTAGGCAAAATATTTCGCTTGGCACTGATGTTACAAAATACTTTTCTTATCATGTAGGATAAGAAAAGGAAGTATATTACTGCTGATACAGCAGCAAGAATGATAAAGGTAAGCTGAAGAAAAATTAAGGAATCACCATGATATGACATCCACAACATCCACCATATGTAAATATGATTAAGATGAACAAAGTTTATTGTTATTATACTGAAATTAAAATCATCACATTGAAACCTTGTAGTTAGTATGTTATATGTGATAATTTACCAGTTAAGGTTTTGGATGGGCACAACCACCAAATTAATATTTCATCTCTCCTAACAAAACAATCTAACATCCTATCCTAAAACATGCCCCCTATCTCCGTATACTTCCTCCCTTTATCCTGTCCAACAGCCCTTCCCTCATTTGCCTAACATTCTCCCCTCTACTACAGTCTTCAACATCCTATTGCTGATCAATGTGCTTTTCATCCATTTTTCCTGCCTCCTAATGATTTCATGCCTGCCTTCAAATAAAGGAAATGTTTTAAAGTATAACCTTATTATTTTGTCATTTAAATGAAACTTGAAGGAAAACTGAATCCTTACTACTTGCCCCAAGCCTGTACTTCAATTTTCTTCATCCATTCTTAAATGATTCTTTAAATTTCTG
Organism: Hetaerina titia; assembly: GCA_037158775.1. NCBI lineage: Eukaryota > Metazoa > Arthropoda > Insecta > Odonata > Calopterygidae > Hetaerina > Hetaerina titia. The sequence goes on from CM073779.1 coordinate 35,640,254, forward strand.
AAATTTTCTCTAATTCTAATTCTCAGTAAGATATGAATGAAAAGCTATTTTAGTTCTGTATTTTTGTAAGTCCTACTTTGATAAAGTGCAACTTAAGACTTTTATGCAGTGAGTAACCTATATTTCCGATAATTATTACATGTAACTCCATCTTAAATTGACACCCTCTAAATGAACATTTAGCTCATGAACTCATACAAACAGTTGATACTGGGACTCTATCACCTTTGAGATTTTGCCCGACTACTGTTACCAGAGAATGCTCTCTAGCTGATGAGGCAGTGATATGAGGAGACCTAAGTGTCAGATATCTCATGACATTTGACTCATATTTAATCGAATTCCCTATGACCAGGGAGCCACCAAATGAGTAAGAGCTACTGCATGAACATGGGATGCCAACATCTGATCTCAATCAATAACTGAATGTCCTCTTCTAACAGTTGATCATGAGTGAAAAACTGGGAATGACATAAGGTCTTAATGTGAAGACTAATTTGTGGTATTATATTTATTGTATGAAGGTGATATGAAAAGTTCTTGGACTTGCCCATAGATGGGATCACTTCTCAAATGAATTTTTCTTTCATATTCAAACAGCTGTGAGAAGAAACCATGTGAAATAACAAGCCATTTCATCCAGCAGTTCATAGTAGTCAGTCATTTGAATCAGTTGTGGTGCATTTGCTGTTAGAATTGGCAAAAAATTGAATATCGTGCACTGATAAAATTCTTCATGAAAGTTTTAATGCCAACCAAAACTCATTCCAGGATTGTAAACGTGTATTGGGACTCTTCTCCTTCAATTTTCACCATGAAAAAATGGGTGGCCAAGTTTAAACATGGCCATAAAGCCCCTAAGAAGATCTACATGAAGGAGATCAGAAAAGTACAACCACATCAGAAATCATCGAAAACGAGCAACATAAGATTTGGAAGATCAGCATACGAAGGTATAAAAATTGCTAATGCTGCAGGGATATCAAAACAGTGCATCAATTACATTTTGCACGAGATATTACAAATGAAAATGCTTTGTGCAAGATGGATGCCACACATGCTTGCTGTGGATCAAAAACCCATTTGGATGACATTTTCCCAACAGTGCTTGGTGTACGATACTTTATAAAAAACAAGTGATTTTCTGCATACATACGAGGCGTATTCTTAAAGTAAGTACCGTTTGCTTATATTTAAATATTGGCGCTTCAGAACAGTTTTGCTCCTGCAGCACCATCTACTGATTCATTGAGAAGCTATAGCAGCATTTGTTTTGTTTCAGAAGTCGTTTGCTTGTCCGTACATGCAACATGCAACAACAATGCCCGTGACAATCGTTGATCCTGCCAGCTGTGAAGTGCGTTCTGTCATACGATTCTTGTATGCAAAAGGATTGTCGGCTGCTGAAATTCATCGGGAATTATGCCTAGTTTATAAACCTACAGTTATGAGTGAAGGAAAGGTTAGACAATGGTGCTGTGATTTTAAAAATGGACGAACAAATGTCCATGACGAAGAGCGAAGTGGTAGGCCCAGTATTCTGACCGATGAAATTGTTTCGCAAGTGGAACAAAAACTGCGATGTGATCGTCGATTGACAATTAATGGCCTGGCTGAACAATTTCCTCAACTTGGACGCACTACTGTCTACAATATTGTTACGGAAAACCTCGGATACCACACATTGCGTGCAAGGTGGGTACCGAAAATGCTCACCGACCACCACAAAGAGCAAAGAATGTCCAGTGGACGAGAGTTTTTGGGTCGTTGGGAACTATTTAAACCACCCACCGTACAGTCCTGACCTTACACCCAGCAACTACTTCCTCTTCTTGCACTTGAAACAGTGGTTCGGTGGACAACGTTTTGAAACCAAAGAGGAACTCAAGAATGGCGTTGTCGATTGGTTCAACCCTCAGGCGGCGAGTTTCTATGCAGAGGGGTTAAAGAAGCTGGTGCAGCGGTACGAAAAATGCTTAGAAGTGAACGGCGATTATGTAGATAAGTGAAGTAGGTTTGTAGCTAACTAAAAGTGCCAATAAAATGTGTTTCATATGAGTATATTTTTTCCTGTGACCAAACGGGCCTTACTTTATGAACACGCCTCGTATATGGCAATGCATGAAAAATGGATTTGTCAGCAAGAATCCATGCAGTGGATCCAGAGATGATGGTTCTTCAGCTCCGAAGAAAACAAAGATGGAGCTATTGTGGGAAGGTCATGGCATACCTTTTTTGGTATGCAAAAGGAATTCTATTGATAAGACTATCTTGAAAAAGTTAAAACAACTGTGGAATACTATTCTAACCTTCTAATGAACTGAATGCATAAATTCTTGAAAACAGACTCAGGTTGCTGAGGAAAAAACAGTTTTCCATCAGGACAATTCACCTTCCCACTAAGTGTCTTGGCGATGGAAACATTGAGACCTTTGAAGCGTGGAGTATGGGAACATACACCCTATTCCCTGGATTTGACTCTTTTGGACTTCCACCTCTTCCAAAAACTCATGATGAATTTCCTTCGTGGTCAACATTTTTCATTCTATCAAGAAGTGATTACGGCTGTGTACGAATACTTTGCAGCACTTCCGGCAGAACAGTACATATACAGGATAATGGCACTGGAACATCGCTAGATGAAATATATTAATATTAAAAGGGATTACATTAAAAATATAACTTTTTTAAAACAAAAATTGTTATTTTCATCACCTGGCCAACAACTTAAAGATCACCCCATTACCTTATTGTTATTATATTATTATATGATACCCTCTTCATAGATTACAACCTTTATGTGGTGGAAGGGCTTGGCAAATTCTAATGACCCTTAGAATTTTAATGAAGGATGCTCATTTTAAGATCACCCATGCTCAACAGATTGATACGTAGGAGTCACACAATTTAGAGCACATGAGCAAATGTACCTCAGTGAGGTGGCTAAACCCTGTCCATCACTTAGTATGTGATGGTATCTTGGTAAAAATACTATTGAAGAAGAAAAAACATAACAAAATTCTCTTTTCTCATGATATCATGAAATTAGTTACATGCAAAGAAAACCTATAAATGAGAACAGTATAAATCCATACAAAGGATACAGCTAGATTAGTTCCAACAGAAGTTACCCATATGGAATAAAATGGGTTTCTCAGTTGAACTCCACGCTCACATATGTCAAATATGAATAATGACAAGCAGCCTACAGCAACAGCACTTAAATTTTTCCAATATGATTTCAGTGTGCTATGTTCAGAATCATCCTGTAAAACATAAATTCAACATACAAACACAAAACATACAGTGGAATCCAGATATAGCAAATATAGCATTTTTTTAACCCCTTAAATTGTTGAATTATTAACAAATCCTACAAATTTAAAATAAAAGTTTGTGGGCACCAGGTACAGTTTTTTCATAAGGGCATTAAATGTGTTAACAAGGTTTACAGGCTTATTTAACCCTTTCAACTTAAATATTTATCAATGTGGCAATCTCAAAATGCATACAAGCCAAAACATGATGGATAAGTCTCAATCAAAGATTATCGTATAAAACAAGTAAAAAGTAAATCAAGCTGGTAATATTGACTACTTGGGCTGCATTTACTACATGTATAATCACAACATTTATTAAATACACACATACCTGAATCTGATGGCATATCCAGCAAAACATGAAAAAAAATATATTCTGATTAGTATTTAATCTAAAAACAGAACTAAAGGACTTGCTATGCTTTATTTTTTGCATGCCGAGGCATTTTCATTTTTCAAAGAATAGTAAGAAGACAGTTCCACCAAGAAATTTTTTTCCACATCCACAAACTTGGTTTCAACAAATGTTGTCATTCTTGGGTTATAAAATTTGTGGAATCCTGGGCTGTGGGTGGAAAATAAAATATTTTGGTGGACCTGGTTGCCTTCTTATTATTCTTGGTACAGAGAACTTTCACTAAGTAAATCCTGAAATAATTCTTATTTTTGTTTATGCTCACTAAGTTGGTGTTATATAATGAAATAATTCTACAGTAAGTGTTTCGTTTTCGATAATAATTCTAATCACTATAAATTACATACTCAGAATTTCTTTAAAAATGGCAATTCAATATTAACTATTCATCAAAATTATTTTATGATTGACCAATAATGCATAAATGGCACAAAACTTAATGACTATGAACTTGGAAAAAACAAAAAGAAAATAATACAAATAAAAATTTACTAAAAATAATTGCAAGGTCATCATTAATCATCACTACCACATCATTATTATATAACTTACCATAAGATGTTCCCCAGCAAAAACAAGCCAGAATGAAAGCAGGGAGGCATAGAATATCCCTTGACGAATATCACCCAAGAGCAACATGTATGGCATATCGAAAGTAAGAGTCAAGTATTCCAATGGCACTGAAAACATAATAAGGAGATGAGATATTGTTGCAATATAAAATTTACTTTATTAAGGAAAAGATTTAAATAATATACACAATGTTTATTAAAATTCAGAATTGCATGGATAAAAATTAAGTTAAAAATATACTTAAAATGATACATTAAAAGCAATACTTAAAATACAGGTACAATACTTATCAGCATCAGAAATAAATATAGTTTAGCAAAGGTCCATAATTCTCTATGCCTGATGTTTATGTTTTGATTAAAAGAAGCCACACTATAATAAATTGTGATTTCCTAATAAGGTAAATGGATAGTATTCTTTGAGGACTATTATAAATTGTGAATGCTTTTTAAATTAAATTAAATATTAACACACCTAACCTACTTTCTTAGGGTGGAAGCCAAAGTAAAACTTACAGAAGATTAATTTATTTGTCAGCAATAAAAACCATCCTGTTGAAATAACTAAGTACTAATGTTCCCAAAAAATGAACAGTAGATGTGCAATCTTAGGAACACTTGTACTCATAATAAGCGTTAGAATTTTTAAAAAGTGTTCCTGTCAAATGTTAGAATGTTAAATTATATTAAACTATTAAATTGAACAATTTTAAACTAATAAGGGAATACTTTTGAATGTAATAAATTGTCGAACTGTTTTCAACAAGTTGGTTAATTAGGCAAATCATAAACTATAAATGTTGTTGTCTCCAGTGTAACTTTATAGAATTTACACAACATATTGAAATGAAATAAATAGCTGTGTGTGTGGAATAACAAAGTTACTTATTTCATTTCAACAAACTATGAATTTGAGAAAATATGCAAGAAGCTGTCATTTTGGTGCTCCTAAAATGGTTAATATCAGTCCAGATAAAATACAACATTTTTAGGAGAACCTACTCCATGAGTTAGCACAATTTCATAAAGGGAGGGGGGAAGGAAATCCATTTCCCATTCCTTCCAAGAGCTAATAAAACAATTTACAACCCATCTTTCCTCCAAGCGTGATATGGTCTTGCCCACTTGCCTTGCCTATTAGCAGTCTTCCTCTCTACTACTCTTCCTCCCCACCTTTATTCTCCCTCCCCCTAAATATCTCCCTATACCCTATATAGTAAAGCTTCACAAGGGAAAACTTGGGTGGCTTACAGAATGAAAAGGCTCATTAACCCTGACTACAAAACATGAGTTGAATGATGACATAGAGGGGGTAATTCTAGCCTGGTATTATATTCTCAGGTGAGACTACAATGAAAAGAGAAACAAAACTGCAATTCAAGGAATTCATTTTGCCTCACATAATCTGAGACCACAACAATATAACAAAGGAAAGAGTTGATAAAAGAACATCAGCCTCATCTTGTCTAAGAAGCCATACATTTCAAAATGCACTTTATCAAAAAAGGTATATATGAATAATGGCATTATCATAAACATAAAATCTCCAAGAATCACTTTCTCTAAAAAAAGAGAGGGTGATGCATATTTGGTTAAATTATGAATAACGATTTAAAGTAAACCACCAAGTGATACAATTACTCACAATTAAGAAATGTAAGTGAGCCACCAAGAGCCATAAGCATGTACTCTAACAGAGCAGGTGATCTAGAAAGCTGTGACACTCGGTTCCAGAACCAAATCATTATGGCGACGATGATAGGAAAGAACACTGTTTTCAATGACACCCATACTTTAGTAAATCCTCCATTCTGATTGATCACCTAAAAAGATAAGATTTGATACAGTTATTTTAGTAAATGTCACCTCAACAATTTTACATCTACATTCACCATATCTTCACTAATGTCAAAACTCAATCTCACATCACTGAGTCATAAAAAGCATAATCCATCTCTTTCTTAATGTCATGTTAAGTACCACTTTCTTTATTGGAATACAGGAAGTCCTTGAGCAGCAAATTTATGATCTTCAGTACTTACAACTGAGGAAAGGTAAAATTAAAACGCCCACTGAAGCAGGGCATGTAGGAAAAGCATATTGTGGAAATATCATTTCAAATTCACAATTAAAACTTAATAATATGTATTTTGGAATTCAGCACATTTGTCACTCAAAGACCTCCAAACAATGTAAGAATAGGTAGCAGTACTAGACTTAGGGGAGGTGACCAACCTCTGAGAACATTTGCACCATTTGGTTTGGATGGGAGAGAAGGAAGGGTGGAGAGAAACCCAGTATCAGCATGAGCCTACTCTTTAACAAAAGGCACTGAGAAGTACAGAGTTTTAAGTCTCATTCAATGGACGGCATAATCAATTCAAGTGCTCACCAAAAAGCACCTAAATTAGGAATTGGGATACCATTTTTTTTAAAAAGATCTGCAGTCTCCAGGATTCGAACCAGGACTCTCTGGGTGGGAAGACAGTGTGCTAGCCACCACACCGTCACGATCCCCATTTAAGTATACAAATGGCATCTACAGACCAGTGTTGAGAACAAAAATTAGGTACCTTACATCATGTTTGCAATCCTTGACTACCCCTGGTTGCTATGAGAATATTCAGATACACTTCACACTCTTATTTTATAGGCAGAAACTCACTAAATTTGATAGCATATTCTAACAATGCTTTTGTCCTTTAGTGACACTAGAGCCTAAACATTAAACTGAATGTATGATGGAAGGTATGATAAATGGACAAAAAGCTTTCAAATCATTATTAAGGAGGTCTGTTCCATGTGTAGTCCTGCATGAAACTAAGCTATGCTACACTTTTACCTGTCTTTTTCTTAAGTTTACTTAGGTTGTTTTAAAATACTTTTCTGTCAGTGCTCACATGACCAAAATTGGAATCCATGAGACAGGGGTTTTCTAAAAAAAATGAGCATTTCCATTCTCCAAGCATTAAGAAAAACTGTAAACATGAGAGCATCATGATGTAAACTGGTTAATCTTCCCTTGTTCATAATGTAAAATGTTTGGAATTTACTGTCAAATCAGGGAAAAAGAAATTTTCTGAGAAGGCTGAAAATTTGAGAGGATGCAATTTTATTGAATGAGTATTAAGTAGTCTAAGAATTTTCATATAGTACAGAAAGAAATAAGGATAAGCAACATATTTATAACTTTTAATACCGACCTATGCCTACTATTACTGCACTATGTATTGCTACTTGGTTAATCTTGTGCATTTTGGCTATGATACCCCTTACCACAAAACTGTTAAGGTGGAGCATATTTTTCCTGCCATTGCTCTCTATTTGGTAAAAAGTTTGAGATTTTGGTTGCACTTAACTTGGGCCAATCTTGTCCAGGACAACAATTTGGCAGTTTTGATGGGACTGCAACTTGGCAGGTTGATATAGAGGTATTTTTTAAATGTTCCATTGAATACATTTTGCTGGTTATGGCCAACTAAAGATAACATGATGACCAGAAATAAGATACATTCATTTGTCAAGGTTTTCAACTAATATTTTTTCCCCAATGCATAATCTAAGGGGTACTGCTAAATTTACATGTCCAAATAATTCAGAATTTTCCCCATAACATAGGTATTATAGGGTAGATAATGTATTAATTAAAGGTTTTCAAACCCTGATTGCTCACCCAAATAAAAACCCTGCTTACATGAGAGAGTTAATTTCATTGGTAGTTTTGGAGCCCGGTACTTGAGTGTTAAAAGTCATTCCTACTATGGAAAATTTATCTACTGTGGTATTCTCTCCCAAAGAAGTAAGCCCCAATGATTAAAAACCAGCTATGGCGCAGCATATAGTAAGCAGTTGTTTTGTACAGTGATGAACAACCCAAATAACTACATGAATACTAATGCAATGTACACACATATGATGCATAATTATTTTCTTTCTTGGAGATTAAATATCAATGCGAGAGCTGCTGGTTTTAAATAATCAATACAGTGGTCATTCATGTTAAATTCAAATTAAGAAAATGCATATTGTAATACATTTTTCTTTCTGATGTCCACTATCTACTTTTCAGTAAAATAACAATAATTATCCAAATTCAAAAAGTAATGCTCCACTTAAGGACTTTTTTTCAAGATTTTTCTCATGCTTAGTTTTCAAGGATGGCTTGCCACCCTGAATAATGACTACACATGGGACACTTGGCAAAATTAATGTTTGTAAATTTTAAAGACGAAAATAAATATGTAGCTAACAAAAAATCTAATATTTGTCCATATTCAAGGGTCAAATTTGAGCTGGAACTTTAGAATAATAGACCAACCAAACCAAATCATAGTAATCAATCCAAATATTGGTTTTATGGGTGAAAGTAGAACTAACAAGGCATTTAAAATTAGATAAATAGCTGAAAAAGCTGAGCAGTGAATGGTCAACATTAATATCTATAAAGATGCAGGAATGGTTTTGACGTGAGGGAAGGCAGTGGTGCCAACTGTTATGCTGTAAATTTGCCACTGCATATTTGGGAGGAAAATATGAGAAGAAACCACCATGTGCATGACCAATTCATCCTTCTTGCCACTTTGGTGTGTGTGGGCAAAGCTGTTCCATTCCTGATCTATTCATAAAAAAGCTTTCGTTGGACAATGTGGACTTTGATTCAATAAAAAAATTGACCATATAATGACCAATTTTACTAAGTTTAAAATACCTAACCATTAATAAAGGAATTGTGCTTATTGCAGCAATAGTAATTATATATACATATACCACTTCCATTTCTTAAAGAAAATATTTCACACTTTTAATATTAAACAACAATGGACAATTAAATTTAATGGACAGTGGTTCATGATCATTCCTAAATTAAGTAGCCAAACAATGATCAGCTATCTTATTCCTCATTCTATTTGTTGGAGCTCATTTGTACCAATAATATATGTAAAGAAAATATCCCAAAAATTAGCATATTTCACCCAAGCATCAATGTCCACTTTACCAATTTTATGACCTGTGACCTGTTAACTTTGGCCACAAAACAAATTTTTGGATGACTCTCATTTATGAAACATACCCCTGGTACTCAACCAGCTCATTCCACCAGTTCTGCAACAGGGCCACTGTGAATGATGTTAACATACAGCGAAGCCCAGTAGGTTATTTTGGGTGATCACGACAGAGCGGAGAGTTTTAAAGGGACATTTTTGGGCACTCGTAGCAGATAAAAAAATGCATTAAGTCCTGAAGTCTCTCGCAACCTGGCTTTGTTGGCATTCCAGTCAAGTTGCATGTATTTCTGTCAAGGCTGCAATTCACTGCATTCCTATTCAATGTGCACCCAGAACAGCGACCCAATCCTCCTCATGCTACAACTTAACCAATGACATTCTACCACTGGGATTAGCAATACGACAAAGGATATCATGCCCAAAGATTGGACCCTTGAGATTTGAGTATGGACTTTAATCATGAATATAAAATTAAGGCCCTCATTTTGCCACTTGGAATGCATAGTGTAGGTACAAGGTATGGTATGACAAAACTGATATCACCATTATCAAACTATTTCTGCCCCCTCTCTCTATCACAGGAACTCACCAAGTTATCATGGATCAATTAGGGATCTTACAATATAACTTATTCACAAATTCTTCAAAAAAGTTTGGGCAAAAAAATAACAAGCACTTGGAGTACAAATTCCTCACAAAATTAAAAATTTTGTGCACATAAAATCAATATTTACTCAATGATTTAGTGTTGTTTATCTGAAACATAACTATTTCTATGTGTATAAACCATCTGCCTCGACCGGAATTCAAACATGGATCTCAATTTTCTTCGAATTCATTCATCTGGTTCCACTACTAATATCAATGAGTTATGATATGGACGTTAAATTAAAATATCACCACATGTACAAGGTTGGTCAAAAAGACATTAAATTTTTCTTTGTGTCTTGTATAATGTTGTCATGATACAAAATATGCCAAGTATGTTAAATGACTGTCATACATGTTTAATTAGAGGTTACAGTTCATTTTTCTTTAAAGCCAACCCTTCAAATTTCACTTTCAAAACTCTTTGAAATTTCATCACAAACAATTTTACGAAGAGTTTTGAAAAAAATCCAAATCCCTAAACTTTCATAAAACTCCCTTCCTTTTGCCTTATTTGGTGATATCTCACTTTAAAAAAATGTAATTTTCAGGTTAGTGCAGGTTAGGTTCAGGTAAATCAGATAGACTGGACAAAATTCAACTGTAGGCTAACAACTAACACATGGTTTTGAGAGGCCAGACTTGAACTAAGCAAAATAATACAAATAACTGAACCATTCTGTAGAATGCCACACTTGAATTTACGATTTAATCTTATGGGTCTTCCACACAATTAAACCAAAGAAACCTGCTTGTGTACATGGGAGTGTTTTAGTCATAGATTTCAAAGCAGGAGATAAACCCCTTGAAAACCACCGTGAACTTTTCTTATTTAAACTGACAGTAGTGTACGTCAGCCTTTCCTCTATGTGTGGTGTTTTCTGAGAGTAACCCCAACAAATATGTAAATAAACACAAAATGAGTGGGGGTACAAGCTAATACTAATAACCAATTTGTTGAAGGGGTAATGGTAGTAGCTAAGTAATGGTTAGCCTCAGATAATCTACCACAACACACAAACCACATTAAAAATATAGCAAGCGGTTCTTACCACCAACCACAAGTCCACAATATGTCCAAGTCCTTGGTTCATGCTGGATGCATCATCCACAGGTAAACGAACATCCAATAAATAGTAATCATGATGAAGAGATCCCAGTTCAAATAGGGGAATAATAGAGCAGCTGTAGATATAACCCTCCTTTTTCTAAAAGTCAAACAGAAACCATCAGCATTTCAATAATTGAAAAACAATCACAACACCTCACAATTATGGTTACTGATTGACAATGGCAAGAGAGAATGAAACACTATCATCTAAAAAAACAAGCTCCTTTATGACAGTACCATACTCAAGGCAAAGTATATGCTAAATGAATTATATTATTAAATATTGATTGAAATAACCTGTACAAAATAAATTGAAAGTTATGTTTTATCTTTATTAATGTAAGACGTGCTTACGGAAGGGGTTCTTAAATTATCCTGATTTTATCTCACTAGTGAATGTATATTCTGGCACCAAGTTCTTTCAAGTTACTCTTTGCTTATTGTCATGACCATTAGATAAATAGGACTTAAGATTTATAGGTTTAATATAAACTCAGGTCAGTGGAAAAATGAGTGCTATAAAACAATTTGAGCAGCTTTCTGCAAATAATCATAAGCTATTCAAATAGTTTTAAAAAACCCATGCTCCATGACTCCATTTTCAATCTTATATTACAATAATTTGGAAATTATTATTAACTGTTTACTCTAATGGCAACTGAATGAAGCAAAAAATATGACAATAAATACAACTATGGAATATGACAGCAATGTAACATATCATACTCTAAAGTGAAATTTAATGATCACTGAATTTAAATTAAATGATAATACACACTGTTTCTTCTCAAGAATTAAATTTCACTAAATAACATAATGCTTCATATGGCCTAGCATAAAAGGTTTCAAATCATCTTTACATGAAGGTCACAAATCTTCCAATTATACTGAAAAAATTTATCCTACGGTGCAAGAAGAATATAGAGTCAATAATTAATATCTGTTTTGAGTCTCCAACGGAGCCTGTGTTATAGATTTCAGAACCTTATCAATAGTGCATTCCAGTGTCCTTTCTTCAACTGAAGATGCATAATACTTCCAAGCATCATCTGGGTCCCCTCTGTTCCTGTACCCCATCCTAGCATCAAGTGTTATGACCGTGTGCTTCGCTGAAAATGTAGAAAATACACAGACTTGATATACCCATTTCTTAATGTAATACTATTAATTTCATCACTCAACAGATATATATCATAGAATTAATAATGGATAATTGCTAATTAAAATGTACAGGGTCCACTATAAAAGTAATGCACATTCTCAGGGAAAAATTGATTTATTGATTATACTTGTACAAATGCTTAAAATTCTTCAAAATACTCTCCCCCTGCATCACTAGTGGAGACATGTCTGCCATGCCTGAAAGGCAAACAAACTCCTAAATGGGAATGTCTCTCAGGAACATTGTAATATGCTTTTGGATGTTTTCCACCATCTACAAATGTTTTCCTTTCAGCTCTCTACAGTCAGGAAAACAAAAAAAGTCACACAGAGCCAAGTTGGGACTGTAAGGGGGCTGGGGGACCAGCACCCCTAAGTATTTGGGTGGTGCTTTGGGCCAGGAAGTTTTTAACGATGAAGGATGTGGCTGGGCATGCTGTGTTGCAAAGTCGACAAACATACTTTACACAGAGGCAAGTCATTTTGCTCAGACAGACTCAGAGCAAACTGGCAACCAGCTGCATTGGAAGTGCAGATCCCCTACCACATTTCCCGGCTGGTTTTACCGACCTACCATGAATAGTCACATCACACTAAAACCATGTGCATTACTTTCATAATATTTAAAAATAAAAACACCTTCAATTTAAATACAAGGTATGTCAGAAGTTTTCCCATGAAAGTAAATTAAACAGAGTAATGAATAACAAAGTTAATTTGATTTATACAACTTTTTAGGAATAATTTTACCTAGTATTATGTAGATACTTCTAAACCAGCACAAGGTACTTCATCAGTTCATTCAAGCACACACAGTAGTTTACTATTGCTCTACAGCTAGTCTTTGTATTTCTTTAACCCTAAATAATTAGCAGTACTACTTAGCACAACTACATGCTCTCAGCCAAATGCTTTATAAATATTGAGTTAATATCATTTAGATTACATGCAGCTATAAAATATTCAAAGGAATAAAGCACTGAATACATATTATCTAATTCTTTATGCTAGAGTTGTTAATCTTAGGGAGAATCAACACATTCTTTTTTATGCAATTCATTTCAAACTAGTGTACCAACATTTTTCTATAAATTGTTCAAGATTGCATTAGTGAGTGATTTTCACATTCACGCAGCAGATTATTACTTCAAATACTTCTTCAAAGGCAATTTTACCTATATCACTTCTTAAATTACATTTTTTACAGGAGTATAAAAAAACTTATTTCGGTTACTGCCTAATACTAATAGGTACTTGGTTAACTAAATTGGTTTCATGCTAGCACCCATAATTTGGGATTTAACATAAAATTAAGATGGACAAAATTTGAGGTAGATGCTCAACTGCTTTCTTTACCTACACCATTTATAAGTTTACTGATCTGAGTTAGTCTGAAAAAACTTTTCAACTACTTGGTGTGACCTATCATAAGTATCACAGATGACATTCAAATTTTAGACTACAGATGACGTTCAAATTCAAGTTTTAGACTAATTTCAACAAATATAATCCAATTATAGCAATAAAAAGTTTAATATTATAGCCTTAAAATTTAATTTCATTTTCAGTTCATTTGACTGTAATTTTGTGATCTTTTATTTTGACAAAAAAAAGTGACTTATGAGAAAGGTGATACCTTTTTCTAAGTCATTTAATCAATCTTTTGAGTAGCAGTAGCAAGATAAAATCTTGGTGAAAAGTGTCTGCACTTCAGAACTTGGCAGGCTAAATATTCCTACTAACCGTAATAATTGCCCCACCTTTTCAGCTGACGTGCAAACTGTGGCCAAAGGGGAAGAAAATTGGCCAGTGTGAAAAGGTATATTTTATCAAAATATTTAATTTTAGTATGGTATTTGTGTTAGGTATTTATCTCTTTTAAGTGAAGGTTTCTCCTGCCTTCATGTTTGGTAGCTGATTACAAGAATGGTGTGTGTACTTCCAGATATTATTCCTAAATGCCAAAATGTATTTGTCTTTTCCAGTTTTGGGGATACCTAAGAAACAAAGTGAAACATGTTTAACCCTTGAACAAATTGAATAATTCCTACTTCTTCTGATTATAGGTTATACCACAAAAGAAAAACTACTTCCAGTGAAAATCAAAAATGAAATTGAAAATGCAGTAGTTGGTAAATGGTTTGTATGGTTAAAAATTAAGGGATTATTTGAGACATTTTAGCAAGAAAAGAAAGCAAACTTGTTTATTGAATAGCATCTGGTAAGTCAATTTATGTGGATATGACTACTTTGGAGGCTGTATATTTAGTGGCTGGACTGTAACGGAATTATTTAACTAGTAATGAAAGATTATTAAGCTTGTGATACAAAAAACCAATGAAAAAGGATTTTTTAAATATTGTTGTTTAAAAATTATTTCTAAAAGGTGAAGCATGATCTAGGCATCAATTTTTTTTGGAAGGGTAAATGTTAAAAAAATTAACCCTCTTTGATTGGATTCATGTGCAAAAGTAGCTTGTAAACTGATAGCTACTTGAAAATTATCCTGGTCATATTCTAAAAATGCAAACTTTCCAAACTATTTAGTAGCCAGGAGGAATGACAAAATACCATAGGATGTCAATCACATAAGAAAGGCTGAAACATTTCACTGCATGTATGAAGACACAAAAATAATAATAGTTGTCCCTTTAATTCATAAGCAAACCTGTTGCCTAAAAAATCACATTTGAGGTAGAGAAAATACAATCCTAAACTGCTTTATTTTCAATAGTGTGTTCTGCAGATACAGTGCTAGACGTGGCCAAGATATTAGGACTAGAGCCCATCATTGTCAATCCATGAAAATTTCCAAAGTATCCATGAGATAATATTTTAGTAAAGCTAATTTACACTACAACATTCACAAGATACTTAAAACTGATGTTACTGTCTTTTCTAGTTGCCATGATTATTTCTATTAATTATTGAAATTAACATTACTTTTCCAGAATCAACACACAACCTTAAATGTAAAAGGATATGTTGGCAGTAAGGCAGCTACTAAACATTTAATAACTTTTGATAATACCTTCTTATTTTCTATGAATGCAAGGCAGTGGTGGACTGCACAGGAGATATGTAGTTTATTTCTCTGAAACATATAGCTACATACTCATCAATTAATATTTTTAATAAATTGTATACAAATTTTCATTAGTTGCCACTATAATAATCTGATTATTTGCATTATACAGAGAGCAAAACATACATTTTCCATTGTAACCGAGTCACCATCCTATCATTTAACTACTGAACCCTATTAATTTCCCTTGGTAATAGAGAATTTTGTTCTTTAAACATCTGCTCTTACAAAATAGTTGTAATGAACGTAATTCATCGAATTTGGACAGGGATACTCATTAATTCATTGAAGATGCATAGATGACCACAGCCCGTCATGGTAGCTAGCTAGGTAAGATGTATATGAATTTAAGGAATAAATCACAAATATGAGTTATGGTAAGGGTAAAACAATCTCCTTAAGAATGGCAGTGATCAAAAATAGGATTACAACCAGTACTTATAGTTTCTAACCCTTCAGGCAACCCTCATTCTCATTTTTTAAAAATTAGATTGATTTTACATGTGTACAACTCTTAGCTAAAACATGCAATGATGGAAATAGTTTATATCATCTGTTTTCAATGCAATTCCTTCTCATTATGGTCCAAATCTTGCTTTCTCTGGAATTGGAAAAAATTTGTGTGACCCAAACTCTTGCCCAAAGTGAAATTGCATTCTACCAAAGCAAAGGATGAAACTCCAGTACCTCTGACTTACAGGTTGTTTATTAAGTGTTCAGTAAGAGTACTGGAAAAGTTTGCCATCGCCATTCCCAAGGTATTCATGAGCAGTTATTGGTGACTGGCTTCCTGAAAAATGCCTAGGGGTGATAGGTACACACACCTCAAAGATGGTATGTGAGGCATACTTTGGACATTAATTATTTGTGATTCCCTTTGAGAGAGAATGAGTTCTTTCCATAAAGAAGTTACCTATATCCCACGATATACTTTCTTCTTAGAATGTTTAGAGGGAAGAGGAGCAAAAAATAAAATTTATTGGGATTGAAATCATACAAAATTATTACACAATTTGTTAACATTAAATTATACAATTTTGCACATAAGTGATAAGCTAATCCCAAGGTGGCAGGACCTAATAAACTAACAGTATATTTACCCATTTCAGTATCTGGATGGTACTTGATATCCAGCTGCAACACACCAATTAGATTTTGTTGCCATCGTGAATAGTCCAATATAGTGTTATCTCTTGGAAGAGGAATCTGCAATATAATTAATAAATAAAACAAAAACACAAAAAAGTGCTTTACAATAAGAAATGTTCACCCACACATTCCAAAAGATACTCAGATCAACAAAAACAATGCCAAAAACCCAATTTGTAATGTCCCCATGCAGGTGACATTGCAACAATAATCCGCACTTTTGACACTTTCAATTAGTAAAATCAACCCAGTGGAAGTTTTAAATAGCTTCTACATAGGCATATGCACAAATACTGTTTTCAAAATAATTATTGAGCAGGCTGACAATATTAGGTCAGCCTTAAATGACTAATATAAGATCCCTAAGTACCCCAATTTCGGTTTTATAAAAGGTGAAATGGGTACTAAAAACATCTACCAAGCATCAATCACCTTTAATTCAGGAAGAGGACGGACATGATTGCACCTGGGGCTTCTTTGATTTTTTAAAAGTCATTCAGTAAAGCCAAATAGTAGATAAGTTTTCAAAACCATCCCATAGAGCAACAATCCACACACAACATGTGTAATGGAGTTTCATCTATTCAAAATTCCTGAGAATAGAGAGAGTATCTAATGACCGAAATAGGCAGCATCAGCCAGGACAGATAGGCCACAACTTCCTTGACATGATGAATATATCCACTGTAATGTTCAGTTGTTTTCAGCCATGTGCCTCTGCAAGTAGGCACAGACTCAAAATGCTTGAGGGGTGTTAGGTAATTGTTCTCAGAAACCCTGTTTCTTAAATGAGTCTTGGCAAAGACCATCTTCATGGTGCATATCAATTTATTCACATTAAGGAATTCAAGTATTCTAAACTCTACTACACAATTCAAACCATGGGCTTCTATGGGGCACATCTGTGCAGACTTTCATCCCATATCCACCACAGATGATTTCCATATTGTTTAGGTTTATTATTTATTTATGAATGATACAAACATATGACCCCAACTAAGCACGTTCGTGGTGCTACCACTGGTGAATGTTGGTCACCAATTCTTTTAACACAAAATTCTGAGAGTTCCTAATAAATACCAGCTCCATGGAGATTTTTAACACTCGACTCTGGCAGACAACATTCCGTTCAGAACACTGGATAATCTAACAGTCAAGAGGGTCCCAAATAAAAAAAACTCAACCATTAAATACTGCTTTCCTAGTTAACACTACAATCCACTAACTATGATACAATGGGCAGAATACAGGAGGATATTGGGGATTTGCCTATTTGGATAAAAGTCAACAGAACTAATGACACACTTGGAAAAACATGGGAAACTGGACAGTAGCGAATCTAAACCCAGGGGCACCAGTTAACGCATACCTCATCCTCAGAAAGAAGCTCTCTAAAATAAACCAGGAAATAATAGTACCCTTCAAGGATGACAACCGAATATCCAGTATCTCAACATTTTAAATTCAGTCCAACTGCTGTACACAGCTTCTGCTTTGTATATGGTCAATGTTAATGAAGATGTGTATCCCTTTTATTCATTGTGCCTGTGCCATGCTAGCTAACGTGTAATGGGAATAGAGCCAAAAACATTGTTCCTCGTTCAATTGAGAGTATTGCTTTGGTTACATAACAGTTAGGCATGAAACTACCTATACAGAAATTATGATTGGACTTGGGTGATGTCATGAATAAGGAAATGATTAATTCCTGAATTAGGATTAGCATCCACTAATTCATTTTCTTACAGGAAAATATTGAAAACAAATTCAAATTGATAGGATTGACTGAAGTTATGTAAAATAAAAGTGGGAATTATATAGAGTGCAATAATGTAAATATGGTCACTTTTATGTGTAAATGTAGAAATTATAGGGCTACTGAAGCATTTTCACCAAAAATGAAAATAAGATACCTGCATGAATGCAGTATTGAGACCGAAGAAGATAGAAATGGTTTTTAATGCGAAAATTCTCTCCTTTTACTTGAAGCGTAAGATACGCGCATGAATGCAGTATTGATACCAAAGAAGATAGAAATGGCCTTTAATGAGAAAATTCTTCCCTTTAACTTGAAGCGAAGAAGAAACTACAAATTTTTGAAGCTTTTTATTTAGTTAAGGCCTCACCTGAAATGCAAAAACAATTTGGTTGGCTAGTTTTTGCTCTTCATTTGGCTCGTAACCGGTCAAGCTTATGACGTTACAGCTGCTAAATCCTCTCGTATAAAACCAACTCATGGAATTATTGCCTGGATCAAGGCATTTCGTCGCCAGAACACTTTCAGCGGTTGCTGGCGTTGGAGCTGAAAAAGTTTTCAATATGAAATATTTCATTGGAATGCATCGACATACACTGAAGTAATTCAAACACGTAAGAAGGGGATCATTCTATTTGGAACGCAACTAGCCGGAACCAGTGTACCATTCATAAGCAAAGAGGACACTAAACAAATGGAATAAAGCCATGACTTACCGATAAGTCCGCCGATGAGGAAACAAGCTATCTGACAGATAATTAAAATCGTAACTAGAATGGCTAGTTTTCTTCCACTTAAATTTTCCAATATTGCACCAGGCATTTTTGTAGACAAGTATTCCCTTTTCTTCCTGCAGATTAATTTCCTAGTCCGGTTCTATTTCTGGCGAATGTATATGGCACCGACAGCTATCACAAAAAATAAAATAATAACTCTTAACACCAGGAGCAGAGTGACGTCATGGATTTTTATGACGACATTTGCTTTTCATCCAATGAGAGAAAGAGAGCATCGATGCCAAACTTTCAGAAAATTTTCTAATTTCTAATTCACGGTATTGCGAGAGAGAAAACGAGAGAGAGGTTCTCTGAATTTATGAAGAGGTAGAAAAAATTCCTATTTGTCTTCTTTTCCATGCTAGAACGAACGTCAATCGCATTTGTATTTACATTACCTTTTGTTTACATGCGGCTATGGCGCGAAAACTCAAAGTTCAAAATATCAAACAATTTTAAAGAATTGAAACTCAAAATGGCGGATATTTATCATTAGCGCAACCGCACGGACTTTATAAGGAAACAATTCAAATATGGTTGACAAATTTTCAAAACCCCTCTAGATGGCAGCCAGGACTTTAAAATTCCTTATATTCTAGAAAATATTATCATGTTTAATATTGAGCGCGAAAAGGAACATTAAAGAAAATAAAAAAACGCATCCAAATGTAAGTTATTTGAATCAAGGCTGTTAGATTTTAGAGGATTTGAAATCAATAGTATTATTTCAGACTATTTAATGCCCTTAATTGAAAATGGCATGTTCATAGAAATTATCATGGATCGGGAAAATGAGACCCTGCAGTAGAAAGGCTACAGAATTCTGTCATGAGAAAAGCGGTGGTCATAGACAGCCAACTGCAATACAAGAAGATAAAATAGAGAAGCCCTGATGGAACATGGAGATACCAGAGGAAAGCAAGAGACAAGTTCATTGCGACCATTGATGAAAAATAGAAGGAATAAAGGAATCTAATATAGAAGGATAATGGAAAGAAATTGAGAATATCATAACCATACCAGTTAATGATCAACTTGTGAGCAAGGTGACAAAAGCTATATGGCCATGGACAATAACTCAAATAGGAGACCTCTAAGACATGAAACTGAGGAAAACATTTATAAGAAGTTTTGAAACAAAGCCATACAAGAGTGGAAGAAGCCCAAAGCAGAGTGGACAAAAAGCCTAAGCGAGCAAATAAACGGCAATGTGAAGAAGAGAAACAGTAAAATTACTTATAAGGTGGTGAAGGGGCAATTCAGTGGAAAAAACAAAATCCCACAACACCCAATATACCAATGAGAAGATAAAGATATTGGGAAGAAATGGAAGGAAGTCATTGAAGAAATACATCAAGATCTCAACCAATTCAAGGTGGCTTAATGAAAGAAGAACTCTCAAAAGAGACAATGAATAGGACCCAGAAATACTAAGAGGTGGACTCAACAGGACCATGAAAACTTAAAGAACAACAAGGCACTAGTAGATGACAAAATAAATGGACACATAATCAAGACATTTGGGATAAAAGTAAAGTATACCTTCTTTGGAATAATCAAGATAACTACGACAGAGGAAAACTAAAAGTGGACTTGGAGAAGAATGTGATGATTGCATACCTGCAAGCATGTAAGTGAATCCAAGAATAGATAAATATAAAGAGCAGAGAACATTGAGCCTGATTTCTCAAATATCAAAAATACTTCCTAGGATTATTAGCTAAAAAATAGAAGGAAAGACAATTAAAAAACCTCATGGAAAACCAATTCAGAATCATGTTTCATAGTATTTCACAGAAATTTTCAGGATTTTCTTTGGTATCAAATCTTTTATAAACCTTTGGGGTTCCCAGAGTTGGAGCAGCCCCTCTCACCAGTTGACCATAGTGGTCTGATAAATTTAGATCAATTACAAGAGCATTAACTTTGTCAGCCAATTTTTTGGTAGTAATTATATAATCAGTATTGGTAGCCATAGTTTTGGTTAGTTATGTAGGCAATTTTATCAAAGAAATTAAAGCATAAAATTCTAATAGGTGATTCAGTTTGAGCGAAACATCACTTTGAATTAACATATTAATATTAAGATCACCAATATAGAATACAACCAGGACGTTTTTGCCTGTTTTGTAGATTTCGAAAAAGCATTTGATAGAGTCAATTGGGAAAAATTAATGCGTGTATTGCAGAAAATAGGAATGGATTGGAGGGACAGGAGACTGATCCGCAACCTGTACATGTCTCAGACTGCTCAGGTGCGAGTGAGGAACGGAGAGTCCGGATGGGCAGTGTTAGGAAGAGGGGTAAGGCAGGGTTGCCCATTGTCACCGGTGCTGTTCGACGTATATGTGGAGGAAATGATTAAAGAGGCATGGGAAGAACTGGAGGTAGGAATGAAAGTTGGAGGGGAATTCGTAAAATTGGTTAGGTTTGCTGATGACCAAGCATTAGTTGCTCAGTCAGCCAAGGGGTTGCAAGCATTGCTGAGTGAATTGGAGGTTCAGTGCGATAAATATGGGATGAGAATCAATATTAATAAAACAAAGGTTATGCGATTTTCCAGAAAGAAAAAGGCTAAGCTAAATACTAAAATAGGCGGGGAAAAAATAGAGCAGGTAGAGCAGTTTACGTATCTCAGAAGTGTTTTGGGCCAACTCGGTCAAAGTATTAGGGACGTAAGGAGAAGAATTGCGCTAGGCAAGGAGGCTTTCTCAAGGAGGAGGGAGTTGATGACGGGGACGTTGAGAAGGGATGTTAAGACAAGACTCGTAAAAACTCTGATATGGAGCGTAGCTATGTACGGCGCAGAAACGTGGTCACTGAAGCAGGAGGATAGACGTAGATTGGAGGCTTTTGAAATGTGGGTGTGGAGAAGAATGGAGAAGGTGAAATGGACCGAAAGGAAAACAAATGAGGAAGTACTAGAGATGGTGGGTAAGGAGAGGGGTTTGTTGAGAGAAATCGTATGGAGGCAAGAAAAATGGATGAAAGGCGTATTGAGCGGTAGTGGAATGTTGAAGAAGGTAATAGAGGGGAGAATGTTGGGCAAGCGAGGTAAGGGCAGGAACAGGATAGGGATGTTGGACGGGATGAAGGGAGGAAAGAAGTACACCGAGATGAAGAGGGACCTGATATAGATTAGTTTGATAGGTGGGGAGTCACAAAATATTTATTTGATAGTTGTGTCTATCCAAAAAAACCTACCTTAAACGGTAGATTACCTAATAATAATAATAATTAAGATCACCATAGGTGTTAATTAACACCAGTTTTTGTTCTTTTTTATGATGAATTTTAACAGCTGATCAAAAATTTCCCCTAAGGGGTCTGTACAAACAGAATACATTAGTATTTCCCCTTGATATTTTC
This sequence comes from Hetaerina titia, assembly GCA_037158775.1. Lineage (NCBI taxonomy): Eukaryota > Metazoa > Arthropoda > Insecta > Odonata > Calopterygidae > Hetaerina > Hetaerina titia. Next base: position 35,662,622 of record CM073779.1, read on the forward strand.
AACAATTCAATTACTGAAATTTAAATACATTTTTCTGTAAAAATGTACTTAGGAAATTCTGAATTTTTAAATTGGCACTTCCTTTTTGACATAAATAAATGATCCATCATTTTCAAAAACCGAATGACAATAACAGTTGTCTAACAAAGTGCGGAATGAAATGTATAAAAGAGCATAAATGGGAAGGATCAAATGGACAGCTCTATAATATTCCTGAATACATTTCTAATATATATTTTTCTATTTCCTTTCCCTCTTGAGTGATTTTTTAAAATTTCAAATTCACTGTTCCAAACTTTTTAAGACAACACATCAGTTGTCTTCAATTCATTCCTTCTATACTCATCTTTTGAAGAAGATGTGCTCAACCGATGACCCTCAACTAAGGCCCACTTGTGAGCCATGCATGTACTTTTATGGAAGAACATTCATCTCCCTTTCAATATGCTTCACCCAAGGTTCTGTAATATTTGGGATAACTTGGGCTCAGCTCTTCCCTCTGCCATTCCTGCTAGACTTTCGCAGGTGATTCCTAACTCCAATGGGTTCACCCAAAAGAACATAGGTCCAGCTCACTCTTCCCTCAGACCTGACACAAGTTTTACCTGAATCCAACTTGTGAGCTCAAATAAGTTAAGTACCTTGGTTATAAATCTTCATTTAGCATCCTATATTTGTCTAACGTTTTTTACATTTCTATGATGTCACTTGCTCTCCCACTCCATTATCTTCTACATTTCGCTCAATTGCTTCCATGGATTTCGTTTCAAAATTCCTCCTCGGTCTCACATATGACTTAAAATCTCTGAGAAGGTGAAGTGTAAACTTAATTATAGTTATAGTATATCATTCTTTATCAGTGTATTTTTTAAGTGTGTCTACCATTTTAGGTATGTTTTGAATGGACACATACTAACTACCAATGCATTTGTAAGCATGACTTCACAAGGCACAAACATCCTAGAGTGCAATAAATCTATTTTCAATTCTGTATACTTTCTACCTTTCTTTAAATATCAAATAATGCCTATTTCCTTCCCAAACCTCTCCTGCCCAACATTTTCTTTTCTCCACAGTCTTCAACTTTACATCATCAATCAAAACACCTTGTATCCACTTTTCTTGCTTCCTTGAAAATCACTCTCTCTTTGACCTTACTTCCTCATTTGTTTCTTTTCTAACCATTTTACTTTTCCCATTCTTCTCCACACCTTCATGTCAGAATCCTCTTGCCCACAGATCATCTTGCCCCAATGGTCAATCTTCCACATAGCACAAAACTAGGCACTAAATTAGCTTGCACAACAAATCAGCACATATAATTAAAATATGATGTAATAACCTGTTACAAAGGATTTTGCATGCTGTAAACATTTTTAATTGGTATCTGGAGGAAAACTAGAACAGTACAACTTTGCTATCATTCTAACCAGGGTCAATGTGATTCAAAAAGTTTTTACTTACTATATATACATAGATGGTGGTCCCATCCCTGCCCATTTCCATGGGGGAAATGGGTGGGGATGGGACCAATGAGAGAATTGCATTGACAGGATGCATGGAAAGGGTTGGAAGGTGTTGTGACCACCAGTAAGGGTGATTCCAAGATCCAAAGACTTCATCTTTGGGTAATAATACGTTTAGGGACCAGCAACTAATGAGGAGCATTCTCATAGATGCTTAATCAGAAGCTGTCAATTGTCCTAGTGTCTATATGCTGGAGTGTGCATCTTATTTGTTGAAAATTCCTGATGTTTTTGTTTTTTTCATGGCATTGTAAATCCAATAGGAAAATATAAGTCTCAACATAGAGTAACTTGCATGTACTACAATTGCTTTTTGTGTAATACTAATATGTATCTGAACCCATGTATATATGTAGATGGTATAGAGCATGACATAAGACTTTAGACACATTTATAGGTTTACTTATGAAAAGATTTTAGTATTTTCACTCTATGAAATCAAGGGTCAAAGACACCTTTCTCAATATAGAATCAGAATTATTTTCTTGTGGTTCTTCTTTTGCATTCTTGCATTTGAAAAATGAGAGTATTTGACATTTTATGGGTCATGCAGCCATTGGGGACATTGATCTCCTAACCTCCATATTTTGACCTCGGGTGTATCACCAAGACCTGTTGTTCAATATTAATATTGGAAATGGTATAGATCTGCTTAGGTGCCTTGGTCTAGCTAGCGATCGGAATATGAACAGTGTGTCTTTAACCTCACAATTGTACATAGGACATGAATGCTTTTGGCTGGCAAATTTAAGAACCACAAGCCTCAAAAAAATCATACAGTTGCCAACTTAACTATAAGGAAATATTCTGAGCTGATGCTGAGAAAGGTAAGAAAAACACTTTTCCGCTAATTTTTATTTTCATGATCTTGGTTGCAACTCCTTGAGTCATTTCCATTTGACAAACAAAAACAATAAATACACATGCTTACTTGGGTGTGGAGGAATGGGACTAATGAGAGAGCTGCATTGGTAGGATGTGAGGGGAGGGCAAAGGTTGGGAAGATGGATTGGAGGTGGTGTGGCCCTGACTGCCAGTGAGGGTGTGCCTGAAGAGAGGGGGGAGGAAGGCATTGTTTCTCAATAAAAATAATCTAATTTCGCATAGGAACCAGCAACTAATAAGGAGCATTCTCATTAGTTGCTATGAGATGTAGTGATCCTCTGAAGGATTTAGGGCTATGCATAAGCCCTAAATCCTCTGAAGGATTTAGGGCTTATGCATAAGCCCTAAATCCTTCAGAGGGTTTAGGGCTTATGCATCGAAGTTGGTGTGCATGTGTTTGCAGGTGGCTGGCTGTTTTGGATCTAAGTGAGGCCCTTTGAAAGGGATAGAAAACAGTGGGCAGTGAGAGAGGAGTAAGAGCTCAGTAACTAGGGTTCTTTCTACATTTTATGTGGCACTATTTTGAGGGTCTCCATTGCATCCAGTTTCCCATCTTTCTCATCAATATACAGGATAATTGGAGAGACATTGCTGTCAGGGTGATTATCCAACATATGCTCAGCCAAATAATGTTTTTTTCAGTGCCAGATAGCATTTTCTGTGCTAATTAAATCTGGTGTCATGGCTTCTTCCTGTCTTACCTATATGCCTATATTGATCAGCCATCACATTGCATTAAAAAGAACCTGCTTTTGTGTGGTTTTGGAATTTTTTCCTTTTTCATTAGTTATGTTCCCTTAAAGTAGTGGGCACATAGCATGAAATCCTGCCCTTGTCTTTAGGCTTATAGACTGACATGGTATGAGTTATATATTTTATAAACAGAGTTCCATACCACTTTCTGTTTTTAAGAATGAAGTTTATGAGATAACTTTTTTCGAGAGGAATTTATACACAATAAAACCATAAAAACAGTAATCAACCCAAAGGTCGGTTTTTTAGTACATGATGGCAGAGTTCACCCAGTACTAAGCCTGACGGCAAGTGAATATTCAAACATCAGGGCAGTGGGGGCCAGTTCCTTTCCCTGTCCGGTTATGGTTTCCCAGGATGATCTGGTACCCAAAAAATCGCATAGCTTGGCTGGAGCTGCAGGTGCCCAGAGTGCCTTGCCCGGGAATCGAACCCGGGACCCCCTGGTCACTAGTCCAACACTCTACCCCCTGGACTATCACGACCCAGTTATTTTCAGTATTTTCCATTATTTTGGGTGGCACCTGTTCTTTGCACACATGTATTTAATAACTTGTAGTTCTCTTTAGTAATTTATTTTCTGGAGTGGAATTTTAATTATCATATTGATCATTATATGGAAAGCATAGCTTGGATAACTTCTGTGCAGAAGACTTATGGTCGATTGTAAATTCATGCTTGTTGTTCCTCATGCTGATTGTAATGTAAAAGTATGCAACTTAACAAAATATTCATTCCAAACCTGAAGGTCTACTGTCTTCATCTCAAGTCATTCCCTGAACAATAATTTTTTAGTTAAAATATTGGGATTCTATGGAACCACCCCTTAAAAAGTGTCATAATTTTAAGGAACAACTCTTAGTATTTAGTAATGCTTTTGTAAACAGGGAATGGTTCTAACCTACTCCTTGGGATAGGATTAATGTGTATTGTGGGTCGCATAACAATTTTTATTTTTTCCCCAATCCTATCTCCCTGACAATGCCAATTATGTATCTCTTCCTTAGATTTTCTGCAAAGGACCATGAATTTACTAGTTAGTCCTAAAAACAAAATCTTCACAGATTTCGTTTTTAGGACTAACTTTTTCAGAATTAGAGGATTAATGTAGTGAAATTCGCAAGAGTTTCTTAAGTTAGCATTAAAATTTTCATCACTTTGTCCGGCTCAACCACACTTTTTTTGATGGATATAGCAGTATAGTCAGAAGCTATGATGACAGGAATGAAATCAAAACACTGTACCATTAGTTTAAAAGAAAATTATTTATTTGGAGTGCTTGTGAACTTTTCTACATAGTGCAAAATATCTTTTTTAATACTTTCACAGCTGAGAATAATTAGCTCTGGCTCGGCCAACTTCATTTCACCATCACTAAAATTATGAGGATTTGGTAGCCTTTGGCCTCTTAGAGCATAGGCAAGGTTTGCTGTACTTCTCTCTTCCCACCCCTGTAAAAAGAAAAAAGTATTGTACTCACATCCTCATATCTTCACCATAACATACTGGTATAAGTAATTTTTAAAAAGTTCACTTGGCATTTAAAATTGTTATCTTATAGAATTATTTGCAAATTAGATTTGCTTTAATCTAGATAGCAAGACAATTTTTGCAGAGCCTCAGTAAGAAATGGAACATTTCCAATTTCACTCTGAATGATCTACTGTCAGGGGCCACAAGTGTCACTTGGCATCTCTTGGAAAAATGATCATTCACTCACTTTTCCCTATACTTAACACCGAGTGATTAATTTAATTGATGACTGTGTCAAACCTGGAATTTGGGGCTAACCATACTCCCTGTAATCAGTATTACTGCATGGAGCTAACCATACTCCCTGTAATCAGTATTACTGCATGGAGCAGTATCTTACATTTATCTTTCTCTTTTTGCTCAACACTTTGCCTAAAAACCAATCACAAATTCAAATCTCATTCAAGAAAATGGAAGGAAATTTATTTCACTTTCCTACATGTTCTCCCTGTACATTCAGACACTTTTCCAATCTTTTTACAAGTTCTTGATGCCCTGCAGAAAAAAAGTTTTTGTTTGCTGTATTTGGCCAATGCGCACATAACACACCCTTCCTATCCTTAATGACATCGTCTGATCACTTTATCTACTATCCTTGCTTCCTGCATCCTCATCTATTTCTTTATTTGTAGGTTAAACAGCTCCCAAGTGCCAACTCCTGGCCAAAGAATTGAGGCACTTGTTTGCATAGATTCTGATGGATTTCACCATTAATTATGTTTCCTTGATACCTCAATCAGTAAGGGAATTCAGGCAATATATTGAAGGTCAAAGAGATTAAAGCAGTTGACGGGTTGAAGGCGTTGTGCATATGATATGCATTGAACATGGCAACAGCATCTTCGACCCGTGGTCTCCTTTAACCTTCAACATTCAGTACCAGCCATGTATGAAAAACTTTTAGTAGTACAAAAATACCCGTGCACTCAGATTTTATGCTCATCATATGTATATATGATGAGCAGAGGAAATTAATATGATAAAGAGTCAATAAAAAGCCACTTTATGCCGTTGTTTGGAATATTCCTAAAAGTATTTAAATTTACTGCAAACATTTTGAATGATACTCCACAAGTACAACTATGAACTAAAAGAAATGCAAAACTATTCAAACAATACATAAAATTATACATTTTTAATATATCATTCCCTTATGTAATCTCAGATGTGAAATGGGAATGATAGAGATGAGAGATGGAGAGAGAGAGAGAGAGAGAAATACCAGAAAACTGAAATTACTTATTGACTTACTGGTGTACCTCTGAGCAAAGGTTGTGCTACTTTTTTCAGATGTTGGGAACTGTTTAAAGGGCAAAAAAAACATTTATTGGTGAAAAAATTAGCTTTTTCAAATTTTAAAAATACATTTACTGATTCTCACAACCAGTTTCATTAAGTCAAAGGAACACCTTTGCCACTTTTTAAGCTCAGTACTGGACAAGTCACATTTTGCCATACACCTCATTGACTGTGGAACTGGAAATATTTCTCAACTCACAAATTCAGCAGCACTTTAAGCACCACCTCAAATGATTCTGCATCATTGTTGCATCGAAAAAATATATGTTAAGGAGAGATTCTCCACTTAGCAGCTCCAAGTATCCTTTATACTTGAAAATTATCGCAAAATTGTTACAAGGTTTCACAAGATTTTTACAAGCCTTACCTGACTGATTGTATCCCTCACTGCTAATGAAATAGCATTTCTAAAGGTCTTAAAATTTGATGATGCTGCAAATTCAGGCTGCAACTGCATCACCAACTGCAATACAATCCTTATTTTTTTTGCTAGTGAATGAAGCTCCTATGGGAAAAAATTACATATATTTTATGCACACATACTCAGACACACAAAGGTAGAGACAAAATCACTCATTAAACCTTCATCTGTTGCAGTGTTTTATTATATATTGTATGTATGGACTAGATTGAAATTCAGATCTTATTCCATGCTCATATCTACTTAAGGATTTAATATAATGATCGTGATTTTACTTAGATATAAGATTATGGCCATTGCATATCTAAGTATTAAAAATAATTTTTAATGGATGTGATGCATTTGTCAAAAGCAAACTAATCCAGGAGTATCACATACCTAGAAATGCAAAGCAGTTTAAGTATAAATAGAACTGTACTATTCAGCATAAAATATCGATTCAAATTTCTTAGCTTGAGTATATTTAAACCATGAGAAAAGATCCAAAATTTAGTTTAAAAATTGACCAACACATGAATGTTAAAGGCACTAAAAAAGGGATTATTGACTGAATAAAAATATTTTGAATGAATTGAAACAAAAAAAAGTTTGCAGTGACTCTTGTTGGTAGCCTATATGTTATATATGCAGAGCCATCAATTTCTGTTAGACACATGTTGAATTATTCACCCATAAAAAGACATCTTACTTAATCACTGTGCTGTCATTTGAATCTAGGTTATCATCATCGTTTTGTAAACAATTCTCAACATATACACAAAGAAGTGTTAACATGCATTTCTTTCAAGTCACTGGGCAGGAGAATCTTTACAGAGAGATACAATTATGTAATGTGATAATTCCATTAAAACCTTCGCATATGAGAAGGACATTCAACTTAGAACCTTTAGGGAGAAACAAGATGAAATTAACTATTCAGAAGTTATGAAACTAATGGGAAGATTGCAGGAGCTGCAGTCAAATGAATTTGATGAGTTTATAATAGTTCATTTGAAAAATCCTTAAAGGAGTGGGGAGTGTTTCTATGAGGAATACACCTATCAACTCTACAAATTTGTGAAAATACAGAAACAAACAATAACTCATTACCAATAAATTTGAAACATATCAACTAAGCATCTACCCAATGTGAATTGGGTAGATGCTTACTCAGCTTACCAACTACAGTGGAGGTAGATATTAAAAAAAATGTTATGTTATAGATATATTTCCTAGAGGACGAAAACCATAAAAAAATTAACTGCTTAGTTATTATGGTAGATTGCAACAGTTTTGCAGGGAAAATTGGGGAAGGCAGCATCATAGGGTCATACAGATAAAGAAAATGTACAAAATGTAAGTGGTAGCCAAAAGCAATAGGTAAACTTCTGTTCAGCTGTTGCTACTCCATTCATTTTGAAAACATCCATCACCAGGGTGTACTTTATTTCCATCTATGACAACACTTAATTGCACAACAACACGCCATTAATGTACCTACCTTTGGGGGTAGTTCTAACACCATGACTTTCATGGGGACATATCAGGTAATATGTTATTTCAAAGAAAATAGGCTTTATTAACCAGGTGATGGGAAAATGTAATGAGAAAGGTAAAGAGAGGCATTATTTCCCTCTTGTTAGGTCACATTTGGAATATACTCCAAGTATTTGGGATCCTTGGGAGAAAGTATTACTAAAAAATTAGAGTACAGAGAAAATCCATCAGATTTGTCAAAAATTCTTACGATACCGTAAGAAGATGGCTTTTAGAGGAATTAGACTGGGAGATGCTTCGGACGCGAAGAGAACAAGCAAGACTTTTACCAAGGTTTAGAACAAACAAGTTGAACAATAATACAAAAGGAATCATTATGGCCCCACGCCATTTAGGTAGGATAGACCACAAAGATAAGATAAGGGAGATAGACTCCAGTGCAGATTGATACATTCTTTCCCTGGACAATCAGGAATTATAAAAGTAAGAAATCAAAGTCATTATAGAAATAGTAAAGTCATTTGATTTACAAGTGAGGACAAGATTAAATGCCGAGTAGATATAAGGTATATTCGTAGGTGAATGAGCATGTCTATGTCAGTTGCTAGTAAATGCATTTGCATGTGTGTAAGTTGAAACAGTTTTTGCATGAATATATACATCCCTAAAGGTTATGAATCAGCAAGAATTAGTTTTACATTTGGTTTTATTCTGTTTTATGAGTGGTGATCTAACACCCCCCTCACCCAACACCCTTGTGGCAGCTTGCACAGTATTGTGTAGATGTATATTATGTCCTGTTGTTCAAGATATATTAAGTTCATCAGGCTAAGAAATTAATGTAGGATTTGATTGGACTATTTCCTTCACAGTTCAGTGCAGCTATCAGCAGCCAAGAGTGATGTTCTTATCATTTGACACATGCCCAGTTTTTCTTTCAGTTTTCAGCTCCAGGTATAATGAATATTTGGTGTGATGGAGATGAAGAAATAGATCAGTATGGAAAAGTATCAGAAGTCCCCATAGTTACTGAATCATAAATACCTGCTTCCACTTCTTAAAGCTAGTTCTCACTGTAGTGATGCTTCGTAATGTTTAAGACTGACAATGGACATCCCTGATGACAGTAAAAAAGTACATTCCCTTATAGTATGCTTACAGTATGATCACACTCCTAGAGCTACTTTATTTGCCTTGTAATATAACCCCCAATAATCTAATTGGTGATATCAGACATGGCTACCCCTAATCAAACTTTCTCCAAAATTTCCAGAAGAATTGACATTAATGAAGCCTGACTTTGCCAAAAAGGTAATGACATAATTGATATGATAAATACAATCATGCATGTCCTTTCTATGAACCTATTAGTGACCCAAGATGAAATTTTCTCTTGACTGATGTAGCAGCACTTTTTGGAATACAATGCCATCCATAAAAACTGTACTCATTCATAAAGCGAGTAAGATTATGTTAATTAACAAACTGAATAGAAATTAAGGCAAAAAAGTTACCATAAACTAATGGATGTAGAGATTAGAGCAATTAAGTACACACAAGTCCACATACTTGCTGAGACAGCCCTAAACTGTCAATGCAGTTGGATATTTTTTCCAAAAATTTCTCTAGAAGAATTTCAGAGAACATGATTGGCTTTGGGGTGGTGTCTTTCACTCGTGATAGTATACAGCATTCTACCATATGCAGCTGATTGGTTAAGGTCCCAAGTAGTTTCTGCAAAAAAGGAAACCAGGGCATGTAAACTTAAAAAGAGAGATCTTTAACAACTAGGATTAACATAATTATTACATCATGAAATAAATATTCTTTATTAGGCAACAATAATATGCTCTTGAATTTTACCCACATTATTAACCAATGGAGTATTTTTATTCAACTGACTAGAGCCACAAAACATAAATTTAATTCACGTGATGACTTAATATTTTCCTAACCAATTCTAAACTACTATGGTGTGTATATAGAATTTTGGAAGTTAAAAAAATGAATGCAAAATCTTGGGTAATTAGCATAAAATAGTATCACTTAGAATATACATAGATTTCCTGTCCAGAAATATTCAATTGAGTTCAATTGTATTTTTCTTGCAAAACATAAAAATCATCGACTTTTCTTATGACAAGTGAATGCAAAATAATATAATTATGAATTATTATGTTAAAAGAATAATTATGTACTTCTTTACAATTTTCATAATTTGTATCAGTTATTGGTCACTTCATAGACTTACTGTTTCGGATCCAAATTCTCACATTGTAATTCTAAATTTTGATGTTACTGATTCCTTTAAAATATCAATTAACCCCCATTATTACTTGGTGGTATAGCATTTAATGAAGGTCTTGGATGGATGTATATTTAATGTGCCAACATTTCTTAGACTCACCTATGATATGACTTAACCCCACACAACAATAAACCCTTCTTCAATTGTGCACACACTCTGCCTCCCTTCATTCTACCTAACATGCTTATTCTTTTCTCCCTTCTCAACCATATTTCTTGACTCGGGGAAAACATATCACATGAACATACCAAAACACTAACCTGACAACCAAAAGTCTAATTGGTAACATACTCTACTCAGGGGTCAACACACATTACTTATGACAAGAGCAGTTTAATGTGCTGACACATACGTGTATATTTTTAATATCTCAGTATTCATTCTCACTCACATTAAGTTCAGCAACATTTTTTCTTTGCATCCCATGAGCATCAATAGCTTCAAGAAGATCCTCAAGTGGCACAGAGTTCTTTGGAGTCACTTGAAAGATAAAACCTTTGTGTTTTCCCGCATTTCCTAAAACAGAACAACTATATTAAAGAAACTTTTAGGTGTTTACTGAAGTTTAAAAATATATATTATTCATTAATTATTTCATGATTTTCCAGGTCAGATGTTTTTGTTTTCCAATTCATATTTTCTAATTTATTGTAGGTCAATCTGATGGATTTCACTTACCATTTAAAAATGAGTGAAATTTACTATATTCTGTCTAGTATTCAGAAACATACTCCGTTTTATTTTAATTCTTTAATATTAGGTTCATTTTATATCAGTTTAAACAAAGTAGTCAAGTGTATGTGACTGCACCATGATTCATCCTTAAAACTATTGTAAAAAAGTAACTTCTTTTATCAATAGATCAAACGGAAAACAAAAAAATATCTAATTATTATTAAACAATGAGATGACTACTTCATAATGAAATGTTACTGTTTTCTTATTGTTGAATTGTATCACTTCATTTTTTCTTTATCTTTTCCAAAGAAATAGTATATTTTATGAATAAAAATGCAATATAAATTTACTGCAATCATTATTACCTATTAAAAAATAATATATGTACCTGATATTTGGTTTCCCAAATCAGTTGCATGATTTTCTAATTTTTGAGCAAGTACATATGTTAAATAGTAGAGTGGAAGGGTACAAAAGGAGGTGAGAGTGAATATACATTCTTTATGAATCTCTTCACCACTTTCTTCTTTACATCTCCGCACCAACTGCACCTTTTTATCCCCATGACCAAACAAATAGAGTTCAAAAGATTTGAGGCTGGCATCACTCTGTGAAAAGAGAAATTCTAAAAAGGAGAAGAAATTAACATTATCTCATCATAGGTATTGAACCATTACAGATTTCTTTCCACCCCAAAGGTGTGGATACATATGTACCCCTGAAACTACAAACCAATAGAGTCTGAATATATGTATTTCAAAAGAATTTCAAATCCTTTTAATATTATAACATAGACAGACCTCTATAGAATAGGTAAAATAATATATTACTATTCTACCTAGGACTATGGTCCTCATAACTGATATTTTGGGTGATGTCCCCTTCTGACATAAAACTCTTAATATGATTCTTAGAATCATAATCAACATTCATCCTTCCAGCCTGATTATTATGATACCAAGAGAGATGATATGCCAATAAAGAAGCCATGTTATTTCCAAGCTAAATATTCTGCTGCGTAGCATCTGAATAGTTGAAATTTCAGTAATCAAGACTAACATGGACAATATAGATAGCATATATATCTGAGATGGATAATCATAAGATATTCCATACACAATTTCCAGGAACACTTTATGCAAATTGAACTCTATTTCTTTCTTTGATTCTTATTATTTGCTTGTCCATGGTAGTCACTTTACCCTTGCACATTTGTTACGAATGTGACTAAAGACAAGGCTGAAATATTTGTCCTTTGAGTCCAGAGTCAGCCAGAACCTGGGGGACAAAATGACTGACAGGGCAGAGAAGAAAGTCCTTGGAAAATAATGGAATTGAAAGGTTGTTCTTAGCTGTTCAAGACCCTGGAAATATGCTATATATGCATGCTGCATGTTTACTTTAAAACAATGACAGGATTTGTGGCTAATCATTAAACAACAATTAGTTATGCAAGGAAAAACCTGATACACCTCTGTGAACTTCCACTCTCACAGGAATAGCAGGTGGGAGGAAGTAGTCATCCTTAATTTTCAAAATGGGCATAATGCCTTAACAATTCCCATCTTTTAACTCATGAGAAACATCTGCCTCATGATGACTGAATGCAGGTGCAATGTATGAACATACAAGGTCTGTTCGAAAAAGATGGGACTGTTTGAATAAATTCTTGTTTTTATCAGTTACCCTTTAATCACGCTTATCACCTTGAAAATACAGCCCATGTCTAAGTCTCAACGTTTTTTCTAGCTTTCGAATGCCACCTGGAATGCTTCATTCAGGATGGCCTTTATAAGCCGGCAATACATTTTGTTGGATGTCTTCAATAGTTTTAAATTGGTTCCCTTTCAAAGTGAATTTCAACTTAAGAAATAGGAAAAAGTCACCTGGAGCAACACCCCAAGAGTAGGGTGGCTGGGGGATCACCGGTGTGCTGTTTTTGACCAAAAACTCGGTAACAATCAATAATGGCAGTGGGGGTGCATTGTCGTGATGAAAGCACCAAGACGTGTTTTTCACATTTGTGGCCTATTCCACAACACGGCAGGTCTTAACCTTATCATAACCTCTATAGTGCTGTGCATTTACTGTTCATTTTTTGGGGACATATTCATAATGAATAATACCTTCCCAATCAAAGAAAACAATCAACATCATCTTCACATTTGACTGCGATATTTGAGCTTTTTTGGGTCACGAGGAAGATGGCCCTGAAGACCGCACTTTGGTTTCTACATCATAACCATTAACCCAGGTTTTGTTGTCTGCAACAATTACTATTAAGAAGTTTCAGTCGTATGACGTCAAGATGTTTTTGCCTCTATTCATCTATTAACACTCATGGCACAAATTTGGATGCAATGTGCAGCATGCCCAAAATTTCTTTCAAAACGATGAAACACGATCCAACAAATGTCAACTTCATTGGCAATCTCCCTGACAGTTAACCTATAGTTTGCACACACTGTTGATATGGGTGACGTATGTTGACGTCAATGGTCATCCATTTCTCGGTTCTTCATTGGTCAAGGTTTGTACAAACTGGAAGTGGTTTTACCAATGAAAACACTGGGCCTGACTTATAGATTCATTGTTAAATGCCTCATGAATCATTGTATACATTTCAGTTGCACTTTTCCCAAGCTTAAAACAAAAGTCAATGCATAAATACTGCTTCTCTAACATCTTCATTCTCACAGACACAAGAATTTGTACAGCAAGCTTGTGCAAGCTCGAACAAAAATTGCTGTTTTGTAGAGACAAGTCAAAATATGGTCACAAGGAAGGCTGAGTTTTACTTCACACACATGCCACTAGAAGGTGACAGCTCAATGATTGAGATTAGCCAAGCAGTTTGTGCATAGAAAGACCAGTCTCATTTTAGCTTCAGACCTTGTATTCAACATTATTACTCTTTAATGGAGACTACCAGAAATTTTTTTCTATGACAATTTGAGGAAATTAGACAAAGTTTAAAAATTTCTTTAGAAGAGAAAATTACTGTCACTTATTTAAATAAAATCACATCTTTTATTGAGTCTCTAGTATCAATGAAGACTCAACTCAACTTCATATATACTCTTTTCATTTGATACTAACAATACTAAAATTATTTACCACAGTTTTTCCAATGGCAAATTGTGAGGTGTGAAATGGCTATTAGGAGAAGCACACTTAAAATACCAAACAGGCCATACCCATTTATCTTCTTCAACATCTACGATCCTTGCCACACAAACTGAATTGGTGATAATTCATGGAAAATTTGCTTGCTGAATGTATTGCAAATTTGAATGGAGTAAGTCAAATTGAAGAGTCATAAAATATTAAGAAAATTTTTCCAGTTTGGTTTATTATTTATAATTGCAAGCCTGGTTTTTATATCTAACTATATGTTTGAAATGGTTTCAAAGTATTGTGCACAAAATTGTTGAGGGTATATCAATAGCACCCCAAAGGTGAACCTATTTTCTTTTCCATGAGATAAAGAATTGAAGTAATTGTACATAGAATTCCCATGGTTTTTTTACCATATAATAATTCATAGACAAGTATCCTTTGGAAATATTAAGTTTGGCACATTACAACCAAACTTAAGCTCTTCCTACATTTTTGTAACAAAGGTTCTATTCTCCCTAATGACTTGTATCCTGAAAACAAGATGCATTAGCCCCTTTCCATTTCCCTTAGACCCATCTCCTGTCAATACACATTTCCTCCTGATTCTTGATTTGGTTACTTCACCAATTATGAATAGCTCTCACTTATATAAATCAGTTATGTACACATATTTCAAAGAGAATATTAACTTACAGTACTTTCAAAGCACCTAGGAGAGAGAAGAAATACCCAGCTATTGTAGAATATGACAACAAACTGTGATTTAGGTGTCATTCTGGAATTTTCAAAAATAAAACTTTCCTTAATATTATATGTTCTTTAAAATGTTTTAAAATTAATTTTGAAACTTTAATGAAGGTGCTGAAATGTTCAGTTGTTGGATGTCAAAAAGACCCTTAAGAATCAGTGACACTTTAACTATTTCAATTACATATGTTTGAGAACTTCACATTTGAATAGTTTGGGATAAATTTTCTATATTTTCCATGATATGGAATTGAATGTAATAATTTTGTTATTCCTCATTACATTTTCGACACGGCCTAGGTTTTGACAGTGGATGTCATCATCAAGTAGTTTTTACAGAAGATGGCATCATATATGTAGGAAAGCATAGCCTGCAGTGCCATAAGTTAATGGGTGTTAATGAGGGTTTTTTGGAATAGGATGCCCTGTGTAGGGAGCACTGGAGTGACAAAGAGCGGGAGGAGTACAAAAATGCACTTAAAATTTCATCGATGCAATTGACACTTTTAAATTTCTAATATGTACTAAAATGCACTTAGGAAATGAAGAAAATAAAAGTTACACATTTGAAGAGCCTTGTAGAAGGCATTTCAAGGTATGTTTTTGAAGAACTTCTATGAATGATGACATAAACTACTTACCTGGGAAGAGGGCTGGAATCGTAGGACATTTATATCCTTGGAAATGAAAGTCAAATGTTTTTAAATTCATTGATGGTGGGTCGCAGGCAGGATCAATTCCTTGAAGTAAATGAATCACAAAATAAAAAAATTAAAGCATCATATATCATCACCTTCAACCTGGCTACTCAGGTGGGCTATGCGCTCACCTACTAACCCTAAGTTCAAATTCTGTGAGCTCAAATCCTACCTTAGGAATGGGCGGTGTTTAATATTTAATCACCTAGACCAGGGGTGCCATGAAAAAATAAAGCTTACCAGGACCCCAGTGAGTAGTTTAGTTACTCAATAGATCTTGCCTTCATTGAGGATTAAGCAAATTTTTGGAAACAATTGGTATCTAGCATTACAATATTATCCTCACATTATTTTATGAAGAGGAAATAACTCAAATTAAACAAAACTACTCGCTTATTCATTAAAAGATTATTGCTATTTTTAGTACTTACTGTTAACTGCTATGAATTAATGTGATCCTAAAATATTAATTTAAGGAGTAGGTTAGGTAAAAATGTTTGATTTTCATTATATAAATAAGTATTTCAGAATACCGAAAAGCCTTTTCTTTGCTGCAAATAAGGTAGAAAGAATTTCACTGCTTTCAGTTGATGATCGAGTAGTAGTAAACCTTAATGTATGAGGATATTAACATTCATTATCATTTCATTTTCAAATTAAAAATTGTTCGATTAAAGCACAATACCCCAGCCTGAAGTAAGAATTGAGCACACAAAGAAAGTAAATTTTATAACTATGAGCCTATAAGCCTCTGTTTATAATTAAAATCATAATTTACCAGCAATACATAACTATGAACCTAATTCATTGGATGAGGAAACATTTTCCTGCCTGCAGACATATCAAAACAGCACACATAGTAAATTAAGTTAAAATTCTTGATTGATTAGGGGTAACAAACCCGATTTAATTTTGGATCTCCTTTGTCGAAGGAAGCTTACATTCTGGTTGACTATTTGGGGCAAAATTATTGATGGCATATACTTCCCATCTCATTCATACAGCAAAGTTCTCATTGGTGGTCCAAGGGTCTTAATGGGCTGTAATTGGTTTGCAGAGCTTGGGACATCTGTCTATGGGATTTTGTTTTGGTACCAGACTCAATAACCCGCACAAGTCACAGAACTCAAAGACACTTTAAAGCCATAATTGAGATTGTGCTCCCTCTGAATGAGTTCACCCAAGGTTAGACACAAAGCTAGCTTTGAGGCAGGCACCATCTCTACTTGCTATGACTCAAAAGCTTATTGATGAGGTAGAAGAGGTGTTTGAAGAACCTTTGAAACTAGTGGACTCCTCAGAATAGGCTCTATCGACCATAAATTGAATGTAAATAGTAGAAACCTTCTGAATTTGTGGAAATTATATTGTGATTTTCAATCCTGGGAATAAGTGTGTCTATTTTTACAATTAGAGTCAATTTATAAAATACTGAGTGAACTTTCTGGAAGGTATTGGTTAGCAAAAATTTAAATGACAGAACCAGTTAAATTTTTGTTTGAATTGTTTGAATCAATTGGTTTGATGAAGGCTTCTGCCGGGCTTTCAACAATGTGGAAACCTTAAAACAGGAAAATTTATTATCAGAGCCATTCCTATGGGACATAGTAAAAGTTAATCCTTTCATATTGTGAAATAATGTTCATATTGTTAGGTAATACTGGGATTTCCCATAGGTTTATCATCAGTGCTAGTAAATTTCACACAATAATCAAGTTTAT
Source organism: Hetaerina titia (assembly GCA_037158775.1). NCBI lineage: Eukaryota > Metazoa > Arthropoda > Insecta > Odonata > Calopterygidae > Hetaerina > Hetaerina titia. Next base: position 35,679,787 of record CM073779.1, read on the forward strand.
TCTGACTGGTTTGATAAGATTACTAATGTGCAAACATAGTGGCAAGCAGAAAAGAAAATTTGTAATGAAAAAGAATGATTATGCAGATATTGAGGGAATCTGGCATGAAATTGGGTAGCAAACTGAAATGGCAAAAGTACCAGTTTTCTTTGTTGAAGGTTTTACAATTTATTTGATCTTAGAGAACCCCCACTACCAAACAAAATATCTGAACTACAGTCATATTTGAGAGAGATAAACTACGAAGAGGGACAAGGCTCATGCCACCTTTTTATAATTTTCAGTGGAAAAATACACCTTGGTGATGCAGAAATGTGTAACTTCTAAAAAGTGTGCAAACAATTGTTACTGATGGATGATTATAACATATTATTTTTTAAATATCGATGCTAATCTTCAAAGCTTCCCCTTATTTTGTCATGTGATTCACAAACATGTCGGTAAGGGCTGTATATTCACCCTTATGTGTATAAAAGTGAGTAGAGTTGCTTTATCCTCTTGAACATGGGAAGGACAAGCAACATGGCTAAATAGAAAAGAGACACATACATCTTCAAGGTCCAAATGTTTATGATGGTCTTGGCTGGGTGCCATTTTAAAACTTTGGCAGACCATATATTTTTATGGAGTATTTAGGCCCAAATAGCCAGTGTTAAATGTTCTCAGTAGTAGTAGTAGCTTTAGGGGAGGCGACCAACAGCTGAGGTCATTTGCTCCATTAGGGATGGATGGGAAAGGAGGAAGAGGTAAGAGAAACTCAGCATTGGGTTTAGCCTACTCTTAATGAAAGCCACCAAGGGGTCTGCAGTTTAACATCCCATTCGATGGATGGCATACTCACTTTAAGTGCTCTCTACAAAGCACCTCAAGTAGGGATTGAGGTACCACTGAAAGATATCTGCCGCCTTCAGGATTCAAACCTGGGTCCTCTGGGTGGGAAGCCAGTAAGTTAGCCAGCACACCATTCCGATCTCCTTAGATATTCTTTCTTTGTGGATTGTGCACTGGTGTTTAATGTCCTACAACTACAAGTATGAACTGCAGTATTTATAGAAAAGTGTTCTCCACCTATGGACCATGGACTGATAAGGAAACTACAGCCAATGACTAAAGATGAGTATGAGACATAAAGTAGACAGAGAAATGTTTATGACCCTGAATGCAGACCATTTGGTCAGCTCTAGAGACAATAATTCTAATGTTCGATAACCCAAGCTGATGAGAGCATGCTGGATGAAGGGGGAAGAGGACTTATTTACAAAGAGGGGAATGCTTAAGGGAAGGTGATTAGTACACAGCTGAGGGCCTCGTGTCATTCACAGACTGAGTTTTATTAATACTTGAAATCAACCTTAGCTGTCTTTAGGTAAATCAATCAATTCATTCCCAAACAATACACCCAAACATACATTTGGGACAGCCATTGTCGTTATGGAACCCAAATGATGTCACTAAATTCTCAGATGAAGATGAATTGAATATAACAATATCATAGATCTATCACCCCAGCAAACAGCACTATATGTACAGGAGTTGAATTAGAAACAGTAAAAACACCTCTGTTATTCAACTGATTAACTTTTTATCATAATGTGAAATAACAGATCCTGCCAATCTTATGATAACTTATTAATTTTTAAAGAGCAGCTCATTCAAGCAAAATTAAACGTGCCTCTCTTGGAAGAATTCATATTAACAAGATTATTGTTTTATTATTATTAAGATTGTGAGATAAAGTAGAACAGCCTTTTGATCACTCTGATGAATTTCCTAATGACCTACCAATTTTTCCTCATGTCCATTGTTGCATGAAGGGTCATGCAAAGCCCCCAAACTTTTTTCATTTATATTTTTTTGACATAATAGAATAAAAACATACAATTATAATCACATGATTGATGCTTGTAAATATAATGTGGCTTTTAAATATAAATGTATCAACCCTTTACATAATGGGCATGAACGAGAAATTTGACATTTTTGAGTCCCCAAATTGTCTGATGTGATAATCATTAGTTTTTAAACATATAAAATATTTATTTTATTAAAAAGTAATGCAACATTTTGGTTTGAACTCCCTGAACTGAAAAGTGACTAGATATTGAGGCTAATAAAAAAAGTCAATTTTTGAACTGAATGCATGAACATTTTATATTTTCAGACAAGGGCAAGCATCTGCTGATTACAAATGTCTGATGTGACTTCTGGAGTAACATTCAACAAGTAATTAATTCAAGATACAAAATTATAATAAAGGATTACATAATATGACATGAACGAACCTTCATTTTCTTTCCCTGGATGAAATATTTTCTGAGAAAAGACAGCAGACAGAGGTAATAGGGTGTATGTATGAAACACCATCAGTGATAACTCTTCACCAGCTCCTGAGTAACCTCCAAAGCATGAAACGGTTATATCAATAACAAGATTTGGAATAGCATCAAAAAGGATAGAGTCATCGTAGTTGGCTCTTACCACCATTGGCACCTTGATTTCTTCATCTAAAAAAATAGTTAAGTAAGTATTCAGAAAAATATTTTTGACATCGTAAAATTTAGGTATTATATGATAGAAAGTATTTGTATAGAACTTCACATTTTTAAATATGAAGGTTGAGAAATCAAGAAATAACAAAGTGAACTCTTTATTAATGAGATAGTGATAGCAATCAATCTCAATTTCTTTCACTCTTCTATCATCCCATGATTGGATGGAGTGGTGACGTCAACAGAATACCCAGAACTTTCCTGCATCACTGGTACTCATATGACCACTCCAAAAATTAAAAAAAAAAAAAATACTTATAAAACATTCTAATTGAAGGTACAGATTCAACATTTTGTTTATCTAGTTTCTCTTCTGTCTCTTTAGTTGATTTAAATTTCATAAAATAATGTTTAATCAGTACACAAAATTCTCTTTGATCCACTTGTTGGAAATCACTCAACTTGCTTGATTCAAATGAACAGTTAGCACAAGACTAACAGAATGATCTAGCTGAAACTTCATGAGTGTTCTTTCAATAGATGTTAGTAATTTAAAATAGGTTTGATGTCAATCAGTGGTGCCAACTCTCTGACTTTGCGCATGCTTTTCAAACTTCCTTCATAGTATGTGCAGAAAACCCACAGGTACCATTTCAGCTCTAAATTTTAAGAAAAAGCAAATGATACATGCTGATAAATATGGTTTAAATACTAATGCATAAATGAACATTCACACATAAAAGGCGCCAACATCCCCCTACCACATACCTTTGTGGAGGCTTGTGGGGAATTAGGTAGCTATATTTGGTATATTTACCAAAGCAATTTGTAGCAACTATGCCTACAGCATGCACATCATGGAATTTGTACACAAACACCATCCCTCTAAGATATCACCAATGGAAGCCTCACAGTGTTTTCCAAAGGGAAATGGATTTACACATTCTCCAAAGGTTTTTTATCAAATATTTCATGAATTTTTCCACATTTCACAAAAAAAAGTATCCCATACTTAAATTTCCAAATGAAATCAAGTTTGCATTCAAATTCAGGATATTTTTTAATATACATAATCACTTTAATTTTATATTCAATCAAAAGCAAAATGCCATTGATTTCAGACAAAAATACTTTTTGGCTTCTGCATACTTCTTCACCCAAATTGCCTGTTGAAATACAACATAAATATCTTATAAAGTTCAAAAGTAAAATAGGTACCAGGCTTATTTACATCCCATTTCATACAATAAAAGATGTTCTAGAACTAAATCAGCAACTTTAAAAGAAATCTCAAATTTTTATATGTATAAAGCCAAAACTTCCTCAATAAATCTTGACAAGGTCTATAACTTTTCAAAGCTTCTGTGACCAATGAAATTTATTTATTGATTTGAAAATTTAATGATTTCCAAATGCATCTGGTAAATAGTAAGGTATTTATTTCACGAGTTTTAAGCTGTTTTGTGTAATGTGTGAATTGCAACATTTTCAACAACCTCCACCTCTAATCTACATATTCATTAAGTGTACTGTTCATAATTTGTTTTGTCTTATTTTAACATATAGACCAAAAGCCCTAGATTAGGTCCTAGAAGTTGTTCTAACTTGAGTCTAACACTGCATATGTATGCATGAATGTGTCTGTCAAGGAGATAAGTAAAGGTTTTATCAAAATTTATCACATCTTGCAATAGCTCTATGTTATAGCTGAAGGAGCTCTTATAAAAATCATAAAAAACATTAGCTATTAGCAATAAGAAACCAAGGAATGCATATGTATCCTCTAGGTAGCACAAAAATATTTTTAAAGTAATCCAACTTTTATAAGAACTACAACCTACATTACGGAGAAGAAGGACAGCTTTTTGGATGATCATGGCAAATCACTTCATTTAACTTACACAATCTTTCTATGAAGTTTTTCCCAAGTGTTGCTTTCAGTGGACTATCAAGGGTTGCAGATAAGCAGACATTATTCAGCGGAATCATTGGAATCAAGATGAGAGATATGTCAACTTCCAAAAACGATTTCCATGCATAGATTCTTTCTTGGTTATTACTAACCAAACTAGCTTCCTGGAAACAAATAGTAAAAAAGTTGAAGAAAATTATGTACAAAAACTTTAATTTTAAATCAGTCAAAATGGATGACATGCAAATTGAGAATTATGTCAAGGTATAAATACAACTTCCAGGTTTGTTTTTAATACTAGAATATTTTGCAAGGTAATGTATACTAGAAAAAATAATAATATTCTACTAATGTAAGTAAAGAAAAAGATTAATATAAGCTTTTCCCCTACTTAAAATGCAATGCAAGTATGAGTCATTTTTCTGTGTCTCCGTGTATGAAGAGTTGTAATTTTCACTAAATCACTACCATTGAACGTGTATTACAATAACATGACAATTTTTTAAAGCTTGAATTAAATGTAAAATATTTCAAAAATTCATCCATAGCATGTGTTGCCAAAATATTTTGCAAGAATTTAATACAATGAATGCTGAGCTAATAGCAGAGAGTTCTTTTGCGATAGTTTTTTATCAAAAATGTTAACTTCTATTTAAATACATTATATTTTAACTATAATTGGTTGCTTGAGGTGTAAATTTATGGAATCAATTAATTTAATTATGAAAAACTATAACTTCGTAATTCCATGGTATTTTATTCAGAGACAAACTGGGTTTCAATATTTAACATCATCATCAGGACTAATGATGATTTTGAATGTCAAAAACTAGGTCATGTCTAAATAATATACTGTGGAATTCATACCTTTTCCTTATAAAATGTTTTAACTAGACACATTCACATGTAAATAGATAAATCCAAAGTAAATGTGTACAATTTAATCTCTCTAAATATATAAAAAAAAACCTGTTTCTCAACTTCTGGAAATTAGTCCACCTCATTAGGGAGACATCCACATAAAATAGGATGCAATCATGAGAGTAATCCCGAAAAAATACTTACATCCACTAGTTGGCCTTCAGAGCCACTGAAACATTATTTACAAGAAATAGCAAATTAACCTGAATTGTGTAGTGAAAAGAATGAGTCTAAACAAGTAAGAGCATATGACTTGAGCAGTTTTTCCGAGATTTTAAATTGCAGAAGGAATCCTATTATTGAATATTCAATTAAATGTTTCCCTAATAACTACTATGTACAAGGCATATTCATAAAGTAAGAACCGTTTGCTTAGATTTAAATATTGGTTCTTCAGAACACAGTTTTACTCCTGCAGCTCCATTTACTGATTCATTGAGAAGGTAGAGCAGCATTTGTTTTGTTTCAGAAGTCGTTTACTTGTCTGTGCATGCAAACAACAATGTCCGCAGCAATCGTTGATCCCACCAGTTGTGAAGTGCGTTCTGTCATAAGATTCTTGTATGCAAAAGGATAGTCAGCTGTTGAAATTCATCAGGAGTTTTGCCTAGTTTATAGACCTACACTTATGAGTGAAGGAAAGGTTAGACAATGATGCCTTAATTTTAAAAATGGACGAACAAATGTTCATGACGAAGAGCAAAGTGGCAGGCCCAGTATTCTGACTGATGAAATTGTTTCACAAGTGGAACAAAAACTGCGATGTGATCATTAATTGACGATTATTGGCCCTGCTGAACAATTTCCTCAACTTGGACGCACTACTGTCTATAATATTGTCACGGAAAACCTCAGATACCACAAATTGTGTACAAGGTGGGTAACGAAACACTGGTGCAAAACCAATAAAACAATTCAAGATTTTCATTGGGAACTCTTTGACCACCCACCATACAGCCCTGACCTTGCACATGGCGACCACTTCATCTTCTTCCACTTTGAACAGTGGCTCAGTGGACAACGTTTTGAAATCGATGAGGAACTCACGAACGGCATTGTCAATTGGTTCTTCTATGCAGAGGAGTTAAAGAAGCTGGTGCAGTGGTACGAAAAATGCTTTGAAGTGAACAGCGATTATGTAGAGAAATGAAGTAGGTTTGTGGCTAACTAAAAGTGCCAATAAAATGTGTTTCATATGACTATATTTTTTCCTCTGACCAAACGGACCTTACTTTATGAGCATGTCTTGTTCTACAAATATCAACTGAGTATTTCTCTACTATTTATTAGACGCAGTCATTTTTCTTTAATGCAGCACCACTGATATTTAGAATACTTTTTCCATGCTAAGTCCAAAGTTAATGTGATTAATAGGGTTTTCCTGGACCTACAGATAAAATGCTTACTTCTAAAATATCATGTATGAATTCTTATTGTAAATCTACCCTTTTAAATCTTTTGTCTTGAGGGTGGATGGATTTTTTTACCCTCTTTGGAATATTTTTTAGCTGGAGATCCCATTTCTGATACCAAGCCCTAAGAATTTTGAAATATTTAGAAATGGCCTTGCAACTCAATGTACACATGTCTTAAATATAAGAAGGATGAGGAAGATTAGTATCATTAATGAACAATCTCATTTTGCTGGTTATTTTAAAATGAATGTTATCAGTGGAAAGGAGAAAAAGAAAGGGCTACACGATGCTTTCCTAAGAGATACCCAGAGGTTACTTTCACAAAATCATAATTCTCGATTATTACTTTTTTTTGTATTGAAAGAGAAAATCATGGATACAATTTACTATTCTACCATTAACTATTTAGCCTTGTGCGTTCACTTTTTGCCAACAATATAGTTGATATTTTTTAATACTAAAATGTTTTCCAGCATTGGAAAGACTAATTTTACTATCAGTGTCCACGTTCAATACAATTTTAATAGTAATACTACACTTTCTGTATGAAAAAATAATTTGGTCCACAGTTTGGTTCAGTCCAAGAAGGCTAGAATATGGTGTTATTTTTATGGCTGCATTTGTGAAATAAAATTGTGGATAATTTTTCACATCCACTGCTTTGAGTCTCAAACTCTTCCACCTTACATTAAAAGGATAGAGGATGAGGGAATTCTATGATACAAGTTCCGAATAGAAATCGCAAATAGGGATTGGTGTCATGTTAAGTGAATATATTCATTTGCATTTGAATTTAATATTTTTACTGTAATGGATAACTACATAGTACTCAAGCTCTGACAAGAAATTCTCTCTTTATTCAAACAATTAAACTAACCCACTTTTCATTAGAGTCACATTCTTGGTGTTACACTAGGAATTTTTTTCAGAATACCTTGGAAAACAAATGAAAAATTAGGAAATACAAGAACATATCATATTCCAACTTGGTTCACTGTCAATTATAATAAGCAAAATTGAGATGAATTTGGAGGATTCTTTGTTAATTTTTTATATTTGTATGGTGTTGCAAAACATCTTATTTTTAAAAACATAATATATTTATTTCCCTCAACTGTGTTAGCTTACCTCAGCTACAGGAAGCAATGTTATATTATTAACAATAAATTCCAAAGAAAGTTCCACAGTTCCCTTTGATGTACTGACAGATTGAGGTGTAGTTTGCTTGGATCCTGGTTTCATTAGTTTGTTTCCTATATCCTTGTGTTCCTAGAAAGGGACAGAAAAAAACTAGATTTAATTTGATTTCAATTAATTTTCTAATTTGAGGTTTTTTGAAAAAATACTACTTCATAATTAATGGCACAATTGGATAGTCTTCAAGATTACATCAATTTAAAAATTGATGAGTGGTAAGTCATCACGAAACAATGTTTGGAATAGACCAGAATTTGAACACATGACTCTCACAACTGTAGGTTAAGGATTCAGCAAGCTTTGATGGAGGACCAAATTCCATATACTAATACAGAATTTCCTGCAGGATTAACTTTCAATATTTAACTTAACTATTGCATTTAATCAATAATGAGGCTCAAAATCAATGGCAAATATATAATTTTTAATGGAAACTCTGAACTTCCTTGTGAATTTTGATCAATAACTTTCTTTGATATCATTTATCAAGTGTACCAGCAGAACAGTAAAAAACTAATTTTAATTACACTTGAAACACTAGGTAATTCAAAGTTATGATCAGTCCCAAATCAAAAACATATAATTTTGCATTAATTTTAGTATGGATTCATTGAAATACATCTAAAATGGACATGGAGTGCAAAACTAATCTGCCATCTAAAACATGGAATTATTTAATTTGGCACAAACCAATTTAATTTGACCTCATAGCTCACAAAAATATTCCTTAATTCAAAATTTTCTGAGGCATTGCACACAATTAAATATTTGCATGTGTCTAAGCCAAGTAGCTATTGCTCCCAATACATATAATTTCTTTGTACGAGTTGAAAAAAAATATTGTTTACTTTTTTCAGGATATTTTGGCCAAAAAATGGCTGTGGATAAATACATGGCTATTTGATGAGAAACTTGTTCAAGTATTGATAAATCAACAGCTTTTTTTAATAGTTTCAATCCCAGTTAGCTTCAATGGTACAAAATTCCTTCCACAAGAAAGAGAGTGCAAAATAGAAAATTAACTGCAATTTCTGTCTTACCTTAATAAGTGCCCTTGAAGAAAGTGGTATTGTGAAATTTTTAGGAGTAGTACCCAGGTGGCAGCATTGCAAATGACCTTCAGCAGTTAATATTACAACTAGACCTGTAAGCTCCTGAAATTAGAATGAATCAACGCTTAAAATTTTTTCAGCCAAAAGTTATTTATCCTTCCAACATTAACCATCCAACATTATTGTTTACATCAGACCATTTAGACGAGGTCTGAGAACTTAGAGATATCAGTTATGATGAAAAAGACCACAGTGGAGATGAATATCAGTAAAATGTTATAGAACTACACAGAAAAGTTTTGGATCTAGGAAAAAGTTTTTTAAATGCTTTATTACACAATTTATTGGCATAAGGGGTGCCTCCAGTCCAAAAATAAAGAATATAAACGGAGAGGTCTTCTATTTTGAGGTTCTGAAAATTAAATGGTCTACCATTAATTCCAAAATGTTCTCCTCCTCATTGTTTTAAGAATAGGCAAATTATTGCAGAAATATTATATGCTCTTAAATTACTGAATTCAAAACATAGACTGTAGGAAAGAAATTTTCAATTTTTTAAGACTTTTACACACAATCTCCAATCCATAAAAATGACATGTTTCCAGAAGTTTTAGTTTGATTAGAATTCATTTCTTAAAACACTCATTTAAAGATTGTTTTCCTTTGTAGGATATTTTGTGATCCAAATTGTATGAAAATCTGCATTGATAGGTTAAAAACTAGCTATCTTGCCAATTAAACTAAGATATTTGCCATTAATATTCAAAAATATTCCTTCTGCAATAAAATTTCCTCATATTTAGCAGATAACACATTCATCAATAATTAATCATGTTAATGAAGAAATGATGCAGATATAACAATTCGAGAGGGGAAACTAGAACAAGTGGAATCCTTCGTCTACCTGGGCAGCAGCATATCATGGGATGGAAGAAGCTCGACTGACATCAAGCGAAGAATAGCCCAAGCTAAGAACACATTCATGAAGAAGAGGCAATTAATATGTTCAAAGAACCTAAGGCTGGAAACAAGGAAACAATTCATCAAGACTTTCATGTGTAGCATGGCTCCGAGACTTGGAACATTGGAAAAGTGGACCAGCAAAGAATAGAAGCCTTTGAAACATGGTGCTGGAGGAGAATGCTGAAGATTAAATGGACAGACAAAGTGAGGAATGAGGAAGTATATAGAAGAGCAGAAGAGGATAGAACCATATGGAGAACTCTAAGGCAAAGAAGAAACAGACACATTGATGTACAATGGATTGATTAGGAATATAATAGAAAGAAAATTAGAAGGAAAGATCACACGAGGGAGACCAAGAGACTTGTACATAGGACAAATTAAGAAAGACGTAAAACAGAAAAGGTATAAATGTATCAGGGACTGAGGGAATTGACATTAAATAGAGGCGAATGGAGGGCTGCAATAAACCAATCATAGGATTGAAAATACTGATGATGATGAATGAAAAAACTGATAATTAACCCCTGTAACTGGTTAGAAGGAGGCATTATGTTTGCCTCCAAACCATGAAAATTGGATTCCTTATTCTTGAATACCCTAAACTATGACAATTATGCAAAATTACCAGCCCCAGTAGCAGCAGGGCAAACATCCTAGCCTGCCAACTCAGAGGTTGTGGATTTGATTCCCCCCAAGTTGGTTTCCCTCCACCAAGGGCTTGGATGTTTGTAATAATCTTTAATGTTAGATTCTTGTTAAATAATTTTATGTAAAGGAGAAAAAAGAAATTTAATTTTGGATTAGTTTGAAATAAATAAATAATGATACTATGACTTTCACAAGGATTTAAAAAATTGAGGAGAACAAATATTAAGTACAGAATGTTATATTGTCATGTGATATTATCAATACTGTGACTGACATATTAATACATGTACTATAAGCATACATTCAGTCAGTGAAATTGCACTTTCCTTCTCACATTCAATACTCACTTCAAAGTTTGCCCTAGCCATAGAAACTGGAGTACATGGCAGTTTTGCAGACCAAATCAGCTTTGGAGTGCTTGAAGAAGATGGTGATGGTAGAGAACCAAAGTGAGAGTCTGGATATCCTGAGGTGCTAGGCCCAGCATCATAAACCAAAAGTGTACCCTCTTCAGAGGCAATTAACAGCATCAACTTATTTTCTAAGAGAGAAAAACAGATAATTTCATGAGCATACATTGTAAAATGCATATCATGGATAGGTAATCAGAAAAATCTACTTCCTAAAAAAATATCCATTCTCAAATATGAAATGCTTATATGCCATGGTGGTGAACACCCCTCATGGACTCAATCCATGAATACTTGAAAATTTTGGTTATGTCTCCTAGCGTCTGAATGATTAAACATGACTCCATCATACCTTACAAAATTTACAAGAAAACCACTTTCAACAGAGCCAAGTGTGATAAACACAACAAAATTGGAATTTATCTTTGCTTGTGTAAATAATAGTGAAATTTAAAAAAAATATTTTTTTTCAAATACACTTGAATTTTAAATGATACATTGAACCTCTAATTTTAACATACTGAAATTTTGGAGATGAGTCTTTTGATTAAAGGGGAAAAAATTGAGTTTTAGCATATTTTTGCACATTTGGCACTTTTAGGCACATGGCCTACTATGCACAACATGCAAAGCATGGGCAGGTTGGCACTCAAAACACTCTTTTGAATCATTATATTAAATCTTCATAAGTTAATAGTATTTTATAAGTAGTTGAATTTTTCCAACATACTGTGAACACAACTTATTTTCATGTTGCTCATAATGATGGCTCTCATTTAACATCGTAGTTGTAGTTATTTGGGGAGATGGTTTACAGCTAAGGTGACAATTGTGCCATTAGGGATAGGGTAATTTGGGAAAGGTAGGATTTTCAAGAAATGGGTAAAGGAAGGGTGGAGAGAAACATGGCATAGGTATTTGCCTGCTCTTAATGAAATATGCCAAGGTCCACAGTGGCTATCAAGGCAAGGGAATAAGTTTGAATTGAGGTTTTTGTATTTAACTGTAAAGAATAGAAAAAAATGAAATGAACACGATGGAAAACAATAAAGAAGTAATAGTGCATTGTGGGGTAAGAAAGAAAGCTGCTAGGGAATTTTGAAGGAGGAAGGAAAAGTTGATGTAGGCCAAATTGAGTGATAATGGAACAATAAAGAAGTTGATAGCAGAGAGAATGCTGGGTATGCAGGGCAGAAGGAAGAAAGGCTAGGCATGTTTGATGGAATGAAGGAAAGCATTTTGCATGAAGGGAAGCATATTTAAAGTTAAATAATTGGTTGTGTTGTTAGGGAGGGTTTAGAAGTGTTGTAGTTCTTAATCCATAACTCCATCAACAACATGTCTTAACCAGTATACTACTGTTAATAATGTTTATAAGTAGTCATAGCAATGAAGAATTAGAATAGGGGGAATAAGTAGGTCAATGAAATGAAGTAATTGGGATGATTATTAGAAGAAAACATTATATTGATGGGGGATTGAAATACAGTACTGGCTACAGATGCTAGCATCCCAGAGAGGGGAGGGGCAAGGTGATTGTGGTTCCCCTTAAGATTCGCAATAGCTTTCTTTTATTGGCTTTCAATAAACTGATCAAACTAACAGAACCCAAAATTCAAATATTTGAATTTAAGCAAACTTACATTTCAATTTTTACTAACTTAAGTCTTCTCTTCTTTCACTGCTCAACAACGTGGCCAGGATGGCCCCCTCCTCATCCTCCCCCTGAAAGTTAACCCTGGATGTACCCCTGGATGGAGAGTGAGATGGGATTGAAATAGGAGGGCTGGTCATTTTCCCAGTTTACACCATGGTTTACAAACAAGGAATGATCACTTGGATAAACCTAGAGCTCTGAATGAATAAGGCTTTCAATAATAACTAACATCTGATCCAAATACCAAAATAAACTTAGATGAACATGGGAAATGTAATCAAATTACAGGATGTATTCTCAGATTATATTATGGTAAGACATATTTAGGATAAAAAAATCATCATTTCACACTTTCCCAGGGATGGATGCAGATTTGGATAATAATTTAGTGGTCATGAAATTAAAAGATTAAATTTATGAGAATGAAAAATGGAAGGAGAAGAATATGGAATGTAGTTATGACTGGAAAAATGAGGAAGAAAAACAAGAAATCAGTTGATAAAGTTTTAGTTGAGGAGATAAGGAATGGTACATTAAAATAAAGTTTTAAGACCTTAAAGAAGGGATGTCCAAGGCTGAAAATGAAGCAATATCAACAGTGAATTGTTGTGCCATGAGAAACTTATAAAATAGAAAAATATTCTGTGCAGTTCCTACTGATATCCTCCTGAGATAAAAAAAGTCCTATCACAAGGAACTAGTTTTTAATTTAGGCAATGTTTCTGCAGATGAAAAAGGACATACCTGAAGCATATGGACACAGTGCTGCTGGGGACAAACAAAGCTTTTTGCAAAATCTTTGCACTCCAAATGGATTTAGCCCAACTAGGGTACCTCTTACTCCTAGTGCATAAATGTTTCCCTGTAAAGTGCACAAGGAAAATATAGGCTCGCCAAAGATATATGACCACTCAGGTAAACTTAGTTTCTTACGTCTGGAAGTTATTTGTTGCATCAAAAGAGTGGCATACCTAAAATGAAAAAATGTTGCTTCCTATTTGTGGCTGAAGTATTCATTATACACAAATTAAGGTAAAGTAAGAGCCAAACATAACTCTAAAGCTTTACTCTATGAAGCCAAAAATGGAACAATTGTAGTCATACATTTATAACTTAAATATTTACCGATAACAATCAATAGTCCAGCTGCCAGAAAAGACAACAAATGAATCCTCAGAAGATAAATAACATAGTAATGTTGGCAGGTTAGTGTCTTCAAGCGGAGCAAATGTAAATTTTGCTTTTACAAGTTGGACTGCATCTTCATCCCTTACTGTATCTTCGGCATTTAGTTGTTGGAATTCCTCCTCAATTTCTGTTTCCTCTCTCAATGTTTCAGGTGGAAACATTGAATTTGGATCATCTGTGTCCACATTACTGGGTGCTGAATTTTTATTTCTTGTAAGGTAATCTTCATATGGGTAACCATGAACTTCAGCTCTAATACTGTGCTTTCTCCCAGTGTTTTTCCCCTCTACATCCTTAAATTGATTCTTATTTGATTTCTCCTTTTTTGCTGAAAGACCTCCATGCTCATTTTTTGATGGAACACACAAAATATTCATGTCATTTTCAAAAAAATGCAAACTCCCATCCATTGCTTGCACGCATATTGAATCTTGAGCATTTTTTCCCAATCCACTTTTATCTTTCACTTCTTTTGCAGCAGGACTTTTTACCTAAATTTTAATTAAAAATGAATACATGTCATGTGGATAAATGTATTTCTATATAGTATTTGGCTGCTATGAACAACACATACATAATTTTTTGCATAGTAACTCTGATGAAATTATTTTCTCATTTTAGAAGTGCATAAACCAAACTAGTCATAAATACCTAAGCATTTGGGAAAATTATGATGTTATAAAAGCTCCACAACAGAAATTATAGACAAATCTCAACACCTGAATATATGCTAGGCAGAAATTTGACTAATCTGTCAGATCATTCATCATCATCATAAGAATACATTACTTTTTGTCAAGCATATTTTTGCAAATTTTAAACTGAAAATATAACAATAGTTGCAAATATGATTAGTACTAGGCTATTACCTTAGATCCAAAGGCACCAATGATTATGCTGTATGCTATAAACTGAAAGTTGATCGAATAAGCTGGCTGCAAGTGAAACTGCTGGCCATGAGCAGCATTGCCATAAGTTTCATGGATTGAATAGATGGTTACCTGCTTTGGGTGAAGAACGGCAAGCTGCTTATTTGTTGACCCCCTAGAGAGAAATGTTATCATCAATGTTTAATGAAAATCACATAATCAATACCATATTTTTTCATAATTGTAGCCCCAGTACAAACAGTTTCATCCTATTGTTTAAAATAAAAATGGCAAATAAAGAGCTCTCTCTTCAGTGCCATATTATTCTCTTAGTAAATTTTAGCTCCATTCATCAGTGTCCTTTACTCACACTTTTATTTGTTGAAATGGACAATAAAAATATTCAAATAATATGATCCATGATTTCCAATCCAAAAATTCCCTCAATTCTCCCTACTTCAATGTGAATAGAAAGAATTTATTTGCATTTTTCTTTGGTTTTCCTTTCTAGTTATCCCACTCTAATGATCTTCACAATTTTTTTTGTCCATGGTGGTTAATCCATTCACCTCATATTCATACAATATTCATTCTCTGATAGTTATCTGTGTTATAACTTCGTCTAACTTTCTGATACAAACTGTGAGTGCCACTGGGTTTGGCAAGGAAGAACCACACACTCACCTCCTCCAAGGTTACACAGTTACAGGCCATCATCTTCTAAAGGCAGATCCTTGTATTTGCAGCCATTGACCTCTCTCTATTGCTATTCTTTCCAGTTTATTGTATGCTGTTACTCTCATTGCACTTTTTATATCATCTATACATTTTTTTCTTGGCCTTCCTATTCCTTTTTTTCCTATTATTTTCCCCTCCATTATATTTTCCAGGAAGTTGATATGTCAGATAACATGTCCAACACATTACATTTTCCTTTCCTCCATCTCTCTTATTAAATTCCTTTCCACTTTATTTTCTCCAAATACTTCTTTGTTGCTTTTCTTGATCTTCATCTTGTTTTTATCTTTTCCAATCCACATCTCCATTGCTTCGGACAGAACTTTTTCCCTCTTTCCCAATATCCAAATTTCACATCCATACAATAATGTACTCCAAATAAATGTTTTTGCAAAGTATTTTATATTTACAGGTGCGTGTGTGTGTGTGTATATGTTTACGTATGTTACGTAAACTTCTACCTGCTCATACATTCGTTTTTTCACCCTTATTTCAATGTTAACCTTAGCCTTTCTCTTTCTGGAAAACCGCCTAACCTTTGTTTTATTTATCATGAAATAGATATGGAATTCTCATCCCATATCTATTTCCAATTCCAACCAATGAATTTCCAATTCACTCAGTAATCCTTACAACCCCTTGGCTGACTGTCCAAATAAAGCTTGGTCATCAGCAAACCAAACTGATTTTACCAATTCTCCACTAACTTTCATTCCTAGCTCCAGTTCTTCCACGCCTCTTTCTTCTCATTTCCTCCACATATATGTTGAACAGCACCGGTGATAATGGACAACCCTGCCTCACACTTCTTCCTAACCCTGCTCATCCAGACTCTCTGTCTCCCACTCGCATCTGAGCAGTCTTAGACATTCATAGGTTGTGGATTAGCCACCTGTCTCACCAATCTATTCCTATTTTCTGCAATATACTGATTACTTTTTCCCAATTCACTCTATCAAATGACTTTTTGAAATCTACGAAACAGGCAAATGCATGCTGATTGTATTCTATAATTGTCTTGAATAGTGATCTCATTACTGCAATGGCATCACGTATACCTCTCCCCTTCCTAAACCCAAACCGATCATCTGCTAATTAATCATTTGCCCTACTCTCTATCCTTTTTTTGATGGTCATGAGAACCACTTAAACTGCATTGAAATCTAACTTATTGTTCTGTAGTCCTCACATGACATAGCCTTTACTTTTTTTGGAATAGGAACTAACACTGATCTTACAAAATCTTCCAGCCAGATTCCTTCCTCATAGATACTATGAATCAGTCCATATACTCTTCCTCCCACATTTTCCTAAACCTCTCAGTAGTTCCGCAGGAATTTTGTCTACCTCCACAGCCTTATTAGATTTCATCTCCCTAAATGCCTTTTCTATCCCATCATCGAGTAAGCCTGGAGCTAAGTTCATCATGTTCTCCTTCCATGCCTAAACTGGTTGGCCTAAGTTCTTCATCATACTGTTCTTCTAAATATTCCTTCCATATCTCTTGGATCTTTTATATTCTGTGATATGTTACTCCATTTATGAGATGTGGGTCTTTTACTGTGAAAGCTGTATCACTAAATTTGCACAGCATTTATAAAGATGTAGGGTTTATTAACTGGCATAAAAATAAGGTACTTACAATAAGAGATAACCACTTTCAAAAGCCAAAATTGGCTTATTAAAACTGTACTCAAAAAGAAGATCTTGGGGTGAACTGGAAGAAGTTGGTTTATAAGCCCATAATTTTCCGGAATTATTTCCCACTATGATAATTTGAAATCCATTCTGTACGAGATCAGTGACATGCAGACTTCCAGCATGAAAATCTGTATCTTCCTCCTGGATAATTATTGAAAAGAGAAAAAAAATTATATATTTAGAACCCATGAGAAAATATTCGGTAGGCAACGAATATTCGTATGTAATGCATATATCAAAATATTTGTTGTTGTGTGTTTATTAAGCCCGTTTCGTTAAAATGTGCACACGTAAGAATTGCGATAAAAAAGCTAAAAAATGATCTTTTGTATGGAAATTACCTGGCCAAATTCTATTCTTTCCTGCAATTTTTCTTCGCACTTTGTCGACCACCAGTCGTATGTACTGAATAACGACATGGCTTACAAGGTTACAATAGCGAAATCGTTAAAACCATGTTCTTTGATAAGCAAAGGTTGCAGTATTGCGTTAAAGCAACGTCTTAATGATACGCTCCCGTTGACAGAAGCCTGTTTTTATGTGACGTTGTGCAAGTCATTACAATTTTAGCGACAAGATAGAAGAGAACTAAATAGAAAATTATCTTGAAAAAGAAACAGTACGCATTTTCGTCTTGCTCTTTAACGCCTCCTAACTGCAGATGTCATTCCTACGAAATCTTTCATCCTTATTCCTCCTGACAGAAGCAGCACTTGCGTAATTGCATTTCAAGACATTTATTTCTTCCTCCACTAGCTTGAAGAGAACCTCCCCAAACCGTGTCCTCCCCACTACAGCCAGCTTCGTTGCTAGGCAACCTGTGGTAAACAATGACGTTCAAAGGCGTGGGTGGGAAGCCTTGGGAGGGAAATTCGAGAATGGGAGATTTACGTTTTGTGTTCCAGGTTCACAAAAATTCGTGAAAGAACTCCGATGCGCTGCAATCGCTATTACGTCACCAAACAGCGCGAAAGCGCTGCCATACAAATATGTTTACGCGCAAACCTTTTCGATTAGACGCGATTTATTTCAAGAAAATTAAATTCAAAATCTATCGTATTTGGAATAATTAGCATTTCCTTCGTCAAAGTGACATTGCTTTGCCATATGAGCAAGAACTATGCAGTTATGGGATGCAAATCATCACCCAATGATTTCAATCTTTTCCGGCCAACTCGAATGGAGAAGTTTGTTAAAATGCATTTTATATCTTAATAAATAATATTTTGATGTCTTTTTAAAAATTGTTTTACAATAAAATCTTCAACTCCGACTCTGTAAAAACAAAGCCAATCGCAATATATTTCATCTCCATGGACTCCCCCACAATATAACCCATTTACATTGAATTTGTATAACTGTTTCCGAAAATTTACAAATCTCTCATCAATGATAAATGGAGTGTTATTAATTTTATATCAGAGCATCCTGAGGTATGTAGTCAAAATTTTTCCAAATAATTTTTTTATTAAAAAATGTAATCATGAATAATCAATTGCCAATAAGAAACAGAATTATTAATGACGAATAAAATATTAATCAATAAATAATTTATTAATAACACAATTATTTTTTAAATCTTATCTATTATAAATATTCCTTGCTGCACAAGAATAATATTGTCCTCAAATGTACAGATTCAGTTTTAATAATTCTGTGACCTTGTATTACAACTTAAAAAGGATATATAAAATATTACCATACATTTGGTCTGTGTATCCCATTTGCCCAGTATATTTAAAAGATCACTATTGGGCAAATGGGCAGGAAATTTAAAGAAAGAATCAAGGAGCACAAAACATGTAAAAGAATAGGAACATAACGGCCCTCTTTGCAAAGAACTTTATTGAATGTCACCACAAAAGTGACTTAGCGGCTGAACTTCTCCATTTTGAAAATAAAGGCCATAGACTCAGTGCATTGGAGCAATTAGAAATTTCAAATGTCTCCATTGCAGGGATGAATTTGCTAATGAAATTTTGCATCCCTCCCACAACCCCCTCCTTGATCTACCACTCTTTCACATCCAGTGCTCCCCACAGGGGGTATCTCACTCCCATTAACAGAGAACGATTGACACCAAAAGCTGCAGTCCCTTTTCCCTCCCATCTACATTTTCACCTTTCTGCCACTACATCTTCCCTCTGACCAACCTTACCCCAATCATGATTATGTTGGTCCAATACACCTTGTTAATAAGGGAATGATCATGGAGCTGTGGAAAGGAGGGGTAAGACATTTAATTCCTCAAAATTTTATTCTAAACATAAAATATAATGCATCAAATCATGTTGCATTGACCAATAACAGAAGATAAATTGAAATGATTCAAATATGTAGGTACATAAAGACCAGAAGAGATAAAATAGCATGCTTTATTTGCTGAGGTTAACTAACATTAACCTCAGTATTACAAAGACACATGAAATGAATCACCAGAACAATTGCATACATTTAAGTGCATACAACATGTACAATTTCAGGTTTTCACACAATACTCTCAGAACTAACACAAACGTAAATAAGTTTATGTTGCAGCATTAGATAATGCTATTTCACACTGATATAGATTTCTGTGATAAATTTGAAAGTAGTTAAAATTTACTAATTTCAGCATTTGATATTGAAAGAGACATTCTCTGCCACTTAATTTTGAGAAACCTTCAAAGTTCACAATGTTAAACTCAATATAAAAACAAAGCCTAATTTTCAATTACAAAAGTAGCAGGTGTCGATTTTATGAAGAAAAGAAATAGTCCATTCTTTAGCATTGAAAGACAGCAATAGACAATTTCATTCACCAATAACAATGGTAAGCAAACAATAGACTTGTAAGACACTAATTTTACAAGCTCAAAATTTCTTTGGGTCATGACATTTACAAGAACTGAGAAACAAACAAACATTAATTTTGGACATGAAAACTATAGACCTTTAGAGAAAGAGGATTTAAAAAAACTAATACTAGAAATGACATTATGTGCCAATAACACCAAAGAAAGAAAAGTATGCTGCTTCTTTACAGTATTTGTGACCAAGCATGGAAGTTGGAATTAAAATGTTTCCTGACAATTTCCATAATTCTTGCAGGAAAAAAATCTAGTGAATTAAAAAATTGCAACTCTATAGTAACCATACCTCCATTACATACCTATTAGATCTGGCATATTTATGGAAAAAATTCAACCAAGATGTGTGATATTGATGGGTTTCCTACAATTTTCTCAAGTTTAAAAGAATTCAATGATTGATTAATTTGACATTGCCATTCTTATGTGACTACAGATCAATAGGTACATACATTAAATGTCCCTCACAAATATCTTCCACCAAGAAAAATTCTAAAATTGAATCTTCTTTAAGTGTGCTTTTCGGATCATGAGAGAGAGAGCAAGGTCCAATTGGATACATTTATTTTATTGTGCTAACAAACACTGAGAAACCAAACTGCATCATTGGTTTTGATTAATAGTGTGCTTTTTTTATTTAAATGGCTTTATTCCTACTTATAATGACATGCCAGTACACGTTGGTTTATTTTTTATTTCATCTACAAATAATTTATAGATTCATACTGCCAATGCAAACACCTAGTAAAGGTAAAAGAAAATGGCTGCAAAAAATCGTGAAATTGAAAATAAAAGATTAGGTAAGTGAAGAAGGAATGGTGCTAGAATAGAAACTTCACTTGTCTCTGCAGTTAACATCCATTTTGGTGCATAGTGAGTAACACCATAAAATACCCATTTAACATTCAAAATATCCAACAAGTATAATGCAACTTTGAAGGAAATTAAATAATTGTTTTCGCTCCTAGTGGTAAATTGTTGATGCAACAGTATTCTGCTTAGTCGGTGTGCAATTGCAAGATAAATGCAATGGAAAACATTTAATTCATCTAAGTTTAATTTTGACATTTTAATAACATACTGAATGAGAGGCAGGGACATGCATGCAACATGTTTTTCCTGCCCCAGAAAACTTACTGGGAGTACAGTGTGCAAACTTATATCAACATCCGAGTTCATGTGCATAAACAACATCAATGGAGGATTAAGCAAGTGCCATAATGAGGCTAATGAAAGATTGAATTCATTAAAAAATCTTAAGCCATTAAACAGCTGACATTTTCATTGTGTCTGCTATCAATATTAAGGTGATGATTCATACAAGCAGGGAATTCTCTCCTTCATTTAAAAGAATTTTTAGTTTTGCTTGGGGCATGATTTCTCAATGCCTCAAATTCTTAAAATTTTGTGCTGAATGAGCCAAGGGTATAAAAACTCAGAACCCATCTCAGATTGTGATATCAAAACAAAAATTTATGTCATGTGTGTGAGTTTAGAAGACTCTTAAATTAACTAGGAAGTTTTGAGTAATGGTTCCTGGTAGGTCTAAATCTTAACTTACTGTAACTCACTGATAGCCATTTAAATGGAAATTTTATGGACATGACTTCCACCATACATCATATGTTGAATGTAAATGCTCTAGTCTATCATGATAGATAGAGCAAGTATGAAATAATTTCATCTTTTAGCATTTATTTGCACTTCTTCCAGAGTCAGGGTTCACTCAATTTTCAAAGAACAGCAATCACATGAGACAAAGTTTGAAATACTACTTGATTATTATTATTACTTGACACAATACATACAAATATTGGTACATTTTTTTTAATTGACTGTGTGCAGTATCATAGGAATCAACATTTGTTTCACCAGTTCTCTCTCATGCCATTTAATGTGGTGGAATAAAATGAAATTACATACTAAAGAAAACTCTCTGATGAGACAATTTTTAAATATAATCATCCAAGTTGCTAATAACCTAAAAGGAAATGACACAAAAATAAACCTAATTATAATTAGCAATTAAGTCCAATTTCAGAAATAATTCATTTTTATTTCAAATAACTCATAGATATTCAACAAACTTATTGGGAAATTGTTAGGACAGCAGTATTTTCTTAGTGTAGAATGTATTCTATGTGATCATCTTTCTCGGTTGACTTAAAATATGTGTCCTTAATTCCTCTCCACTTTTAATTTCTTTTGCTTATTTTGCAATACACATTCAGTCCCAGCAATATGAAGTCAGTCAGTACCACATTGAGTTGGTTTAGTTTCGTTTCTTCTAATGCAAATGTGCTCTCCCAAAATTTGATTGTAATGAGCTGGCAGTGAATACAACTGCTACTTGAAAAGTGGCATTAGCTGTTGGATGATATATTTTTAAGGACCTAATAACACAGAAATAAAAATAAGGAAGGATAAATACCCTTAACATTTTCTTTTCCCAATCCATTTATCCAGAATGACAATCAATTTGAAAAGGACATTATAATCAAATGTAATCTAGTGTAACAAAATATGTAACATGAAATCATGTTATTTCATTAAAATTTCATACGTGTAATCTGGATGAAACTTTTAGAAAGCCTCACAATTGGAAAATACATAATAATCATAATTAGGTTGATTTCAAATGAATACAGTAGAATTACAAAATAATGATTACCAATTAAACTATAACTTTACTAATAACTCTTACACACCGAGAAAGTGAGGTATAGTGTTTCATAAAATTTCCCATACTGTTGAACACAGTTGAAAATGATTAACTCCTTTAATACAAAGTCACTGACAGTAATGGCATGGAATTTTAGATTTTGAGGATTTCAAAGGTGAAAAAAAATTTTTAGTTTTAGTAAGTAAAAAATTCACCAACAAAATAACAAATCTGTCAATTTACTCACTAAAATGATAAACTAATAATATATACAATAAATAGTCTCTGTAGTATTATTAGTCAACAGAAGCTTCAAAAGTGGCAATAAAAGTCCAAACATACGAGTAAGTAATCAAGCTTCCTCCATATGCAAGCGCTCATCAAAAAAATATTATCACTCATGAGCTCTATTTTCAAAACGTGATTGGCAATGGATAATTATTTTAAAAAGCATCTCCAAAATTTAATACAAAAAATAAAATCTTAAAACAATGCATACTATATAACAATTTTATCCTAATTTAAAAATATAGAGGATTCCTTGATGGTTACTTTGCTATTTTTCAAAAAAAATGTCACTAACTTAAATATTATGAGTAATATATAAAAAAACCAATGAATAAATTTGATCCATTAAACCTGAATCCCCAATGTATTTGAATTTGGTGCAATGGTTGAGGGAATATATGACACTATCAATGGCTCATGAAAATAACAATTTGAAGCAAGCTTCATAAACATAATTACTTTAAAAACTTGTAACAGAAATTATTCAACATCAATGATGCATACAATAATGTAATGATCACAGATTTGGAGCAACCCAATTCAAAAATGTCATGCATGCTTCGAAACCCAAAAAGCAGGCGGCATTTGCAGGAAAAGCTCGGAGCATTACAGGAGTGCATCCTCTGTATAATGCTCCAGGACCTTCTTCTTTCATCAAACTAGCAAAAACATCACGAATTCCTCTAGGATAAGTTCCTTCTGGAGCTGCATAAGGAATGTAGAGGAAACAATTAGATTGATAATAAAAAACAAGTGACCTGAGTAACATGGTATCTAGTTACACAACATTGATAACAATGCCTATGGTATGCAATACAAAACCAACAGCAACAGATTTTAAGCAATTTTTTTACAATCATATGGCTAAAAGGCTTGAGGAATACTATTTCTCTATTTTAAAGTGAAGTGAAAACACAGCAAGGAAAACTGTAATAAAAATGATCTCAAAAAACCAATTTGTACATGGTTAACTACATTGGGTTTACATTACCTGTTTGCAGTCTACTCTTCAAGACATCAGCTGGTATAGCCACCAACCAATTGCATATGCCGGCCATTCCACCTGCAAATATTGTTTGAAACAGTCCTAACTTCCCCTTTTCTTGCCCTTTGGGGGTTAATGCACTTTGTAAAAATTCGTATGTCATGAAATACATTCCACTAGCAGGAACATCTGAAATTATATAAAAAAATTCATAGTGGACATAAGGGGCTTATACACATTAGGGAAATCTCAATAAAAAGTTTTACTCCTAATAGAAACATGCATATGTTTCGCTACTTTTATTCTAATTTAAAATGTATTTCCGTCAATACAATTTACCTTCGCACATGTTTTATGAAAAAATATACTTTAAGCAATTCTAAAAGCTACCATGAACGCCCATTTATCTGCAGATTGTGGGTCATGATAGTGAATGAAAATAAACCAAAAGACAATATGGGGTGCAAAGCCTACATTGGATTGTGGTGAAAGAGATGCCTATTAAGGTACAACAGTAATAAAGAATAACAAATGAGATTTAAACTAAATATATAACTCTACGATAGTGGAATGTTGTAGAGAGTAGATATATAAGAACTGGAAGAGCCATTTTGAAAACTATGAGAAACTGCTTAAGTTGGTATTCAATAGGGTATCAAACATTTTTGGAAAACACCAACAAATAATGGTCACATGGAGAATTCCAAGAGATGGAAGGAGATTCCAATTTAACTACGTAATGTAGAGTAATAAAACTTGAAAATAAAATTGAAAACCACCTCCGCTACACATCTCAATTGGGAAGGTCTTTACACATTCCAGGGATTAAGGTGATATAAAAAAATAAATAATAACTCGAAGATGTTTTCCCATTCTGCAAGTCTCTCTTCATATAATGTCTCCAAATGACCCATATCTCCCACAAAATATTCCCCAATGTGCACAATAGTCTACACTTCTACCACTCTCCCCACACAACTCCCTTGATTCCAACCTTGTAATTCGACATGGTGAAAATCATACTCTTTCAGCTGCTTTCTTTCCATATTCACAAGTTTTACAACCCCCAAAACAATATTCAATGGAACTAAGGGGAGAATAATTCAATATTGATTAAAATCCTCATCTAAGTCTGCCCATGGAATTTGAGTGTACCATCAGCTTTGCTGCCATTGGTTCTCTCTCTTGGCTTAAAGTTATGCGAGCAAGCTAAGTACATTACTACACTCATTCGCATGACCAGCTATTCCTTCTGCCATTTAGGGTACATAAATATATTGCCCACATAAAATTTAAAGCTTATAATTTTATGATGAGGTGATTTCCTACATTTTGGGGCGAAATCACGATTTTTAAAATAAGATTCAAACTTTTCCCATGGGATAAATTACATTACTGCATTTACCCTTACCCTCACCCCACATCCCTTCTCTAAACCGCCAATTAAACAAGGTGATACACGATATGAGAATATTGCTCAATCTCTTCCCAAAGGTTGATGATAAAAATTACACGCGCATTTTTGCCCTCACGTGAACATAATACACCGACAATGTTTCACTCACGTTGGAATGAAAGTTGACTACCGTATGAATGATTGTCACTCTTTACCTTCTTGACTTATACTGAATTAATGCTATAAATCGGCTTATGGTGGTTGCTTTAATCAATGATAGAGATACTGTTAACAGTCTGATACTGCACCACCGTAAAACTCGCACAGCCAACTCGAGTCACAACTAACGCGCTAACATCAGCGACGTCCAAACATGGTCTTATTTATCTAACTTTCGAGTGACATTTTACGTAGCGCGTAGCATGATTTACACGATCTATTACAAAGGCATACACTCGTATAATCGGGGTACTGTTACACCTGTTCTATGAGCTACGGATATGATTTAAGATTAGATAAAAAGAAATCATCTAACTGGTCTGGCGTGGTTGGTCGGAAGGTTTCCTTTTAACTTTGGGCCTAAAATTGAACAAATGCAAAACCAGAACTCTGAAAGAATCGGTTCAAATGAATGTGACTCAAAATATTTTTTTAACAAATTAAACGACAAAACTTTTCGGCGGTCGGAAAAATCTTAAAATCGTCAGGGGTGCAAAGGTGGGAAGCAGGAAAGTAGAGGATCACATGTCCATGGACACGCGACATGCGTTTTTGTCACTTTTTCCCGGAGTTGCAAAATGTAATGGACTACTAATGACACTCCTGTACACATCGCTCATGTATTCGCGAAAATGAAAAGTTTACATACAGGTAAACTGTACTGGTAGTGGAGTTGCACAAAATCGTACTTGGCACTAAAATATACGGCATTGCTTCGGGTCAAGACTAAATATAAACTTAGACATCACGCAGATGACAATTATAAAAAAATGCACACCAAGCGACATATTCCTAGTTGATTAACAACTGTAATATCAAAATGGGAAATTTTAAATGAGTAACCGAAGTTGCGTCTTCGATGTCCAAACGGAAGCGTCGTCTCGATTCGATGGATGCATTCGCGAATAAGCGTACATTACACGGCAGTATTATTGCTACACTATCAAATTAAGAATTATATTTTGAAGGTAATGAACACATCAGATCATTGTGGTAACCGCCTCCCAACAATTGAATGAGAGTAAAAGGTAATTCAAACCCTTAACAATCGAGCAATAAGCCCTAAGAGAAGTGAGTAAGATAGACATGCTTTTTATCATAATGAAAAAATACTGTACTTTACGTTCCTCGTATTATTTGAAAGGAATGTGTGTACCGATTAAATATATTAAATTTTTCGTAATTAACAACACCAGTTACACTCATTCGCCCAACTGAGGCCTGACGTGACTATTAAATCTTGTCGTGCCTAACAGTTTGTTCAGCATAGCTATAATTCAATAGACAATGAAATTAATTCCATAAGAATGATACAATTCCACTCGCTGGTATTAGGCTTGACTACATGGAAATACATTTTTAAATGAAAAAATATTGCGCATTATCCACGGACAAGTCCTTTGGTACAACTAGTTTCAACACATAGGCGTTTCAACGCCTGCGTTGAAACTAGTTGTGCCAAAAATAAAATTCCTGTAAACAGGGACTGAGACACGGTCTTCACAGAGGAGAATTCTTCCCAATGTCACCGTTTGCCAGGAAAAATTTTCCAAGGAAACAGAAATTACATTATTATGGAATAAGTTTATCAGTTTATTAAACAAACGTTGATCCAGATATGGTACTTACATTTATACCAAAAGTATTGAAAGAAACACTAAGTATCGTTTACCTAAACTCGTTAATTTCAATTTCCTCACATCGCCCTCAATGCATTTACGGAGAACGTACGTAAAGAGGGAAATTTAGCTTCAGAAATTTTACAACTTCTAAACTCAATGTTATTAACGTACGCGATGAGCTACTGGATTTTCATTTTCCGAAGCGAATAAAGGAGGCATCGGAGCAATAGGGCCAATGGGAGAAGTTCTGTACAAAACATTCTCCTTAAAAATATAAATTGGTAAGTGGTTTAAGAATTGATCAATTTTACTTTCTTCCGATCAACTATCCTAATAATGTCTTTTATATGTAATGTCATTCAAAATCCATTACTAGCTACACCTACTAAAACCATACATTAACATCCAACCATTTAAGGCCAAGTGTTTCCAAAGGGATAATACCAAGTCAGAGGCGAGTTGGATAAGACAAGTTTTAGAAAGAATTATGCAACAGTAGAGACAATGGAAAGGTGAAGGTTGAACGACGACAGCTATAAAAATATTTCGTGCTATGTTCTCGATATTTCATGTTCTTTTGAGATCAAAACATCCGTGCGCTGTTGGTTGGATGACACTACATAATAATGAGGGAAACAGTTTAATCGATTGGAACATCCTTGAAAAGACGAAAGAGGGTTGGAGGTGTGGGTGGGATCTAGGGTTGAGGATTGAGGGACGTTTGGAGAGGCTGAGCATCTATCATCCAGAGTGGCGGCGGAAGTGTTGCTGTGGCGTGGGAGAGCATGGAACTGAGGCAGAGATAGTCATATCGGGATCGCCTTCCTGTGGCCGCCACACTCGCTTGTTAACACAAATCTCCATGAGGAGCACAAGCCACGCACGACTTAGACGCGAGTAAGCTGGACGCCTAACTTCAAAGGAAATTCCTTCAGATTCTTACGCTATTGAGGATGCAGTGGCTCTCGGGGCGCCTCTTTCTCATCACGCCTTTGCTCATCTTATCGCCAACGGTGAGTCACAATAACTTCGATTGCGGGATGAGTAGCCGGACAGGAGAAGTTGTTTGTACTCATACTATAACAGAGGCCAACGTCCTTAGGCCCAAATATACGAGTGTGGATTCCGGTGGTGGCGAAATTTTCAGGGGCATTCCGATACCAAGCAGAGAGCACGTTAAATCCGGTAATCCGTCCGTCGGGTGGAACGATATACTGAGGTCATCTTTGCCGCTTTCATAAACGCTAGCTCCCGAGTATTTCCACACTATCACTACTACATTCCCCCAAATTATTCATTTACCATATACCTAGTTACTAACTGTTCCAATTCGAATGACCTTGATTCTCGGCCAGCTCCCCAAATTACGACTTCCATCATGGGTATCGCCTGGTGGAGATGCAGAAATCAGGTTTCCCTCTTTTTTGCACTAATAAATCGTTTAATTTTTGGTTCAATGCAAACCTAGGTTATTCATATTGTAAGTAAGATATTTTAAGAGCAGCATGAGTTCTGTGGTGTTTGGCAAGGACAGTTGTGACAGGATTAGTGAGGGTAAATAATTTATACCTCACTCAAACTAATATTTCAGAGGGGCATTTCCACTAATTCTGAATAAAATATTAGTATCTTAAACATATACTGAAATATATAGTTCCAATACTCGAAGCAATTTTCGAAATGATCAATAATTTATGTGATGCCAAAGCATGCAACTTGGAATCCGAACTATAGCCAACTCCATGGTATATTTATAAACCCACTAGCTAAACTAGTCATTGTTTCCCTACCAATGAAGTAAAATAGCTCATTGTTCATCAAATAACAGTCTAAAATTTAATCTGAAAGAAACTGAGGGTCCAGTATAAGCCACTGAGAGGAAGGCAATGGTGGTTATCATCTGAAAAGACTGCATTTGTGTGCATATTCAATCTTAAAGTTCAGAATTAGGAAGAGAAATATACAACGCTTAAGTGGTACTACTTTTATCTCCTGGTAACTACAATGAAGTATAATAAGAAATCGTTGATTGTTTTCAATAACCAACATGATTAAAACAATTACTTTTAGTGTAAAGGTACCACTTCAGTCCTTTTCAAATAGATACTTTGTTAAGTTGGACTTGAGTCGAAATTACTGAAGCACCTACTACCTCTTCCATCCTCATTTCAAATGCTCTTCTATTTTCGCCTATGCATACAAAATTACAATTTGTGGTTTGGCAAATTAATTCATAAACCCTGATAGGGAGAGTGAGATGCATTTATCCTTGACATTACTGATACCCCTGCCAACACCTACCATTTCTTGGCACTTGGTTACATCAAGTGTACCCCACTTAACCCCCTCTCATCCTCCACTATCTTTTTCCTGTCTTTCTTTTTCTTCCTCTTCTTCCTTCCATATCTCCCAAGGGCTATGTAAAAGTGAAATATTTTGCACTCTACAAATTAAATGGTGGAATATACAGAGTTATCATGGATATTCATTTCCATAAATGCCTGGTGCTGTTAATTTTTTACAATTATATCCATTATATATAGCAAATAAATATTACTTAATATTACATATGCTCCAGGGAAGCACTGTGGTTTTAATGGCACCCAACATTAACATCACCCAGACTTTAATGATGGGTAATGGGAGCAGGGTCATCAAACTCCCTCCATGGTTATGACTCTACATAACACATTTGAAGAACTCTTATCAGAATTAAATAAAAAATTATAAACATGGTTATCAAACTGAAGGTCAGTTTGACAGGCGAGGGTAGAGCTCACCTAGTACTAAGGCCAACAGCATGTGAAAATTATATATTAGGGTAGGGGGAACAGATCCTTTCCCTGTACTACCTATGGTTTCCTGGAAAATTCTCTTGCCCGAAAAATCACAATTTGGTTGAAGCATACGGTACCCAGAGGTATGCCCGGGAACTGAACCTGGGCCCTCCAGTCACAAGTCTAATGCTCTACCCCTGGACTACCATGTCTCCTAATTAACAAAACATCAGCATAAAATTTTTGAAACTCCCTAACAATTTCGGATTCTCTGTAGATTAAATATTTCAAATTTAATATTGGGTACACATATTCACATATTATCCAAATGCAATTCTAATCATATACCACTGATGAAACCCACAGTAATCAACTCAAAGACTGGTTTAATGGGCAAGGGTGGACCTCGCATTGTACCCACAAGGCCGTTTAAGAGTGTGTGAAATTTAAATATTTGGACAGGCAGGTCAAAACCTTACAAATTACAAATGCAAATGATGCTTGCAATTTCCTAAAATAAATCACAGCTTGTGTAGCACTGAGGGTGTCTTAGAGTCACCCAGATTTGAAGCCAGACATTCTGGCCAGCAGACAGCTAATCTCCCATGAGGGTACCATACCCTTCAATGATAGACAAGACCAAATACACAATATGAGTCAATTAGGAATGACTGTTTGCTCTTAACATTATATATAGCTATCTAGTGTT
Source organism: Hetaerina titia (assembly GCA_037158775.1). Lineage (NCBI taxonomy): Eukaryota > Metazoa > Arthropoda > Insecta > Odonata > Calopterygidae > Hetaerina > Hetaerina titia. Next base: position 35,710,457 of record CM073779.1, read on the forward strand.
TCATCCACTTAATATTCCTGAGCGATGGTATTTCATTTCTGGAATACCCGAGTGAGTGTGTGTATCATTCCCCCTAAGTAGGCCCCTGGTGGCTGGATTAATTTCTTTGCAAAAATATTTAGTCTCTTCCAAGTTAACACTTAGTGGTTAAGGTCGCCCAGAGCAAGTCTCTGGTGAGGGAAAAACTTCCCTGTAAATCACTTTGGGCTAACCAGTGTGCCTGTACATTAGTAGGTTCCCGAATACAGTCCCTGGAAATACATATCAGGGAAACACTCCCCCCTTTGTAAATGTGAACCTCTGAGTACTTTGAATGTGTATCTGATCACTGGGGAAGGATTAAATCTCCCCATAAATCACCACATCAATCTCGATATTCCTTCCTTTTTTTCCTTTTACAGTGGCGCCAAGTAAAAAAAACCCTTTAGAGCCTAAGGAAATATTATTTGATATAATCAAAAGATTTAATTGGTAAAAAAAGTAAATAAAACAAATCAAAGCACCTACCTAGACAATTATGAGTGAATTTTAAAAAAATCATGAAAAGTAGCAATTATTTTTTATTGTACTGCATTCAAATTAAACAGATAAAAATTATGAAACTTACATACCTCATTTGATAAACTGAGGCACTTATTGTACTGACCACATTATATGACTTCCTAATACTCCATACTCATACTTTCATAGTAGAAAATCCTAAATTAATCATATTAACTTAAATTATCCTTCATAATTGAGCTTGTATGCATTCATAGGTTAGCTTATGATACTGACAAGATAAGTGCATGTGATAATTGTCAAAAACGGCCATATATTTAAACTTAGTTCTCATTTATTGATTTCTACATTTCTCCAGGAAGGCAGAGAGGAGAAATGGAGCATCAAATGCCCTGCTGAATGTTCATGCCATTTAAGTCACTTTAAAGATCTACCCATGAGGAAATGGCTTGTAGAGGAATCTACTGGACAAAAGAGGCACTCTCAAGAGACCTATGAATACAATAATGAGGTAAGTTTTAAAATTCTTTGAAAAGAACTCAGCTTGATAAAACAACTTGAATAAATTAAATACAGTTCTCCTAAATCTTCACCTATTGCAGGAAATTATTTACCTTTTCTTTCTGCTTTGATACCTACAACTACTTTAAATAGTACTTCAATATATAATCAATGTGAGTTAATATAGAAGTAGATTTGATATTCCCACTGCTAAGTGTCACAATAATTCTCATAAATGGCTTCCCAAACCATTTCCCAATACCTACAACATGAAAAACCACAATACAAATTATTAGCACACCAGATTACAAAACACAAGGCAAAATTATTTAAGTAATTAAAACAATATTCATGCAGTGATTATTTTTAGTCTTCTCGATGCCACCATGAAAAGGACGATTCTGTAGCTTTACAGCTCATTACTGATGGCAAAATCACTACCTATAGTTCAGGTATCCAAATTATGAGTCAAAATAGCCTCTTATACTCCAGATATTCATATTTTAAAAACTGATGGTAACTAATGTAATACAAAGACGCACAAAATAAGATTGTATAGAGGATCCAAGCCATGCTTTATGTGATAAAAATATGCAGTTTAATATTTCCATATGAATGCGAAGAAAAAATAAATCAATAGCCTTCGCACAAAGATATTATTCTTAGTTTTTGGCTTTATTTTGTATGAGATTCACTCATCATATATTGTTAAAATGTGTAAACAAATTATTTTCACATTTAAATAATTATTTCTAAGATGCTGCTCAAGTCAAGACTGTGGATGGATTTTATTTTCCTGCCACAGAACTCAAGTGTTTTGTATAAAATGGACCTTTTACTTTTACCATGAATATCTAAATTGAAAAAAGTGGAAACTCTTTCATAGCAACCATATACATATGTGTAATTATTATCAAAAAGTAACAAATAACAAGGTAACACAATTTTATAGGAATATAAATTGATTTAATTTTACTACATGGATGAATTTAATGAGAGCAGAAAAAGAAACTTTTGCCCACTATTTTCTAATCATTTGGTCACCAGAGGTATTAAAGAATCCAATAAGAGTAGCAACTAAATCTTATTACAGTGTACAATCTTTAGGACTCTTTTTACGTTTCAAAATTAAAAAAATGATTTTACGAACTTAATAGAAACATATATACTACAGAATATATTTTTTATAATATAATATTAAAAATACTGGTTGCATAAGGTTAGTTTCCCATATTTTTAAGTGTATAATAAATTGTTTCAAGATGCCTGCAAAATATTTGGGAAAGAATACATCATGCATATTTTTTCTATTGTGGTCGAAAAAAATGATTGTGTGGTAATTAAACACTTCTATTTAAAAGGCTAAAAACCTGAGTTGGATAAGTTCATGGCATACCTCCCCTTAAGTTTGCATCTATTTACAATTGAGTAAGTGACTTTAAACAAGGCAATACCACTACAGAAGGTAAAGATTGTTCAGAATGTCCAGCGGAAGCGACTTCTTCAAAACTGTTTGACAAAATCGATGATATGGTTTTGAGAGATCAACAAATGAAATATTGCAAAATTGTTGAAGTCAATGGCAAATCAAAAGGCAATATTTTCAATTTTGCACAAAAAATTGGGTGTGAAAAATATCTTGACAAGATGACTGCCATGCTTGCTCTCAGTGGAAAATAAACACAATGGTCAACTACTAGGCTGGTTTGGTACTCCTCCATTGACAATCTGATAAGTTTCTGCATCGATACATAACTGTGGATGAAACATTGATACACTGCTGCAGTCCAAACAGTGGGTTTCTAAGGCAATCCATCTAAGAAGAAGGCAAATATGGAAAGGTAATGGCCATGATTGTTTTGGATGCACATGGAATCATCTATATTGATTGCTAGCATGAAGGAAAAATGACAAATGGAAAGTATTATGCATCATTGCACAGGTTGAGGGAAGAAATCAAGAAAAAAAATCATTTGGTAAGGAAAAAATCCTCTCCCATCAAGACAATGCATGGGTGTACCCTTGCGCAGTTTTGATAGCGAAAATTATGGAATTAAGTTCCAATTGTTACAAAATCCACTGTATTCACCAGATTTGGCCCCCAACGACTTTTTTATTTTGTGACTTGAAAAATGGCTTGGTGGAAAACGATTCACGTCGAATGAGGAGGTAATAGCCAACATACAAGTAGATGCCTATTTTGAGGATCTTCTGAAATCCCAATTTTTGGATGTATTTAAAAAGTTGAGAAAAACACTGGGAGAAGTGTGTTGAGATAAAAGCAGATTATGTTCCAAAATAAAAAAAGATTCTGGTTCAAGTTTCAAGAACCACTAGAAACAAGAATCATAGAACTGAACAAAACTATCACTACTATCTGCATCATTTCAAGTGATTGCCATTAATTCACATCCATGAGGGATTTAAGAGATCAGTCATAACTTTTACTGGCTACCATTTTCTAATTCTAAGGAAAGGGCTCACATTGTGAAATGCAGTTTTCATTGCTACTGCCTCAAAAATACTCTTATAGTTCGTAGTGAAATTTGAGATGGAATATTCCACTTCCAATCAAATTCTCAGCATTTGCACCTCATTCCTCCAAAATGTTGATATTTTGCTATATTATCAATACATTTTAATATTCCTTTGATCAACTTATTTATTTATTGTCTTCTATTGGAGAGAAGTTGAGAATATAGAGTCCCTTCTTCCACCTAACCCCTAAACATGATATTAAAGACAATTACCAACACCCATTCCCTAGGTGAAGGAAAACCTACCTAGGCAGGAATTGAACCTGCAACTAACGGGTTGCAGGAGAGAATATTATCCCACAACCACCAAGGGTGGGGTATATAAAGCATAAAGCTATATAAATAAATATGAAAATAAAATAATATGCTAATAAAGATAAGTAACAGCTGTGATTCTATACTATGTGATTAAAAAAATCCACTCACAGCAGAAACAAAAGAATGTTTCATGCAGTTCATAAAATTAAGGCAGGTAATTTTGATGATAATTTTGATAACTGATCCAAATATACTCTAAATACCAACTTTAATTTACTAATATGTATATAAAGTCAACAAAAACTTAGTTCAGTCATCAAATTGTGGTTCTTATTGCACTGATTCATATGGAGACCAGCCCACACCAAAAAAATACCTAGCTTTGAGGATTTTTAGGAACTTAGGTTACATTAATAAATTGGAGGGTTCACTACATTTCATTGAGATTTGTAAAAATTATCAAGAACTACAAATATTAGGTAGAAATTATTTTTTTCCCCAACGTTTGGCCATCAAAAGGGGGCAACTAAATGGGAAAACACTCACAATTATTTGCCATAGAATCCATTTAAGAAGTTATCCAAGAACCCAAAATTAATCAGCACAGGAAGTCATATATATGTATTTCAAATCACATACCACATTTATTCTTAGCTAGAAGTTTCTAATGCGTTACCAACGCCATAAATGAAATGTATAATGGTAATGATTTAGGATTTTCTTAAGGTGGTCTAGCTTTGTTTAAGCATGTATTTTAAAATGTAGCCAGGAAGAAACTAATTTTTTCCTAGGCAAAAGTACACATGCATGACTGGGCTTGTTCTGTAGAAAATGGACAACTTAATAAGAACTGTCACTCAGTTTCTAATTGGTTATTTTCATAAGTGCTGGGCAATCAGCTGTCTGTACTTCCAGGGAGCCACCTATGCCAACCTTAGGATGGAAGAGAACAGCAACAAGTCTCTAGCCAATGTCAAGTGCTCATGTTATCTTCCCCATCATATTTCACTAAGGCCCCAAATAGGCTCCCTCTCAAGCAACACCACCTATATATGGTCAATATATATTTATATATAATTGTTGCATTAATATGTATAATATTCACTTCAAGTCATATTTAATTTCAACAACAGGCACTTTACTATGAAGATGCCACACCAAAGGGGTATGCAGATGAAGACAATGACCTAATGAGAATGGCAATATGTATTTTAAAGAAGGATGGTGAACCAGGGGACTTACTTGAAAAGCTACCATCAAACCTGGAGGTAAATATAATGTCTGTCTAGTTGTAACTTTTGCCTTTTATAAGATAAGGGTTTCTGACTGAATAAGATTATTTACATAAATGGCATTTAATTTACGCATCACAAGGTATTGATATTTCCTTATAAATGATTATCTTCTGCATATTAAGACTTGGCAGGAATACTATTATAAGCATCAATGACTAAATTGATATCGATAAAATAGTTTAAGAGGTTTGAGTAGCATTTTTCATTTGTGGTATCAATGATTTTATGAGATTCTACACGCTTCTACAAAAATAAAAGTAAAGTTTGTACTTACAAGTGGAAGAATAAAATTAGGCATGAACAGACATACAGAATCAAGTAGTTTGAAAATGATAAAAGTCTTTCATCTTTGAGGGGTGAACTGTGACCAGAGTAACATGAATTTTTATCTTTTTGGCCAACAGAGGAGGTATTGATAGAATGGCTATTTTTGTACCTCTCTTGACCGTCACTGTCATCAGTCCTTTTTTTTATTAATTTATATAAGCAAATCAATTAAATCTATCTCAATACACACCAGTGTGACCTACAAACTACTTAATCCTGTATGGTATGAGGGGAAGAACAAGGAATATGAATAGCCTTACTATAAAACTGTTTCTTCTTGTAAAATTGTTTTTCTAAATTTTGCGCTGATGTGCCATTTTTCTCCAGTTAAAACATTGGATATACTATTTTGCAATTTTGTGTACTTGCTTGCTCTGAACATTTATGGCAATGAGATTAGAGGAGCAATATAATTCATTTTTCCAGCCTAGAATTACATAATTAAAAGCTGGATGCATATTATCTTCTGACATAAGCCCATAAGGCAAATCACAGAGTATGATATAGATTATACAACTACTTGTGAAATTTTCAGGTGCTAACGTTACTACAATCACCCGATTCAGAGTATGTTACACTAGGGGAAGGTATATTTCACAACCAACTGGACCTTGTGGCACTGGAGATTCAAGGTTTTCATGGAAATGGTGATAGTCAAGTGAGTGGTCACCATAGCAACAGCATATTGTTACATTATCCTTTTGGAGACATGACTACAAAAAATCATCAGGATGAACAAAGAATCACTTTGCATATTGAGTCAATTCATCAACTTCACTCCTTGCAATATTTGAACCTTCAATACGTGAAACTAGAGGGAAATGGATATATGTTCCATGACAACACAAGACCAATGCCCCTAAAAACAGCTAATTATAAATATGATATTGACGAAGACGACCTGGACTTAAAATCATCCGATCATGACATGCACATGTCACATCATCTAGTGTTCTTATCTCCAGAGCCAGAAGATGAAATTCTGCCTTACATGCGCTATCGTCAAGAGCAAGAAAATTTAAAATCATCCATTTATATAGGTCTACCAAATCTGGTATTCATTAGGTTATTTGCATGTGGCTTAAAAGAGGTCAACTGGAAAATGTTTGATGGATTACCACAACTTGAATACCTATCCCTCGAAGAAAACGAACTCCGGTTCATTCCAGAATTCACTTTCTATGGTGCCCCTAACCTAAAAATACTTTCACTCTCATATAACAAATTGCTTAGTCTTCAGAGTACTAGCTTAGCAGGCTTGCTTGATCTCAGAAAATTAGACCTATCTCACAATAATTTTTCACATTTATCCGAGCTTTCATTACCTCCATTTCCTCACTTGAAAACAGCAGACTTCAGGCATAACCCCATAAAAACTGTCTTTTCCAGCACATTTGAAATAATGAATGCCACAGAAATACTTTTCCTGGGAGGAGATGAGACAGGAATTGAAATAATTCAAAATTCATTTTCTGGACTAATTTCTTTGCATAAACTATCCATTCATAATGTCAAAATCAATAAAATTGAAAGGGTAACGTTAATGGGAATGCCTAATCTTAAGGAGCTAGAAATGAAGGGCTCGGTGGACACCATTGAATTTGATGCCTTTGCAGAAGTGCCAAAATTAGAGCGGTTAACCATGAAACATTGTCATATAAAAGCAATATCTATGGATGCCTTTTACGGAGTTTATCGGCTAATTTACTTAGACCTATCTCATAATGAACTTGAAACTTTGCCTCCTGGTATATTTGACCAACAGTCTTCTCTTAAAGAATTAATTTTACAAAACAATCATTTTAGACAATTGCCTGAAAGGGTGTTTCAGTATGTTCAAGCTAAAATGATACGACTTGAGGGAAATCCTTGGCATTGTTCTTGTTCTATGATGGACTGGCGAGAAACATCTATCAACAAGGTGAAGGAACAGGCAACTTCATTGTGCCAGAATCACTATGATAAGGGGGTTACATGTGGTCAATCAGTGACAAGGTATGTTTATGACAAAAGGGTAGCCCCACAATGTGAAACACCTGCTAAGTACAAAAATTGGAGTGTATTCCATGTTTTGCGAAAGGTATTGCGTTGCAAGAAAAATAACCAGAAACCTAATGGCATAAAAAAACTGTACGGGAATTACATTTCTCGTCAAGGGATTTCTTGGGCGAATGCTGTGAATGCAAGCAATTTAATTGAAAAAAAATGGAAATCACAAAATGAACAGCAGCTATCACCTTCTTTGGTGGAGCAAGATGTAAACGAAAAAGACAGTGAAATAAAAACTACATCAATTCCTCAAACAACAGAAGACCTAAATAACTTCTCTAGTCACTACATGGAAACAACACCAGATCAACAATTTTCCACACATGACAGCATCCAACAATCCACAGCAAATCAAGAAAATATCTCAATTGATCAATTAAATGGCATGAAAGCAATAAAACAAATCAACGAAGATAGTGTAAACCATTCATCTTTAAGTGAAATGACCTATATCAAGACACAGCCAACATTAGTAGAAAACATGTATGATAGCAGAGTTTCTCAAAATTCCAGTACAATGGTAGGCATCGACAACAAGCTAGATAATGACCTAATGGGGTATCTAAATGAAAATACTGACAGGTCAAATGATCCATCATCTTCAGTTGATTTCTCATCTAGTAACGATAATAAATACACTGTGAATACAGATATTTCAAAAAAGCACAAAATCATGAAAAAAGAAGGTAACACCTCTCCTATTGACAGACAACACCAATTTTTATTTGATGGTAATAAAAGACTAAAAGTATCAAAAAAGGCATACAAGTTAGAAATTGAAAGGCAGGCAAAAGAGAAACTCAGAGCAAATAAATTCTAGGAAAACAATCTGAGAATAAATGACAGTGAGACATTGTTGAGGGAAGGTGATACCACATAAAAGTGTATCGATTCAATGATTCATACAGAAGTGCCAATGATTCACCTATGAATGGAGTCCATGACAACTTTTTCTGATGCATTTCATGGTGTTCAATTTTTCATATTGAACACCTTCATCAGCTTTCATTGTTATTTATTTGTTACAAAAACTTTGAAGTGAAGTCAAACCAAAATTCAACATTCTGAGCAAAATTTTCTAGCTGTTGGAATTACAAAGGTACACTTTATTATCTACAATATTTTTAAGCATATTTCTATCATGTATGCTGTACCAATAAAATAAATCACCAAGTTGATACTTTAAAATAGATATTGATTTGAGGATTCAGGTTAATCATTAATAAATATAAGTGACATTTGAATTTGTATTAGCTTCTCATAAAACTTTGGCATTGGACACAAGGTACAATTTGGTATTAAAACCATTGAATGAACTGATACACAACACAATAAGGAATAACACTATTATAAGTAGTAGTGTTGATGTAAAACACTAACACACATATCGTTTTCTCTTCATTTTGAAAAGGATTTAATGGTAGTTTTTGGAAATAGCATCATAACTCCTTCCCATAACTTTTCCAAAACTAATTTTGAGTAATTTTTAAAATGGGGAATCAAATCATGTTGCTTCTGCTAAGTGATTCTACTACTTATGAAGATCATGAAGATTTCTATGTGTCTGTTTAGTGCTCCATAGAAGTTTAAGTGTGATAAGTGAGATGGATGCCAGTGAATTTTGCACACCATGAACCACAATGGACTCCTCAATGTGCTAGAATTTGTTGATGTAATGAGAAGAGTCAATCTGGTGTAACTTACAAAATAAAACTTTTTTTATGAAAAATAGCAATTAAAATATTTAAAAAGAGTATAACTTATTTTTCATTTGAATATTGAAATTGAAATTCATTTAAATGTTGAAAAGCTATCTAGAATCAATGAAGGATAACTTTTCCAAATCAGGTTCACATATGTTAAAATAAAAATGAAATATACCCTTTTTTGGCATAAACTGATGGATAACAGAACAGCAGGAGATAGGGGGACCTAACAATGAAAGACTATGAAAGAGGTTAACAATGTGAAAAAATGTGTTTGTCGCTAGTTATAAAAGTTTTCAGTTTATTTAAGTAATATTTTATGGTCATTTTCATTATAAAAATCATAATTCATGAAATAATGATAGAAAATACTGTGTGGATGTTTCTGCACACTTAAGACAAGATTTTGTGAAAATCTGATTAAAAAATTAAAATATATACTGCATTGGCTTGGACTAAACAAATGAGTAATAAATTTGGTTTGTTAGTCTCTCTATTTGCAAAAAAGGGCAATAATGAACATCAATGAGTTCCAATTACATTTAAGCAATACCTAAAAACCATCGGAGAAGCATAGTAGAGCCTTTTTGCACTCAGTATGTGGAAAAGAAATCACTTCAGCTGTCAAAAGCAGCATAATATGTTCTCAATGCTATCATAATTTACAATGTAATAATGAGTCACAAATATTTCAAAATACTTTCAAGCATCTTATATGAGGGTGTTCCCAGAAGTACCCGACCCAACAAAGAAAAAACAGAAATATTGGAAAAAAATGTATTTATTTTTCAACATAATCTCCTTTCAGCTCTATACACTTTTCCCAGTGATGTTCAATGAGTTTTTACTCTTTTTATAATAAGAACTGTCTTGATCCTCAAAACAGTAATTAACTGCTGACATCACTTCTTCATGTTTGGAAAATCTTTGACCACCGAGCCATTTTTTCAAGTTTGCGAACAGAAAATAATCCGAGGAGGTTAAATCTGGTGAATAGGGTGCATGAAGTAGCAATTCAAACTTTAATTCATGAATTTTGGCCATTGCAATAACATATTGTTAGCTGGTGCATTGTCTTGATGAAACAACAATTTGTTTTTTAGCCAAATGCAGCTACTTTTGCTTTATTTCTTCACTCAAACATTGCAATAAGATCGCATAATACTCATCGTTGATAGTTTTTCCTTTTTCAAGATAGTCAATGAAAATTATCCCATGCGCATCCCAAAAAACTGATGCCATGTCCTTGCCTGCAGATGAAACTGTCTTCGCATTCTTTGGAGCCAGTTCTCCCTTTTGAATGTTCTTTTATCTCGGTGTGAAATAATGGACCCATGTTTCATCCATGGTTATGAAATAGCACAAACATTCTGTTTCGTTGCTGTGAAAGCTCGCTAAGCACTCAATTGAAACATCTTCATGACACTGGTTTTGCTCGAGTGTGAGCAAATGCACCCATCTTGCACATAGCTTTCTCATGTCCACATTTTCAGTTAATATGCAATGTACCGCACTTTTTGAAATGCCTACTATGTCTGCTAGCTCACGTAGTTTCATTCAACGATCATCCTGTATCACTTTGTGGGTTTTCTTCACCATTTATGGAGTCGTCACCTCATTTGATTGACCAATGTGATGCTAATCTTGACAGCTCATACGGCCTTGTTTAAACTCTGCTACCCAATATTTTAATGTGGTAAATGTGGGAGCAGACTCACTCAGAGTAGAATCCAGTTCAGCTTTTATATTGTTTGGGCTGAGGCTTTTCAAATAAAAGTATTGTATCATATGATGAGGACCAATTTTCTCCATTTTCACAATATCACTGAAAAAATTCACTATTGATGGCTGCCAAGCAAATACTAAACAATGTAGCACCTTAAAACTTGAAACATATGCTTTATAGATTGGGTACTTTCTAATACAATGATATTTTTCAACAAATACCACCATCTCTAGATCAGGCCTGGTACTTATGGGACAACCCTTGTAGCATTCATAAACTGTGCAGAAAATTGGCCTTCAAAATAAATTACAAAAAAATAGAACAATATTATTGTCATATACCCTCCCCATAAGACTACAAACTTGATATGGTGGAAGTGTTGGTATATTCTGAACCCTAAAACTGCATTGACAGCAGCAATGATAATTGTTCCTGGTAGGGTCACTCACAGGTATAAGAGAAGGAGCCAGATGAAAGGTAGTCTGCACAGCATCTGTTCCTATATGAGGAAACTGCAAAAGCATCTGACCCCAGTGAGATGGCCATTGAGTAAATACCTAGCAGGTCGTGTTAAAAACACTATTGAGGAAGGCAATGGGAAACCTCAATTATTTACTCCAAGTCATCTAGGATGGACACCATAATGAAAATGAGTCCTGGTAAGTATGGGAATCGGCAAGGTGTCAGGGCTGGGTATCGGGCCCAGCAGTGGGAGAGGCAAGGCTTCTGTGGGCATCATCTCACAAAATCCTTTCAAAGCAAGAGAGACAGACAGCAGTAGTTCATAAGACCCAGAAGAGAACCAAACTTGCAAAAAAAATGAACTTGGTATGTTAGCATGATGTTAAGGACAGGAAAATTATAAAACAAAGTGAGATGTGGTGAGAGGAAAAAGAGATATTTAAAGGCTGTTACAGGTGAGATGGAAGGATAGCAGAAATGACTGTGAAGAAAGTTAAAGCATAATGTACAGCAGGGGGGAAGAGTGCCAGCTATGGTATGCCGTAAATAGAGCAAGCAATTTATTAAGTATTATCTGTAGAAGTAAAAGCTAAACCAACATACTTGATCATTTTTCAGGTCTTCATGTCACTAAGCAATCATAAGGAGGAAGAAGTTGACGGAATTGTAAAAAAATCAATTAGAAGACAATTCCTAAAAATAGGGAGAGAGAAGTTGATCAGTTAGAGGATATAACTGAGGATGTTCCAAAAGGGAAACATTTGATAGTGATGTGGGATTGGAATACAATGGTATGTAAAAAAATAGTTTGCAGTTAGATAAGGGACTATAGTTTGGTAACATAAAATGACTGCAAGGAGAAAACAATTGTTTTGCAAGATACAGGGGCTAATCATAATGGCTCAAATGGTTCAATGGCTTGGTTCAAGCATCACAAAAGGCATATGTGTACTTGGACAATGACCAAAGATTCAGGAAGATATCAGACTATATTATGATGAGACTTAGGAACAATATGGTTAATTCATTCAACTTCAAGTTCATGACAATGACAATGCTTCCCGAGAGGAATTGCAGACTAATCATAATTCAGTAATAATGAATTGTAGCATTTAATTTCAAAGATAAACAAGAAAGACTGTTTAGAGAATGGAATTTAGAAGCATTTAAAGGAATGACAAGACAGAAGTACCCTCAGGCTTTAGAGAAAATTATGAGCAAGGAAAGGGATCTTCAAACTATAGAGGAATAATGGGAATATATAAAAAAAGAGATATTGAAAGTCACAATGGAACTATAGGAAAAGTACAGCATTTACCGGCCCATAAGACACACTGGCACATAAGATGCACCCTGATTGTTTAAGTCAGAATTAATGAATATTTACTTGGATCATAGAGAAAAGATCAAATATTTTTATGTTAGCGCTTAATATGAAGAAAAATCCCTATTAGCCCATTGCACATTAATTTTTGTTGAAGTACCACACACAAAATGTAACTAAATGCACTAGAGGGCATTTAATTACATCTATATGTCTTCACACATTTACAATTTCTTTGTGAATTTTTTTAGGAAGTATTTTCAACAAAATATTAAAACACTAATGCCTCAAAATGTGGCTATTATCACTCACTAAACTATACCTCACTAAACTTAAAATGTGGATATTATCGACATTTGTAATAATGGCACTTTCTATAACTGATGCAGGAAAAAATATGTAATAGTGAGTATTTTCTGGTGAATTGCCTTGCACTTGTTGAAATTCTACTAGGGTACCACACAGGCTGATTTTATAGTGCATTTTAAAGTAAATATTTTTTGTCTTATGGGCCAGGAAATACAGTAAATAAAAAAGAACAAGAAAATCATGGATTATGATAAAGATAATCACAAAGATGGATGAGGGAAGGAAATTGAAGGATGTAAGCACAAGAGTTACGTAATAAGTAGCATAAGAGTTGAATGAAACACAGGAGGGAAACAAACAAAGCAAAAGAAGCATGGTGGAAGATGAAGTGCATGGATACGAAAGTTTACAAAGGAAGGGTGAAATCGGTAAGTTGAACAAGAAGGTGAAAGCAGTGTCAGGAATTAAGAAGAAAAAATCTGGGCAATCAGTCAAAGATAAGTTGGGAAAATTATTAATTGAACCAGGGAAGATTCAAGAAAGATGGAAGTAATATATAGGGGAACTTTATGGTAAAGACATTAGATCAACAAGTGAGACAGAGAATATGATGTAGATGAGGATACCTTAGGATCAGGCTTACTTATGACAAGATAGAAAGGGCATTAGGGAATTGAAATCGAATAATGCAATGTGGGTGGACAGCATTCCTGTGGAACTGCTAAAAGGCTTAGGTAAATGTGGGAAGAGGAGTTATTATGAACTCATTCACAGCATTTATGAGGGAGGGATTCGACTGGAAGATTTTGTAAGATGTATTCTTATTTCAAAAAAGGGAAAGGTAGCCAGAAGTGAGAATTAAAAAAGCAAGTTCGATTTCTCATGCAGAAGAGCAGTCCTCAGAATCACCAATAAGAGGATGAAGAGCAAGGCAAATAATTAAGTACTTGGCAGTCACATTTAACCCTTTTATGTGTAGGTGCGCTTTAAACATACCAGCCCTTGGGGCTGGCCATTTTTTGTGCCTCTGCATGAAAGGTATAAGCATTCAATAAAACACACACGATTCATGAACTACTGGATATTTTTTAATGATATTTTAAATGCCTCGATATTATATACCAGAGTAAGTATCTAGAGTGTGGTATTGCTCAAAACTTGTCCTTCTAGAGGGTGGAACAAAATAAAATCCACAAATAAAGCAGGTTTCACTTGTCCTTTTCTTGACTACACATACTCTACTAGGTCTCGGAGGAATTTTTTTGTTCCCAGCACTAACTATTTTCTCTAATTATACTTTTTCATATCCACAAAGTCTTTCTGGTGGGTCCAACTTAGGTGCATGCCTTGCAGGAAAAATGTGAATATATTCCTCTAGTGTATTTGAGATGGACTTTTCTGCAGCTCTGTGACACACCCAGTGTCTTGCAACGTCATGCAAGAATTTTTTTAACACGATTTTTTTTCCATTAAGCTCCAAACGCACCCTAAAAAAATTGAATAGGACAGTGTTCAAGAAATACAGCACTGTATTCTTCGACTACTTTGTTGTCTTTCTCAATTTGCAATTTGTGTTTCTGACAAGTGTCCAGTAATCACTTATTCTGTCTTTATGCACCTGTCCCATAAGGAAAACAAATCCTAAAAATGTTTTCATTTCAAGTTTATACTGCTGCAATAGACTATAAATATGACAAGGTGGAAAATACATAAGAGCCCTAAAGTAAAGGTGTAAAAATTAGAAAATCTAACATTCATGAGAAACTGGAATTCCGTAACTGGAGATGGTCAAGAAGAAAAGATATAGTAGGAAAATATGCTTCCTGTTTGTATATATTCCATTCTATAGTCTCTGTGCAGCAAGACAAAACCATGTTCACCCTGAAAACCAATGCTGATGTACACAGGTATAGTACAAGAGGTGATAATGACTTTAGAATAACTGCCCACAACTTATCCATGTTTGCTAAGAACCCAGGATAACCTGGTTTGAAATTCTTGAAAGCACTACCAAAAAAAATACGGAGAAGAGATAATTTTCTGTTATTTAAGCTTAAACTATATCAATTCCATTGTGACCATCAATGCTATACAGTTAATGAATTCATGTCCCATTCTTTAGGTAAATGATTTTCTTTATCATTAACTCAATGAAAATACTCTTGTTGCTACTCCTGACTCCCGTTTTTGGTTTTTACTCTGTACACTTATTTTTAGATAAATGCTAACTCTTTTAATATGCACTAAGTGATGTCTGCAAAGAATATGAGCAGACAATGTGACATGTTCTATACTTGTTACAAACATGTATTATAGGAACCGATAAACATTATCAACAAGGAAATGATTACCCAGAGAAGCAGGAATTATGATATACCAAGAGAAACTGGATTATCTTTGACACAATAAAATGGCATGCCATGTATGCATGGTATCGATTTTGCTGACTAGCAGTATTATTTTTTTCCAAAATTGTACTCTATCACCATATCACTAAGTAGACACTGGTGCTAATGAAATATTAACTTTGTTGGAATCCTTATAGAAATATAAATTATAAATCCTGAGTGTTCAAAAATTCAAGAAAGGCAGTGGCCTAATGTAAAAAAATTATGTCATTCTGCTGTTATAAAATAATAAATTATGAATTAGAGATTTCCCTTATTCTTGAAAAAATACATGATGGCCATTATAAATACCTCTGAGCAATGTTGCAAATGTCCCCTTATAAATACTTCTAATTCCACCTTCACGATATAACTGCTTAATGCAATCAATAGGGCCAGCATATTTTATTGGTGCTCCTCCACCTGCTTGAACCTAAAATAGATAAAAATTATTTCAAAATAATATTTACACAAAAACAACTGTTTCAAGTACAGGGATTATAACCATTCCATCAGAACTTTAGCATCATATTACCAATTTAAAACACTACAAATACGATCCTTAGTAAGGCAGTTAAAGAAGGTACTTGAGTCTTCCACCAAGTCAGTTCCTCCATTGATGATGCCAATGTTTTGGAAAATGAGTCGTTTTCCATCCGTAAATCTTATGCCGAGAGAATAAGTTTAGGGAAAGATTAACAAAGGAATCCATCAAGATCCAACTTGAAGAAAACATTTTTAACTGGGAATCCATCGACCAATCAGAGGGCACCTGGGAGTATGCCCATATGTATACAGGGTGCGTTCCGACAGAAATGCAATTATTAAAAAAAAATAATTCATTGAACAGATTTGCACAAACACATAAAATTCTTCAAAGTACTGTCCTTGAGCCTCTGCACATTTTTTCCAGCAACTCGGCCATGACAGGTATGTGCCCTGGAAAACATCTCCAGGGGCCTCTTGCAAGGTCTTCATCGAAGACCTTTGTCATGGCTGATTGGATCTCTTTTATGGATGAAAAACGGGTTCCTTTCAGGGCTGCCTTAATCTGAGAGAACAAAAAGAAGTCTACTGGGGCGATGTCAGGACTATAGGGGGTGGGGCAGCATTGGCACCTGCTGTTTGGCCAGGAACACATGGGCTCCTAGAGCATTGTGACAAGGTCTGTTGTCATGATGGATTTGCCAGGTAGTGGATATGCCTTTTCTTGTCCTGATGACCCTTTTACTGAGTCTTTCCAGCACATACATAGAGTAGGCAACATAAACTGTCTGTCCTTGTGGAACAAACTCATTATGGACCCCCCCTTTACTGTCGAAAAAGACACAGCATTGTTTTCACTTTTGATTTGCTCATGCTTGTCTTTTTGAACTTGGGGGAATGGTCGGTGTGCCACTCAGAGCTTTGACATTTTGATTCTGGGTTGAAAAAAAATTCAGGTTTCATCACCAGTGATGATGTTGCCCATATAATCAGGTTCATTTTCAATACATTGTAAAAATTCACTTGAAATTTACACTCGGTTGGTCTTTTGGTTGCCTGACAACACCTTGAGCACGAGCTTGGTGCACATTTTTATCATCACTAAATCTTCAGTAACAATGTGAAGCACAACGGCAGATGACAAGTTCAGTTCATTGGCAACCATCTTGATACTCAATTGATGGTCGGAGTCCAACAATTGTCAAACATAAGCCACATTGTTGTTGGATTTGCTGGTTGATAGCTGCCCAGAGCATTGTTTGTCATGAACCTCTTCCTGGCCCTCCCTAAAGGCCTTTAACCACCTCAAAACTAGTGAGTAGGACAGAGCAGAGTCCCCATAAGCCTTACGAATCATTTGGTTAGTCTCCGCAAGAGATTTTTTTTTCAGTTTAGCACATAACTTAGTAATCGCATAACATTGCTTGATAGTTGATTCCATTTTTTTCATGAAATGGTTGGCACGCAGAGGTTTACAATAACTGACGCCCCTGCTTCCACAGCTTGGAGAGCACAGACTGGTTTTGCTGCAAAGCTTAGCATCGTCCCCCCCCCGACCTCTCCAAGTGGTTCGATCCCACTTTGACCATTAAGAGTGGCGCAGGAAATTCAATTGCATTACTTTCGGAATTCACCCTGTATAAACCGGTCAATTAGTCTCGACATCATCAGCCCAGAGGATGGAAAATGACACATGTTCCAAAACATTGGCATCATTGATGGTGGAACTGACCCATGGAAGACCTGAGTAGCCTTTTCCACAGCAATTCTCCGGGAAAGGACATGATCATACTTAGTGAGGCAGTTTTCCAGCATTTATTCTCCAACCAAAATCATCAATAAATCTCATTTAAGTTAAAATTCCAAATGTAATTCACACTATGACAGGTCTCTAAATCAAAAGTATTAACATGGAATGAAATTATAATTCAATTAGAAGAGCTTATATTTAGACGTTCAACATGAGCAGGAAATGTCATTACCCTTAGGAGGGAGAACAAAAAATGGTTATGTGATTAAATGGTACAAACATTTCATTTCATTCCACTATATAGGAGGGTTTATCTGAATTTTCCATGCCAAAACACCTTACCTTTAAACTACATGACAATGAATATTGACAAAACTCAGAATCCTGACAGTAGGGCAAAAATATCACTGATGAGTAGAAGGCTGTAATACATGAGTAGGATTTCAAAATGACCAGTAGAGAAAGGTCCTTAACTTAATTTTGGTGTTCTATAGTGCCGTCTAAATGTTAAATTGCTCTTGTGAGTGCTTCTACATATATGTATATACATTCAAACATGAAAACCCACCATTTGGCAAAAAAATATTTCTTCACATGGTAATAGAAAAGGAAAAGGGATAGGTACACATATGAGGGTGGCCCCATAAGTATTCGGCCTGACTTAGAGATGGTGGTAGTTGTTTGAAAAATATCATTGTATTAGAAAGTATGCAATCTATAAAGCATATGTTTCAAGTTTGAAGATGCTACATTGTTCAGTATTTGTACGGCAGCCATCAATAGTGAATTTTTTCAGTGATATTGTGAAAATGGAGAAAATTGGTCCCCATCATGTGATACAATACTACCTTGAACAAAAAGTTCCCGGAATAACCACCGTGTGGTGCTCCCATCGTTCTGATTTGAGTTCTGTTTTTTTTGTTAAATTGGTACATCTGCTGTTGATTTTCCCTTTAAATCTTAGTGTCATAACTTGACATTTGCAAAAGTTACGTAGCCAAGAGTACATCTATCTCTGTGTGTGTTGGCGATTTTTTACAATTGCAGAAATGGATTTAAATTTGCAACAACGAACTTGTATTAAATTTTGCGTAAAAAACGGATTTATTGGCGCACGGACATTGGAAATGTTGGAAAAGTGTTTCGGCAATGATTCTCTAAAAAAAAACGGTCGTTTACCAGTGGCACGAGCGGTTCAGAAGTGGTCGTGAGTCAATCGAAGATGATGAACGCAGTGGCAGACCATCGACATCGAAAGTCGGTGAAAAAATTGATAAAGTAAAAGAAATGTTGGTCAATAACTGCAAATTAACCATCAGAGAAATAGCGGAGGACTTGAACATTGCCTATGGATCCGCCCAAGACATTGTGGTTAATGATTTGGGTTTCCGTTGTGTAGCAGCAAAGTTGGTGCCAAAAGACCTCAATTTCATGCAAAAAAGAGACCGTGTTGACGTCGCAAAAGACATGATTTGCGAGGCTGAATCCAATCCCACATTCATCAAAAGGATCATTACTGGAGACGAGACGTGGGTTTATGAGTACGACACGCAATCCAGACATCAGGCAAGTGAATGGTGTTCACCAAATGAGCTGAGACCAAAAAAAACCACGTCGTTTTCAGTCAAAAAAGAAGGCAATGCTGACGGTTTTCATGGATTACAATGGTGTAGTGCATCATGAATTTTTGCCAGAAGGCCAGACAGTAAACAAAGAGTATTATTTGGGCGTTATGAGACGTTTGCGTGAAGCAATTCGCCGAAAGAGACCAGAAATCGTCGCACAGTGCGTCGAGACCGTCGCACAGTGCTATCATTTTTCGTAATTTTTTGACGAAAAATGCAACAAATACCATCCAACAGCCACCGAATTCACCTGATTTGGCTCCCTGTGACTTCTTTCTGTTCAATCGAGTTAAAAAACCATTACGGGGAACGCGTTTTAGCAGCCGAGAGGAAGTAATGGAAAAATCGCAGGAAGCAATGATGGACATACCGAAAACCGAATATAAAAAATGTTTCGAGGATTGGATCAAGCGCTGGCATAAGTGTGTTGCAGTTAATGGGGATTACTTTGAAGGGGACAATATAGATTTAGATGAATAAACTTGTATTTTTAATTTTCTGAATAAATTCCGGGAACTCTTTGATCAAGGTAGTACTTTTATTTGAAAAGCCTCAGCCCAAACAATATAAAAGCTGAACTGGATTCTACTCTGAGTGAGTCTGCTCCCACATTTACCACATTAAAGTATTGGGTAGCAGAGTTTAAACAAGGCCGTATGAGCTGTCAAGATTAGCATCACATTGGTCGACCAAATGAGGTGACGACTCCATAAATGGTGAAGAAAACCCACAAAGTGATACAGGAGGATTGTTGAATGAAAGTGTGTTAGCTAGCGGACATAGTAGGCATTTCAAAAAGTGCGGTACATCACATATTAACTGAAAATGTGGATATGAGAAAGCTATGTGCAAGATGGGTGCCGCATTTGCTCACACTCGAGCAAAACCAGTGTCATGAAGATGTTTCAATTGAGTGCTTAGCGAGCTTTCACAGCAACAAAACAGAATGTTTGTGCTGTTTCATAACCATGGATGAAACATGGGTCCATTACTTCACACAGAGATAAAAGAACATTCAAAAGGGAGAACTGGCTCCAAAGAATGCGAAGACAGTTTCATCTGCAGGCAAGGACATGGCATCAGTTTTTTGGGATGCGCATGGGATAATTTTCATTGAATATCTTGGAAAAGGAAAAACTATCAACGATGAGTATTATGCGATCTTATTGCAATGTTTGAGCGAAGAAATAAAGCAAAAGTAGCTGCATTTGGCTAAAAAACAAATTGTTGTTTCATCAAGACAATGCACCAGCTAACAATATGTCATTGCAATGGCCAAAATTCATGAATTAAAGTTTGAATTGCTACTTCATGCACCCTATTCACCAGATTTAACCTCCTCAGATTATTTTCTGTTCGCAAACTTGAAAAAATGGCTCGGTGGTCAAAGATTTTCCAACCATGAAGAAGTGATGTCAGCAGTTAATTACTGTTTTGAGGATCAAGACAGTTCTTATTATAAAAAGGGTAAAAACTCATTGAACATCACTGGGAAAAGTGTATAGAGCTGAAAGGAGATTATGTTGAAAAATAAATACATTTTTTACCAAAATTTCTGTTTTCTTTGTTGGGTAGAGTACTTCTGGGACCACCCTTATATGAAGAATGAACACAGAAGAGATGGGGAAGGCAGAATCGAGCAGATTATAAGTGTAAAAATATTTCCTTGACCAGGACTAGAACCACAGATCTTTCGACTTGCAAATGGTACAACTACATTTATGGTTCATACACAACATATACATTGCTTATTTTTTATGTGTATATACACACATGAATACATGAGAGATAAATGTTATTGGAAAATTAACATCATATTGTACACATAAATATTTACCTGGAGTAAACATTTAATCCTCTCTCCTGGAGCCATAATTGAAGTTGTAAATATTCCAGAGAAAGCTCCAGCAAAAAAGAGCTGGGGTAATGTGAGTTTATCCTGAGGAGAGGATTGTTGAATACGTTTGCCAACTCCAAAGCCAAAGAAGCTAATAGCAAAAATTGGAGCAACACCAGAAATTGGTGCAGCCATGCCTGAAAGAAGAAATGGAAAATAGCATATTATAGATGTAATGTGCTAACCAAAATTATAACTCTACCACCAATTCAACTTATGAAACAAATTTTTGATGTGAGTATAGGAGTGAAAAATACATAGGAATTTCAATGGACACTTATGAATAATATGAGGGTCATTCTTATCAATGGATTCCACAAATATGCTGAAGCTAAAGGTGCATGCGATAGTACAATATGCATGACATGTATAATAAAATTATTTTCTTAGTGCTTAGTTCAAATTGAACCTTGGGTTCAGAAAACTGTACTCGTATAAGAACAATAATCTCAATAATATTGAGTACAGGAATATTGTACTCAAACGAAAATTGGGAGAAAAAATCTTTTCTATAGCATTTCAACTGAAATCCAAATAATAGAAAATACTAACCACAAATCGAGTACATGTATTTATCAGAGCCTATTTTACATTTAAGTCAGTTATATTGTAGTAATCACAACAAAATGTATATGCACAATATTCTTCTGAATGCAAAGAAAAAGTGATTATTGATAGATATGTACACGCCTTTATTCAGGTGAAATTGAGGTCGTAAGGTCTGTTCTTTAGTGGAGTAGTCATAATTACAAAGTCCATCCCATCTAAAGATTAACCTATTTACACATGTAATTGCATAAAGCAAAATGTTTTTGTTGTGGCTGCATATAACAGCTCAAATCATGCAAATGAATGCTATAAAATAGCAGATTTGAACTCTATCCATACAGAAAGCCACAACACTATTTTGTCCACTCTACAACGTCACATCCTGATTATAAGGTGCTTTTCAACAAGGAATGAATTACTCCATACCTGACCTAAATTTATTTTTTGCCAGCCAGATCAATTTATGCAAAATGCTGGCATTTCTTGATCACTTCCTCAATGCTGCATATAGCTGGAAGTTGTCTTCAGTGCAGCTACAGCTTAATTTATAAAATTTAGTGTTGATAGCTAAACCACAGTTCCACATTTTATTTTGTGTTTTAATGTTAGTAAGTCCATAATGTAAGCATTATCATGAGAGGGAAGCAGAAGGAATTTTGCTTTGCCTTTAGAGGTTAAGTGGGATGCAATTCAGCACTTGGATAAGGGAGAAATCATAAAGAGGCTAGTACTCAAGTGTTATTTAAGATATCATAAATGAATAAAAATAATGAGAGGAACTGCATTTTCAAAGAGCTTAATTATGATCTGGTGATAATTTGGTAGAAAAAGGTTTTCAGAACCAATCTTAATGGAAAATATTGGTTGGATACAGGGTCTAAAAATATTTGGAGCTAAGGCAGTTAAACATTAGTGGGGAGAAATGATTAATTTTCATACAGGTAACATTGCAAATGCTTATTATCAAGTAGCAAAGATTAAAGAGGAAGAATATTGAAATCTATAACTTATTTACTATGAAACAAGCATACCACATAAAAAGCTTCCCACCAAACACTTATAGCAAGAGAGAAAAAATCAGCATCAGTGTACAATAATGGAAAACACATTTCTGAAAACATTAAAAAAATATGTTATTAAATGGTTGGAGGAAGCCTTAGACAATTTCAAGCCATCTACCCTGGTTAAATGATGAAGCAATATATTGATTGCACCTCCAAAATAAAACCAGTTTAAAAAATATGACAAAAAAGGTGAAATAGCTACAAGCACACTATTTAAATTAACAAAACCCTTCCTGACTCAGAGGCATGTACTAACAGGTACTGGAGAGTTGATGAATAATACCACCCCCAGGGAAATGGCCAATGGTACAATAGTAAAATAACTGAAAGGGTTTTTGCATATTTGAAAAATCGCATAAAAATCTCCAAAGAAAACATTTTCTTTTTCCTGGGAAAACTGCTACAAGTCATATCAAAGAAAGAAAGGATAAATCAACATGATCGACTCATCTTGTTAGTTGAGTGAAGGTAATTAATGATTTATATGCAGCATTCAATTTGTCGATTGCTATTGTTCCACATGTTTTAGGTGGAACATAGCTCCGTTATCTCCAAGAGGATTAGGCATTGCTCATAGTGTTTCATCATCTTTTAAAACAATAATTTCACTAAAATTAAAAAAAATTACTTTCATGGGAAGTAAATAGTACATTGCTGCTGTACAATTGCGAATTTTTAATATGAAAAAAGATAGTAGTGTTAGACATGAATTACTTTAACCTAGGTTTTTACACAAAATAATCGGTTATAAAACTTGCCATGGAAATTAATTCATTAAAGTTTAGAAAAATGGACTATTTTGAATTGCTTAAACCTAAACAATATCATTCACACTAGAATTACTTGACCAATCAATTGCTTTTTTTATTTTTGAGGTTCAGTAACTAAGCCTCTATTCATCCCCTATATCTGAACATTTCTAGGATTTAATATTTTATGGTATGATCTTTTTGCAACTAGTGGCAATTTTATCTGTTTATGTCTCCTCATTATAGGATTTCATATGTATGTACATAGTACTGCAACTTATAAATTTTTGGAAAAAATTTTGCCATCCTTTTCCTCAATTTTTACGTAATAAGTTTGATGTTTGGACATTGCTCTATATTTGACATGTTCCATATGATTCATTCATTGAAGAAAATGTTATGGTACTTTGAAAATAAACTACTTTGGTCCAGTACAAATAATCAACGAGTGCTTTCTAATGTATGTTTCATCACTGTGCTGTGAACCTAAAAATAGTGCTAATGTAAGCAGTTGTTTTCTGATAATTTTTTTATGGAAGCTAAAGCAAAGCAACACTGAATTAAAATCTCATGTCTATGAGGGTGTTAAGCTGGATTAAGTGTAATTTGGGATTAACAATGGCATTTCATTCCACTAACTGCTGGATTTGGAGATTATGCGCCAGCCTTCAAGAATTGCTCCACATAGTGTACTGGCTATTTACAAGATGCCTTGTATAAAAGGTGTCACAGAGATCAAAATTAATGAAGCACCGAGGGAAATTTCTACTTGGCATTCTATGGGAGAACAGAGTTTTAAAACAAACTTGGTAGGTCACTCAATCGATGAATGAGAACCTCACACACTAATTGTTAATCAAAAGTACCCAAGGCAAATAATCTGATAAGTTTTTCAGTGAGAGCTGCCAGGGAGAAATTTGATCCTGCTAATCATGGTGACTCGAGCTAATTAAGAGAGTGACTAAATTATATTTTATCCTGAATTCACCATACAAGTACTGCTTGCAGTTGATCAAGCTTTTGGACTGAAAGAATATTCAAACTGTTGAGGAGAAGGCAACTTTACATTGCCGAGTCCAGGGGAGGACAATTGGATGGATGCTGCCACAACAATCACAGTGGATCCTCCCATACTGTGCGGCTATCTTCACACTTATGCAAAATGCTTATACTTGAGGCCATGCAACCTTGTTACACAACCAGTTCCAAAAATATATTAAGAATGAAGGTTAATCTATGACTATCTTCATGGACTAATTATTAAATCCACTCCTATTTTATGATCAAGGTGCAGCATAGGCCCTGTGGCCAGACCACACAACATCTCACTAGTCGATCAAGACCTGGAGCATGCCATCCTTTAGCTCCTGATTATAAAATAGCACCATCCTTATTACAGAATTCCTGACGTTTTCTATAGAGCGTATTCCAGTTCTCTCATTTCAAGATGAGATATTGCCTGCTACCTGTTGTTATGCAGTGGTGAGCCAGTCACACATATCATGAGATCCTCTCCCAGTTTGTAATCTAAACAAATCCCTACTAGGGTGATTAGCCACTGGTGGCAGAGGATTTTCCGAAGAATCTTGTGAGAGAGATTGTCAGTTTCATTATTGCAGAGGTAGGAGTGACTATAAATGGAAATAATTCTTTGTCACCTTCATTGACTATGTGGATGTCTGATGATGCAACATACTGGATGCAACAATGAATAACGGTGGTTCCAGAATTGAATCTTGGGTAATTCATGGGCTCATCTCTTGGTAAATCTATCTACATCACCAAGGCTCATGCAACTTTGCAATGCACCTTGTTTTAATTGGACCACATACCTCTGGACATTATGACAGTTAATACTGAAAATCTAGCAATATTACACTATTTAACAAAGAGTCCATTGTTTCAAAATATGCATTTCACAAGGTTTGCACAAAAACTATTGATTACAATTTTTTCCTGACGTGCTCTCTGAGTCTTGATTCAGACTCAGTTAAGTTTGCACATGATCACAGATAGTATTGACATTGATAAGATGACAGTGACCACCATTATTACTGAAAATTTGGTGATGCGACAGATCTGCACTATTCTCATCCTGAAGGTCTTGATGGACGACCAGAAGCAGAGTCGACTGTCTGCTTGTGAAGACCTTCTGCAACAGCATTGAGTTAACTCCCAAACCCCCTTACAGACTCGACATGGCCCCATCAGACTATTTCCTATACCTAGAAGTGAAATCCTCCTTCAAAAGACATCTCCATTGGACCCTAAGTGCCATCAAAGAAGGTTGCGGATACCCTTAAACCTTATGGAATCCACCTACCAGGGAGCCTTCGAGTTGTGGAAAAGCCACTGGCAAAAGTGTGTCGATGCTCAAGGGAAGAATTTTGAGGGATAGTAGCAATATCTGAAATAAATGTATTTTTCCAAAAGTTTGGCCCATACTTTTTATACAAACCATGCGTGTATATTTAGCCTTTATCCTTGTCTCTAACTTGAAGATATGCTGGTAAAATATAAACAGAAAGATGTAGCACAATGAAAGTAAGACATGGTTAAAATGCCACAAAATTGGTAAAGAAAAATAATATGATTGCCTATCAACAAGGAAAGACTCTTTCACCGAGAAGGAATGATAAAAATACGTGCATGTGCACAAATACACCTTTTGTCAAACCCAACCATCATGGTTGAAACACAAAAACAAATAAAAATAACCTTGGAAGCAATGAGAATACCAATAGTGACAAAAAGACTATAATTTTACATTGGGTTGAATACATGAGCATCTCTCAGACTATCCAACACCGTGAAAACATTGTCAAAAAAAATAATACAATATTATTTTCCCACCAGACTGAGCATGGCTCACAGTATGTATGTACTGTTGATAATGAATCTAGTGCCAGTTTATCACATTTGGGCTTCAAAATTTTTCAAGTAGAAAACATTTGATGCTCATGATGTTTTGATAAAAAGAGGGTTGTACATACATATATAGGCTTGTGCTTTAAGCTAAATTTGATTACATTTCTTTACTGAAATTTATATTTTATTCGAATTTTGTAAACAAAAGAAATTAAAGTTTCACTAAAATTATGAATTGCATTACAGTACTGCAATTTTTGTAATATTTTTTACATATTCTCACTTCATCTTATTGGCATGTTTTCTTTCTCATTACATTTTATAAAATTTACCAGTTTCCACTGAAATTACCTTTATGATGATATAAAGAATAAATGTAATGAATGATAAGAATGAAAATAATAGTTATGACAATTACATATCGAAATAAAAAGTATAACCCACACAAAGCTTTTTTTATTTTCCTACTAGGGTTTCAACTAATATTTCATTTTCAAGTAGTGTGTATTAGTTGAAAGATGGGTTTAATACTAAAAAAATGTGCTGACTGCAGATAGCCCTATGTATTTTCACTGTTTTCTCAGGCAACTGAAACCATGACACACAGTATCGGACATTTATGATTGGTCCATTAAGGAACGGATAACGCAATATTATGTGTAGTACTTGGAATGGTAAGAGGTTAGAATGGTTTCGTGTGCAGGCATGGTGAGAAATGTGCATAATAAGGAACATGCGTTAATGAATGAAATGATTGTGAGACAAATAATATTCTGATAAACTCGATGGTTTCAGGCTTCACTTTGTGGAAATCCATTCTAATAAATCAAAAGAGAGATGGTACTTTTTTCCACACTTTATTATTTAAAGTCGACCGGTTTCGTCGCATAGGCGACATCATCAGGTGGTACACCTGATGATGTCGCCTATGCGACGAAACCGATCGAATTTAAATTGTAAAGTGTGGAAAAAAGTACCATCTCTCTTTTGATTTATTAAATAATATCCTGTGTCTTTCAAAAAAGGACAAATTCAGTGAATTGGTTGAAACTCATGGCAGTGATTTGGCATTGTGGTTAATAGTTGATGATAGTGTACATGGGATTCAGGGTGAAGGGTTGTTGCTGAAGGAGAAGGCCAAGATGCTTGTCAATACCATGTAAGGACAAATTAGATAAGGGTTTTCCCACAAAGTTCCCTGGGTTTGTGGGAAAGTTGGTATTGGAAGTGTTGTGATTTCATGTTGTTATACCCCAGTGGGTGGCGAAAATGAAAGTGCAAAGGCTAAGTTCTGTGGAAAATTGAGAATGAATGAGTGTGACTATGGTGAAAGAATGATAACTTGAAGTGAAGTGACATGAATCATTTGACTAATGTCAGAAGTGTTAAAACCAGGAAAATGAGGTACAGCCAGGAAAAAGAGGTAAGACCAGGAAAAAGTGGTAAGGCCATTGAGCGAGCCATCTAAATGCATAAAATAAGACGTTTCAGGTGTGATATGGTGGAATATCATGATTAATTAAAATTGGCAATTTTCCATAAAATAAAATTTTATTAATACGACCAGTTTCAAAGTAACTACATCATCTTCTGGTAACAGTCATTTCTCATTGTCTACTATATTTGCTGAAAAGCAAGTAAGGGGAGGGTAGTGGAAAATGGGGGAAAGAGGGAGGCGTTGCCCACGTTCCACCTCCCCTCCCTCTTTCCCCCATTTTCCACTACCCTCCCCTTACTTGCTTTTCAGCAAATATAGTAGACAATGAGAAATGACTGTTACCAGAAGATGATGTAGTTACATTGAAACTGGCCATATTAATTTTATTTTGTGGAAAATTGCCAATTTTAATTAATCTAAATGCATATTAAATGAGAAAACTTGTTGAGTGTGAGCATAGAAAGAAGATCATGTCAACTACAAAAAGACTGTTAAAGATGCAAAGAGTATAAGGCTACATCTAGGAATGGAAACAAACCTGATGAATGTATAACAGATCAGAATAATCCAGGATAAATGCTAAAGATATCATATTATATATTATGAACTATATACTATGAACTTGCACATCATAAAATTCCACCCTAAATGGCAATATAACTCCTGTAAATGAAGGGCAAATATAATGTTCCCACATTTTTCAGGATTGGTACTTCAATTGATTATGATTTTCAGCTGATTTCTGATGCTAACCACTTTAAAATCACAGCTTAAATTAAAAAAAAAGTTTCAAGAATTAAATAAGCTCATTAAAAGGTTAACACAAAAACTCTGGTCCAAAATGGGCCAAAAACACATATCCAGCCAGAGTTTAAACTTTACAGCAAATAAATTTAGGTGAAAATCATATTTCTTTAATTATGTAAGGATTTAATAGGGAAAAAAACTTGTCTATTTTTGTCTTTTTATAATAGCCATAATTTGAGGTATTAAAAATCATTTTCATTCACAACTAAACCATGGTCATTATTTGATCTCATAAACTCTCATTTTAGCACTGATGCTAAGAGTGTAGAAAATCCAAAAGTACATGCAAAACAGCTGACACACAGATGATTAAAATCCTCTTAACCACTGGAGGCTCCCGAGTAACTCTCCGGGCTCTTCAGGGTCATTGTCCAGCACAGATGAAATGCCTGGTACTGCCAACCTTAGTTTTAGAACTTACATTGCTTCTTATAAGGCTTACAAAACACCACCTCAAAATACTGATTTAAAGTTTCTGTGAGACTAGAGGTTATCAGCTTTTTGGGTGAAAAACTGTTTCTGTTATGTCATTCCTTGACTAAGATTCCTCCTATTTTCATTTCATTTGAAATATTCCCTAGCAGAATGATCACAGGGGGATGCTAACTTTTCCTATGCCTTTAAAAACTCTTGCACCATCAGTGAACACTTCCTATGCTAAACATTGCTCATGAATATTAAATTTTGATAATTACTTAATTCTCTCTGTTGTTGACCAACTGATTTGATTGTATTTTTTCAAGATAATTGTTCACCCAATCAACAATATGAAGTTATTTTTTTCTAAAATTGGACCTGGCTTGACAAAAACTCTGGGTTATTTTGGGATGGGCCCACTCGGTTGAACCCTGTTGTGTTGGTAACGAGTATTTTATGAAGCTCACTGCTCATCTTATATTTCCTTTCTTTGCTAAAATATAGATGGGGTAGGGAATTGTTATAATTTTAGGGAAGGGAAGTAGGGGTCTAAGCATATATTTTAAGTAACCATCGCTCTGAAGTGCATCGATGCAGTTCTAGTGGAAATTAACACGAAAAAACATTCTTGATAAAGTCAATGGTGAAAGACTGCAAAATAATAGTTATATGAAATGCTCAAACTTATGACCACTGGATATTCCCTAAAAGGTTCATAATGGTCACATTAATGTACATAAAGACTATCCTTGCACTGATTATCATAGCAGCCACAATGATATTGATCACTACAACCACATTATCCATTGACATGGAATAAACTTAAGTTTTACAGGTAGCCCACTGTGGAATATTCATCAAGGCCAGTGTAACCCATGGTTTATAAATGGATTTTATAAAGGTAAATAATTTAATGAAAAAACTAAAGAAATGCATGGGGATGTAGCATTCTCAAATAATACAGATTGCTTCTGAGTTTCAGCTTTATTTGTAAGTAATCTATAAGAATACCTTTCCTCAAAATGTACACACATGTATCAGTTTGTACGAGAAAATTGGATTACAACCATTTTCTATGTTTCCTAAGCTCTGTTCAAACAATTTAATTTTCTGATAACTCAGGTAAATAAAGCATTTTTTTCAGGTGTCCCATTTAAACACAAGGCAAGAATTTGGTTTTTGCAGAGATAATGTTTTTGCAAACTTAGTAAAAAATTCAAATATTTAATTCTACATTTGTACATATTAGATCCCTAATTTTAAATGATTAAAAAATGTGCTGGGTGCTTTGCACATGATGCACCTACCTTAGCCAGTGCTTGGCAGTACAGGGAACCAATCTTTTACTGTGTTGATACATGAAATTGTTATTAAGGTTCAGCTTCGGAGACTGGCAACTACAAGGGGATTGGAAAATCATCAATTTAAAGATGGAAAAGTGCAAAAATTGGGCGTTTTCACAAGCGGAAATCTGAGAACAGGAAAATAATGGTGTAACGTGCCAGGAAAGAAATAGGGTACCTTTGTTAATAGTGGAAAACGATAAGCACACCATGCATTGGTTAAAATAGCCAATTGGGAAGCAGTGACCGTTAGACAATATGGCACCATGAAAAGTTACACCATTATATTTGTAATTCAAACTTTTCTCAAATTTCTGGTTCCTTCAGTTACAAATGAATGAAAATATACCATAAATTTGCATTGAAGTTAAACTTAAATGCAAAACAATTTTGAAGGAAACAACCATTAAACATGACTGGGACTCGAAATGGCTTTTTCAAATTGAATATTTTATGCAACTATGCACATCCGTTGAACAGTTATGAAATCACTATCACATCATTTAACAAAGTGTTATTCAAATTATTGGAACATACTTAGTTTTCAGTGATTTTAATCAGTTTTCAGAGATGAATTCAGGTTAAACCGGTTTGGTAAATTTCAGGTAATTCTACTATGCAAAAAAATCACAAGTAACTTTATGGCATACGGTATGTCACTAAGATTTTAAGTTTTTTAACTATAAACCTAAATACTAAATTGACAAAATACTACTGACTCATTGTATTGGCATGCCAAACAAAAAATCCACCAAATTATTGACACAGTCACCCTCCAAACACAATTAGACACATAGCGAGACATTCTATTAGTGACATTTAAGCGTAAGCAATGACTGCAAACCTTCTCCAGTAGGCTTCGGAAATTATTTATCTTTTAAGGTATTCCACAGCAGAATAAATCTGTGACTATTCCACCTTTCCTGTTTTCCAGTTGGGCAGTAGCCCTCTTAAGCCTTACTCGAAAGAACATTATGAGACAGTGAAAATACTAAAAGGGGGCAGGCACTATACTTGATCAGATATTTTATTTTAGAAAAGAATACTGCTTTGCATTAGGATTTCATTATCCTATGTGTATCCACAATGGTAAAGTCACCAGTTTACTGCATGACTTGAGTCTCAGTTGCTGAAATTTAAAATGAAAAAAAGTTTGGTGTAGAGAGTAAATTCTAACTTTCTACAGGGGAAGTGAAGACATAATCAATTATTAATCCAAAGTTTGTTTAGTAGCTGTCATAATAACCCCAATGGTAAGCGAAATTCACACATCAGGGTAGGTTAGGGGAGGCCAATTTCCTTCCAGGTGCTACCTGTTGTTCCCCAGAGGGATCTGGATATCTAAATAGACCACACAGTTTGGGTTAAACTATGGATGCCCAGAGGGTGGGTAATCAAACCCAGGCCCTCCATTCAGTAGCCCAATGTTCTACCCACTATGCTACCATTCCCCAAAGTCAAGATTTCACTCTAAAACCTCATATCATCTTCAGATTAGATGTTAAAATATTGCCACACTAAATTATGCAAACTGAGTGGAAAAGGGAACTGATATGAATTATGAACAGCAAACACAATAAAAAGACATCCTATGGAAGATAAAAAATTTACAAATTGGTGACCTAAATTATCGCTGTAATCAGTGATGCTATAACTCACTATGGCAGATGATTCAGGGTGAAAACGAGTGTTTCCTAAGCAAGTGGATGGAATAAATTCATTCCTATTACCATTTTATAGAAATAACTCCATTAATGGAATTGATGCATGCAATACACAATATGTACATTCCTTATCAATGCAATTAAAGCCTATGAACATCATGATACAATGAACACAAGAGTTTTAGATAAACCAAGATGTCTCCACAGCTGTTAAGCTACTGTGAAGCGTAAAAAACATGGACACAGACTATGAATAATGTATTAGAATATACATTAACTTTAGAAAAGACATGCAACAATATTCAGTTCTCTCCTTTATGATTGTTTTCCAATTTCACCAAAACACACCCTAATAAGACCACAGGTAAAAAATCAAAAAGTTTGGCCTAAATAAGTTTCCCATAAAAAAGAGAGGTAAAGAGAGATAGCCACATGGATAGGGACGGTGAGGAAGGTTTTTATCAGAAGAAATGACTACTGATAGCAAATGGAACTAGCATAAACATAAGGAAGAATATGTAAATTCTAAATGGAGTTTAATGCAGCATCGAGGCATGGATGATATAGGCAGCAGGAAATGATCCGAAGCTACAAAAATGTGGTGCAATAGAAGAATGAGGCAAGTATAACATATAGACAGGATAGCAAATAAAGAAGTAATGAAAATAATACTTTGATGAAAAGATGACACAGAGAGAAACTAGTAAAAATAGAAATGTATTTCCATTGGTTAAATATACATATATGAAAGCATTAAAAAAAAATTCTAATGATGTACTTACTAACATCTTGAGTTTTGTTCAATTGGTCATTATTAAGAGAGATGAGAGTTATAGCTAATCTTTTCAGAAACGACATTTTTTACTTGACTTTTACAGGGCCTGGAAACGGTACATTGAAACCCCATATATTCACAACATACAACAACATGTAGAACCCATATTTGCTTCGTATACTTCTAGAGTTCCCTGCATTTTAGGGTACATAGTCATTGAAAGGGAGTTTTGATTAAATATGGTTTCATAAGCCATATCCAGGGAAGTGTTTCTCTGGGAGAGAATAAGTGCAAGAGGAATGGTGGGTAGAGTGTTATTCTACTGAGCAGAAGGTTTCAGGCAGTGCAATTTTCGGTTAATTAGAACTTAATGGGAAACCAAATGGTGGCACAGAGAACTGGAACCCCCTACCCTTAATTTTACACATGTTTTGCCTTAGTTCAGGAGCTTTACCCTCAACTTATCAAAACCAAATAGTAGTAGTAATTTTAGGAGAGGCTATTGGTAGCTAAAGTCATCTGGGTCATTAGGGATGAATGGGAAAGGAGTTGGGTGGAGAGAAACCCGGCAACAGCATTAAACTACTCTTAAGGAAAGACAGAAAGGGGTCCACAGTTTAACGTCCCATCTGATGCACAGCATCCTCACTTGAAGTGCTTCCCACAAAGCACCTCAGGTGGAGACCGGGATACCACTGAAAAATATCTGCTATCTAGAGGATTTGAACCCAGGCCCTCTAGATGGGAAGCCAGTATATAAGCCACCAAACCATCCCGATCCCCCACCAAAACCAATCTGTGAGTTGGTTACTGTGATTATGAAGCAAAGAAAAAATGCTGGAGGGAATGTATTATGTAAGGTTAGTGTTTGCAGGGAAATGAAAATTGAGGATTAGTATCTTAAAAAATAAATTTTATCATAAGATGACCATTCACTTTATGAATTTCCATTCCAGAATTTTTCTAGATTTTCCTGATGATGGTGCCACACTTTTTCTCCGAATACTTGGGAGTATAATTTGATACTTTCTGTGGACCATTCTTTATTGCTTCATGCCTCACTGATGTCAGTCTGAAACTATAGTTTTGGTTTGTGCCAAACCCTACACATGCAATGACCTACAACAAACACACTGATTTCAAAACTAAACTCATTTTCACCGGGAATTCTGAGCGCCATGGCATAGTCACATAAGAAATTCCTAACATTTGGAAATAAAGGAAAGGGGAAGGAGTTGATGACAAGGATATGGATGTTAAGTAAAGTTCTAATGAAAAGATTAATAAAAACTTTGAAATTATAAGAGTAATTTTTGTTGTATTCTCTGTAATTCTTTTATTGAGCGAGCATAAAACAACAAATAATAATATGAAGCTTAGTTTCACATGGTTTGAGTTCTTAGTCATTGAGGCAAGAGGATATTTGTAGTTGGCAGGTTTTTAAGATATTAAGGACGAATTATGAAGGACCAGTCATGGTAGGGGATGAGAAAGGTTGTCAGGAGAATCAAAGGTAGTTGGAGATGTGGATGCGGGGCATATTGTGTGGCAATGGTAAGTTTAAGAGTGTGATCAGGTTGTGGTGGTTAGTGCACTGGCTTGCCACCCTGAAGGTCTAGGGTGGAACCCCAGTGACCAAGCAACACTGAAATTAACCTTTGAACACCACATCTATTATACTTCTACATTGATGTCGAACATTCCCTATCTCTCTCACAACTTAGCTCACACTTCCTTATCTCCTCCTCTTATCTCCTCCTCAAATAGTTTGAAATGTGATTCTGAGTGAGTCTCCATGCATGTGTCTGTTTCCTGCGATGACATCAGCAAGGACCTTCATCCGGTCTTCTAATGACCATGACAATACAATGAATCTCATTTCCCCATATGATCCTCCCTTGGTCACTAGATTTCACAATCAGCAAAATCATTGGATAAAACTGAAGCATGTACACAACACCCAAATTGGGAATCAGATCGATTTGAACACTATGGTTTATCAGTTTACATCATCAAGATCTGGGTTCCAATCTATGCTGATGCAGATTTTACAGTGGAAACCTAGTTCTTAGTAAAGTGTATAAGGAGTACATTCGAGTTTAACACTACTTGCATGACTGTGGCTATTCATATACAATTCTTATCAGCCTTTTACCAGTATCAGGTAAATGCTGACAACAGACATCTCTCCAACCCTTCTACCTTGCATTCCCTACCTTTCCCCTCTTGTCTTCAAATCCCATTTGCAACACAACTCAGCAATTGATCAACTCCAACAATTAATACTCAAAACATATCATATTCCAAAAAATGCAGTAGTTCTGCAGTTGCATCACTAATGAGGCATGCAAAGGTCAGGCACTACAAGCTAACAGCTTGAAATATGGAAATATTAAGTGTGTCCCAAGACATTTTTTTTACTAGTTAATGGCAGCAGGAATGCAATTGTTAACAAAGTAATTGGTAAATTATGCAACAAATATCACCTGTAATATTGTTATACATTTACAAGAGTTAAATTAGAGCGATTTCAACAAATCTGTAGTAGTATTCCATTCCTTGTGCTTTTGTTTCAGGGATGACACTCAAAATTATACTCAAATAGTTTAACTATGCATGAAATCTCTGATATATTAGTGCTGAAGTCTAGGAAGCAGGGTTGCAGCTTCAAAGCTTCTCAGGAAATATGGGAGAGACTGGAGACCATTTCCCTACACAGAAACTAGAAAAGTAACAACACAAATCAACCCTCATGAGTTTGCATGCTTCTCTTGTTAGAGAAGATTCCCACAATAACATGTCAGTTGATCTAGCCATGGGGAGACGGTTAGAGTAATGACATTCCAAAACACCTGAAATGTCAAGCAATCACTATACCTTGGTACCTATTTATATAAATGAGATGCTCCTGATGAATATTTCCATTCCTATTACCTCACTTATTCCTGTGAAGCCAAACCTACTAACCACACCTTCAAGGCATGGAAGATTTTAGCAACTTCATAAATTCTCAAAAAAAAAACTACCATTGTCTATTGAGATTAGGAATTTAAAATGTCCCAATAACTGCAGAAAAATTACAATCAAAATATACACAACTATGTAACTTAACACTCGATTAATACATGACATACTTATTAGTTTGAGACTTGACCTTGAGGAAGTAGTAGATATGCATTGGAGTGAAGACCTACCTCATTTTCCCACAATTCTATTTACCCACTGCAATTTGTTTAATCTTAATAAGGCACAATGTGGCAATTTTTAGAACCTCATATTTAAATACATAGGGATACACAGACAGAATTCTTTCTTGGAATTCTTTTTTGGAAGGGGAGGATTATTTGGAGGAGGATAAAGGTTTAGTCAGAAGTGGACATTAACATAATGGGGCAAGAAGTAGATATGGAAATGAGCAGTCAATATGCTACCGACCGTACAAATACAACAAGAGGGGCCCCTTCCACATAAAGTCTAAAGGGGAAACCCCACACAATGAGGAATACTCTACTTTTTTCCATTCTTTTATGTCCATTTCACTGCCCATTCCATACACACTTCTATTTCTAAATCATCATGCTCGTGCTTTTCACACCATCCCCCTCGACACCCTAGCAAAAATTAATTCTCCCTCTTATTTTTCCTTCAAAATTGGATTCAAATACATCCCTAGGCAGTTAAAACAATTTTACGTATGTATTATTATGGTGAAACCAATATTAGATTTACACGAATAAAAATATGCAAAGAACAAAGGCCTTATTTTCACAGTGGATCAATGAATAAAATTGACATTAATTTCTTTTCACTAACAGTTACCCTGAAAAATCGTCATTGTTCTCCTTGAAATCCTTCCAACTTCACTTTCCCACCTTACAGCATATGCACAAATATTTTAGAAAGAAAATATTTTTATTACCTTCACAATTGTGGGCACCGAATCAAAAATATGGGTTGGGTAGACAAGAGTATTTTGTGAACTTGCTCCATGCCAACTCATTTAAGAGCCATTCAATTACCACTGCCCAGTAAATCTGAGCAATATCCGTTAGAAATGTGTGCAACAAAGACAAAAAGTACACCGAAACAGCTTAGTTCACCTTTATAAAGCCCTTTGATTCCTTCCTTCTGTACAGTCTTTTTGGCACAATCCCATGTCCCTGAATACATAGGTGGGTTTCCAGGAGTTGGTTTGGGCATACATTGTAGGCGGACCTGCAAATACATTAACAGGCAAAAGTGCCGATAAATATATCGATAACATTTCTTTCATCTAATTTTAGGGTTACCTATGACCCTACATCTGATAACGGAACCGTGCATTGGTCAAAACTCTGATGATGCCCTCAAATATCAACGGTCCTTTCAATATAACATAATGCCCATTAATATCAACGGTACAGTTTTCAGTGGGAGGCACAAAATTCAGTATGACACATAATAACAATTTGAATACCCTCCGAGGTACTCCCAGTACAAAAACCGCAGATGATTTTTAAGTTAAAACGAGGCGAACACAATAAACCCCAAGACTGCGTAATGAGTCAAGATAGTTTTTTATAGAAAGAAAGCGACCACGTCAACTTGGCCGAATCCAATTAGATGGTCACACTAATATTCACAATGACACACCTTAATAGTGTCTAAAGGATGACCAGCAGCAACTGTACACACACCGCCAAAACCTCCAGATAAAAAATATTTGATAGGGCTACTTGATTCTTGAGACATTTTGCTGTTATAAATTAGAACGAGGGACTGGTAGGTAAGCTCCAAGAGAATGCAACGATGGTCCGATAAAGTGGAGTACGATAGATCAGAGGTCGATGTTAAACAAATATAACCATTGTGAAAGCACAACTAATAATACATTAGTCCGACGTCTGCATTCCACCGCGTGACCCTTTATACGGGAAGGTATCGACTTTGCAGAGTATAGATAGCAATCCTACCCAATTATTCAAATGTAATAGGTTTCTGAATTAATAACTTAACCAAGTGGCACAATTCCCCTACTAGCCAGAGACGAATAGATAAGGAAAATTAATCTTAAACCCGACTAACTCCAGTTTTTCAAATATAGAGGCGCTGTTTCCCACATATTGAAGTTGTCTTAGTTCTTGTAGATGGCGCTTGCAATCAGCCAAGGATATGAAGTGAGGCTAACGTGCAAACCAAAAGATCACGTAACATTCGGCAAAAAGTGGCGGCGTTTGAAATATATAATTCGATCGTCAATTAAATATTTTCAGAGGATAAATCTAAAATAATGAACATACCATTAAATGACGACTTCGCTTAATAGACGCATCGGAAATACCTTCATTTTCCTAGATAAATTGTTTTTCTCGTATTGATGTTATTTTTGCACATTCCGTCATGGATAGAATTTGCTCTAAAAATATGTTTGAAGAGTACATTGGATTTAGTGCTAGGTGAACTCTATTCTTATCTATCAAACCAACCTTCTATTTGAATACTGTGGTTTTGCATACTCCTCACGACTTCATTGTAATTCCTGCAGTAGTACCCTAAATTTTGTTTACAGCTTTCTGTATCCTTTTCTTGATATATTTTAATTTTTCTTCTATTGTACCTATATCCCTGTTCTTATTGATTATATTATCTACTGACTCCTGGTGCTAATTTCTCTCATTCCAGTTAATGCTTTTACATTCCATAGCTTCTAGCTTATTCCCTGTTTCAGCCTCTTCAATGTTACACTTCTGTAGAACTATGATCTGAAGTCATATCAG
This sequence comes from Hetaerina titia, assembly GCA_037158775.1. Classification (NCBI taxonomy): domain Eukaryota; kingdom Metazoa; phylum Arthropoda; class Insecta; order Odonata; family Calopterygidae; genus Hetaerina; species Hetaerina titia. Next base: position 35,749,027 of record CM073779.1, read on the forward strand.
CTCCCAGGAAACTGCTAATTAATAATGCTGTTCCTGGTAACCTCAGATTTTGATATCTAGGTAATTGGACTTTCATTTGCCTTTGTTTTCAAGAAACATTCCCATTTTAGGAAATTTAAAGCAAATAAATCTATATATTACCTACCATCAAAACTTGACCGCATTCATCTAATACACACTACCTGAGGGTTCTGCAGAATTATTCATGAATGGCATTTATAGATTCAACTTACTTTTTCATTAACTAAAACATTCACATTCAGTATTATGTTGGGAAAAAAGATATGGTGTCATAATTTAATGTGTAGATAAGAGAAAGATAGTGAAGAAAAAATAAGAAAGTTAGGAAAAAAACTTTCTAAGAGTGCTGATGTGGGGAAAAGTCATGGATAGTTAAAATATATGCCAGGGTTTAAAATCATTCATCATGATTATGTAATGATTAGATTTCATTTCCAGTACAATGTACTGTTGTGCTCATGATGAAGTGGTTAGAAAAGCATTACTCCCTTTGTTGTGTAAGATTAACATAAGGAAAATTGTATGTTTACTTAAAGGTAGGAGATATAATAGTGGATAGCAAGATTAATAATTTTAAATTATAATGTCTCTTTACAGTGCACATACCTGCTCTCTGCTAAAGCAAAAATGGAATTAGAAAGGAAGAAATTTACCAAAAAAAGCATAAATGAGCAAGTTCTCAGCCATGACCCCTTTAACATGACCAACATGCGATGGCATCAATTAAAAAGGTGTTGCATAAACATGGGTCGTAGCTATGTACGGTGCGGAAATGTGGTCCCTGAAGCAGGAGGATAGACGTAGATTGGAGGCTTTTGAAATATGGCTGGCTACCTTAACATGCCTGAATCTAAATGACCAAATCAGTTTCCCACCAAGTATCATTTTTACACATATTGTTTCAAATGACTACCAATTCCTCCTCTAATAAGTTGAAAATACCAGAGGATAATGGACATCCTCATTACCCACCTGCTTATTACAGCTTAACTTGATTCTCTATTCAGTACCCATGTTTATTTTATTATTTTTTTTTATTTTATTAGGTAATCTACCGGTTAAGGAAGGTTTTTGGATGGACACAACTATCCAATAAACATTTTGTAACTCCAAACAAAACCCAATCCAGCAACCTAATCTACATCAGGTCTTTCTTCATCTCTGTGTACTTCTTTCCTCCCTTCATTCTGTCCAACATCCCTATCCTGTTCCTGCCCTTTCCACGCTTGCCCAACATTCTCCCCTCTATTACCTTCTTCAACATTCCACTACCGCTCAATTCGCGTTTCATCCATTTTTTCCTGCCTCCATAGGATTTCTCTCAACAAACCCCCCTCCTCACCCACCATCTCTAGTACTTCCTCATTTGTTTTCCTTTCGGTCCATTTCACCTTCTCCATTCTTCTCCACACCCACATTTCAGAAGCCTCCAATCTACGTTTATCCTCCTGCATCAGGGACCACGTTTCCGCACCGTACATAGCTACCATATGAGAGTTTTTTACGAGTCTTGTCATAACATCCCTACTCAAGGTCCCCATCATCAACTCCCTCCTCCTTGAGGAAGCCTCCTTGCCGAGTGCAATTTTTCTCCTTACATCCCTACCACTTTGACCGTATTGGTCCAAAACACTTCCGAGATATGTAAACTGCTCTACCTGCTCTATTTTTTCCCTGCCTAAATTTAGCTTAGCCTTTTTCTTTCTGGAAAATCGCATAACCTTTGTTTTATTAATATTGATTCTCATCCCATATTTATCGCACTGAACATATATATATATATGCATCATATATATATACATATATATATATATATATGTGGGTCGCGGTGGTCTAGTGGGTAGAGCGTTGGACTACTGACCGGAGGGTCCCGGGTTCGATTCCCGGGCAAGGCACTTTGGGCACCTGCAGCTACACCCAAGCTAGTTGATTTTTCGGGTACCAGATCTTCCTGGGAAACCATAACCGGCACAGGGAAAGGAACTGGCCCCCCTACCCTGATGTGTGAATATTCACACGCCGTCGGGCTTGGTACATGGGTGAGCTCAACCATCACCTACTAAACCGACCTTCGGGTTGATTACTGTGTTTATGGTTTATATATATATATTTAAATGTGACTCAATTTAATTTCCTGGTTTAGAAGAAAATGTCCAACGCTCTTGGAATTGCAGGGAAAAGTTGTCTTAAACTATAAACTCTGGCTCCCATACTACATAAAGAGGAAAATGTTTATTTGTGGAGCACTTTAAAGGTATTAATACTCATTATACCAAGCACATACAAGATACATTAGTGTTCAGGTTAGGGGGATATTGTAGGGTACTATTGAAAATGTCAGGAAATGTTATTAGAAAATGACTGAGGGGCCGTGGTTCCCATACTATGTCACGAAGAAAGGGTTTGTTTATGACACACTTTTAGGTAATAGTTTCTCTTTTTTCCTTGTGCCTTTGAAAGGAATTTATTTTCTGGTATAGAAGATATTGCTGCAAATCCATGAAATTGAGGAGAATGAGATATTGGAAAGTATGAAAAATGAATTAATGAAGTAAGGACCCACAACTTCTGTGCTCGATAAAGAAGTATGGGCTTAGCACCCCTGAAAAAGTTATACTCAATACACATTGCAAATATTAATGTTCTGGTTCAGAAGAACTTTCAGAAATTTTTTGTTACATCAGTCTACCACAATTACACTGAGGAAATTCCTTTGATAAACCTTTGTTTCCATATTAATAAAGCATCACTATTTAGAAATTTAACAGGATACACACACTTATATAAATGAAAAAAATTTCCAAATGATTAAAATTCCAGAAACTAAAACCTACTCTTCTGTGGTATTTCAGGTGTTAAACTCTTCTCAAAGTTCTCCAACAACCATCTATATTCATAGAAATCTCTAATTATTAAAAACAGGCCTTCCTTGGTTTTACTCCTAGTGCCTTAAAAATTCCTCAGCTAAATTGCCCACGTTGTGCATGCTTTGTGTTTCTTTAGGTCTTTTAGCACTCTCTTGGATTCACTTCTCAGTATCCCATGGCCACAACCATTTTCATCCATTTCATTCTTATCTTACATGAGGCCATCTTCCAGAGGAGGCTTTCACACAGTATTTTGATGCTCCCCTTCATTTTACATGCCATAATCATTTTTGGTGTGAACACAGAGACTTCATATTATATTGCCAACATTTTGGAAGATTAAATGTTTTTATTGTGTTTGGACTATTTGATGCTTTGTATTTATATTTTATAGTCCTGCAATTTCAAATTAATAAGGTTTAATGCATATGACTCCACTGAGTTTTTACCTGTTTCAGCTAAATTCATCCGATAGCCATATCATTAACCCTTTCGCTGCTGTGAGCATATCTTTTCAACTTTTCTGTGGTGCACTATCATATTTTGAAATTTTATTACAATTATATTCGTCAAAATAAATTTATAAAAATGAACCATTTAAAATATACAGTGAATCTAGATTATAGTTATTAAATCTATATTTATATTATTAAGATTACTTTATTATTTTAGGAATAATTAAGGTTACCAAGGTACGATACCTCCCTTTTCACCACATGTAAGAAGCAGGCTTCTAGAGTGAGCAGTAGTGAAAGGGTTAAACCCATTGAACTTGGTCCAATCTTTATTGCATTAGATATAGTCTATTAATAAAATTAGACATAGTCTCTGTAATGGAGTCTTTTTATATTTGTTGTAGTACCAGGCCCATAAAAAATGCATTGCATGTAAGAAACAGGGACATTTTTATGCATGTGTTATACACTCAAATTTACAATATATTCTCTCTCTTTTAAAATTAAACATATCATTGGCACAAAATCTCCCTTTTATTTCACCATTGCAGATTTTTGACAAACCTTAAAGCATAATTATATGGTAATTTTTGTTAATTATATTGACCTATCATTGCTTTCCCATGTGAAATATATTTCTAACGTTGCTCAACGATATTAACATTTTGAGCACCAACTCAAGGTTAATTGAGATGATAATGATCAGACATTTCTTCTGTAATAATGTAATTGAACTGTGGCTTTAATGGTTTATGTCAAAGCCTTTGTTGTGGACAGAGATTACAGTCCACCACCAGGATATATCTCATCCGTAGATAGGCCATGAATAATGATAGGAGAGTATTCAGAGGAATTTCTTAATGCATAGGGTATCACTAACATTATTGGATTTGTCAACTTCTGATTCAGATTCAAAAGTGGAACTGGTATTTAAAGGTGATAACTATGCTCTCTTACAAATTCAAATTTTTGAATATATTACTATTGTTCTTTGTGTTTCATAATATGTATTCATTACTTTTAAACAGAAGGGAGGTTGAGTTGGTTGTGAGAGTAAGGAAACAACACACCTGCCAATTTCTTTGATTTATGAAGAGTCACTCAGTTTGCTCAAAAGAAACACACTTGTCAAAATGGAGGAAATGGAGGCCAATCAGGATTATGGTTGAATCATTTTTTTTCAGTCAGGCATAGTCGAATTATTTAAACTACAGTGTTTCTCTGCATAAAAGTCAGTGTGTTGAAAATGTGGTTGTAAAACTTAACTTAAAAAATATTTGATAACCCTCACATTTTGTCCACATTGATTAGATATTTACTGTTACTTGGAATGGGTTATGTCTTCCATTTGATACCCACAACATTTTTTCTTTTCCAAATATGAGCTGATACTAATAAAGATGAAAAAGTCATTTAGGTTTGCCTGTGGCAAAGTTACCCTGTTAATGGACCAAATGAATTATTTGGCATAACTTTGGTGATTGTGATACCTGATATGAAGTGCCAATATGACTGAGAATTTTGGCCTATCCATTGGAGTACACTTTAATTCATATCAAGAAAAGTATTCTTCTTTTTTCATGACCCACTCTAGAATGGTTTCTATAGATGTCATCATGATCTTCATAAAATTTAGCTTGGTTCAGTAAATATGACTCCTGAATCTTATTTTTCGTAAATTTTAAGTAACACAGTTAAAATATGGAAAAAGATGTATAAAAATTTCAAGAGCTGATTTTTTCAGAGGTACTTTTATGATAAGAAGTTTGAAATGAAGAATACTATTATTTATTAACAGAATGCATTGTTCGTTTATGGAATTATAATTATTTATAATTTTTAGAGGCAGTGCTCTTAATAACTGGGAAATGCACGGCGATAATCACTATTTAAAACTTATTTTTGTTCTTCGCTTTTTTGTCAAATATTGTCATATTCTTTATTAATTTCACTGCTCTCTTTGCTATGTCATTTAAAGCTTACAATTATAATTTTTACACTATCTCAAAGTCATTTAAAAACTGCTGATTAAGTGTACTCTTTTGAAACAACATTTAGTTTTGGTAGCGTTTTATTTCTCTTTAAATAATTCAGGAATGCTTTTGTCTTTTCATTGCACTCTTTCGACAATGTCTTTCGATGGCGTGTCTAGAGTATATGCTCGGGTAATTTGTCTCATCGGAGAAATGACAGCTTAATTTACAATCGAAAAAATTTAATGCGTATTGTGTACACTCCGCAAAGGTAACGGCAAATTATTTCAACATTCCATTGTAAAAAAATTGTATTTGTTTAACTTAATAAATAGTGGAGATACCTACCTCTCCTTCGGGGAAAATCCAGCCGACCGTCTCTCGCGGGCCTTACTCTTGTAGAACCCCTACGGCCGTCTTGGTACCTCAGGTATAAAAGGGGGCTCCTCCGCGGGAGCCGAGGCAGTCAGTCTGAGTTAAGGAGAGGGCGTATCTCCAAATAATAAATATTTGATCTTTGGAGAGATTATAGTCCAATGAGCGAAGTTATTTTGGCAGGTACTGTGATACTTCCTCCTTGAAATATTCCCGTTGATTTCATTTCTCTTCTATGACACTGGTTTTTAGTTAAGTACCATACCGAGATTGGTTTTGAAATACTTAGTGACACTATTAGTTCATTCTTATCTTTCAACATTGATTTAAAATTTACGTCGATTTGAGACAAAGACTGTTGATATAATTTCAAAATATGCAGCCTGACCTTCAGTATTACCCATTTTTATAAATATACTCCTGTTAATATGACCTCATAAATACCTGCACGGAAAATATCAATACTCTTTCTATGCACCAGCAAATGAATTTCCCTGTTAAACGCCCGGTATTCGCTTGTTCTTTCGCTTCGCTTCGCCCTTGTTGAATCGTAGCACAGATTCCTATCTTTCCTGAGATATCTCAACAGCAAAGCTTGGTGCACTGCATACTTTCTTTTCCTACATAGTCTTGTGACACTAATACACCAAGAATTTGTCCATTATCTCCGCTCGTAGTGATAAAAGCGAATCGGCCAATATCTTAACCACTTAAAGACGGAAGCAAATTACCCAATGCACGTACGACGACTGCTTGCATTTCAGTGATATTGAATTTTTACGATATAATGTGGTTTCTTAACGTAAGCAAGTATGCATTATTGTATGTAAGCATTTGATGAATATTGTGTCCGGTAATTTTGAATTCAATGACTCTTATTTATGCCCCAAAATTGCACCAACTTATCCATGGCTTTGATGCACCACTTCTCAGCCACCGATTTTAAATCTGAACGCCGGGTCAAGTTTAGGGGTGAAAATTTCACAAGCTGTTCTTTTTTTCTTAGACTACGATGATCCATTACTACGAACCTCCATTACAGAGAGTTCATTAAATGAAATTTAATAAATTTCACTTTTGACAGAATTGCCTTTTTTTAACAAACACAAAATTAATGGATAAAATGGCCCATCAAAAAGATTTAAATCAATTACTAAGCAACGGTTTGCTACTCTCCGAAACGCCAATTTCAAAAGTACTCCACTGTCTTCTCATACGAGCTCTTCATTCTCGTTCTATTTAGGTTATTCCTGTTTATGAAATCTGGTCGAGCTTTACGCCAAAGTTAATTAAAAACTTCCAATCTTCTTTATTAGTCAGTATTTTGAAAGCGCTTGCTACCCAATTTTGCGTGCGTCATGTCAAAGAGGCCCAAGTTTTTCCTTTTTTTTGAAATTCTTATGCACTTTCGGCGTGTTTTTGTAAAGCTCTTCTCGCCATTTAACTTTTACAACTTTTTAATATAGTGGTAGTACAATTAATAGTACAAAATATATGTCAGTTATAACAAAATATGAAACACGCAATATATTCTTCCTGCATTGACAATCATGTACTATCTCTCAAACTCAGTTTTACTCTGTGAAGATCAAACAGTAATAAACTGAAGGCAAGGCTCTATTTGATGGTAATGTAATTTAAGAAATTTCATCAAAATTTGACATTTTGAGAACATTTGATATTCCAAAAAGAAGGAAAAAGTGACGTGTAACGTTATCAGCAGAATACTGAAATTTCACATCGTCACAAATGGGTAGCAAGTGATGTGAAATAAATATCGTTTGACGAATGAAAGTTGACATCACCACGACTGAGGCAAAAGTGATGCAAAAAATATATTCTTTGTTATTCACTCCGTGCTGCGTTTGCACCTTACAACATTGTTCGCCATCAATAAAATTGATGTTTTTAGGACTCTCATATCTCAGTTTCAATCGTTATGATTAATTTCTTTTCATCGATTTCATTATATTTTCTATTTTCGTCTATAATTAAGATGATCGAGATTGCCAAAGATAGTGTACTCACTTATCCTGTTGGGAGAACCGGTTTTTCTGGCAAAATTTAAAAGTCTGGAAGCCTTGGAACCACACTGGAAGGCGGGATTTTACGATAAACATCATAAACACTAATAATTATTATACGAATTCGCATTCGTTCACGGGAAACTGCGAACATACTATATATCGCTTTGCTGGATATATAGTATGTCCAACCATTGATTGATTGATATTCTAATAGATGAAAAAACATTTAAATCAGGTATACCCCGGCATTTCACGCGTACCTACGCCCATCATGGCTCTCGAGCTCGAGATTAGTTTTACTAACCACATTTAATGCAATATTTTTTTGATTTATTCACGCGGTCATTTCTCGTTCACAAAGTATGCTCTACTACATCACTACAGCTCTCTCTTTTCCGCACTGCAAACCAATTGCCCAATCTATTTCAATTTAATGGAGGTCAGAAGACCAGGAAAACTGTGGATCCATATGACTGCACTGCTGTCATTGGAAACATAACATGGGGTTCAATATGAATGGCGGCACTGGAACCGGTTCATAACCGGCTAATTTCATGGAGATCCCGTCTTGAGCATGTGTGAGGATCACAGACGAGGTGTTGAATAATTCACAATCGTTGAGCCTTCTGGATCGTGGGCTATTTTAAGCCATTGAGTGTGACCAAGGGTTGAGGATGGTGGGTCAATCTCAATAAACGTATTGAGGTTAGATGCTGACGATAGAAAGTAAGCGAGTGCAACTGACGAATATGCAATAGTAAATAATAAGCGGTTGTACTTGGAGTAATTTGGATACCATCATGGGATAATATGGCTAAAAACGCTACACACAAAATCATCCACATCTACATAATGCCCCGCAAGCCGCCGCAAGGGCGTGTGAACATGCAACATAAAACGCTATCCTCCCCAAGGACACAGGTAAGAAATTTGAGCCAACGCTGCAGGAGCGTTACCCCACGGAGAGGGACGAGGGATCGAAGGGTAAATTTAAAAACAAACAAAAGCAGAGCAAACAATACTGAAAAGAGCACTACATTATTTACTGGCATTCTAATGCGGTCATGTGGGAAGGGTTGGGGAAAAACTTACGGTGCTGCCACTGGATTTACGAAGGGATAACGCGATACTCACGACGGGATTGACAGAATGCGCACACGTACCCTCGGAGCTAAAAATTTGTGATACCTTCAAAACACCATCCAGCAACTTACTGTGCATCAGGTCCCGCATCATTTTTGTGTACTTCCTTCCTCCATTCATCCCGTCCAACATCCCTATCCTGTTCCTGCCCTTTCCTCTTTTGTCTAATATTCTCCCCTCTTTTACAGTCTTCAAGATCCCACTACCGCTCAATACGCCTTTCATCCATTGTTTTTGCCTCTTTAGGATTTCTCTCAACAAGTCCCTCTCCTCGCCCACCATACCAAGTACTTCCTCATTTGCTTTCCTTTCGGTCCATTTCACCTTCTCCATCCCTCTTTTCAGCCACATTTCAAAATCCTCCAATCTATTCAGTGACCACGTTTCCGCGCCGTATGTAACTACTCTCCATATAAAAGCTTTTACAAGTCTTTTCTTAAGATCCTCACCCAACATTCCTGTCATCAACTCCATCCTCCTTGTGAAAGCCTCTTTGACTAGCGCAATTCTTCTCCTTACGTCCCTACTACTTTGACCGTGTTGATCCAAAACACTTCCTAGATACGTAAGCTATTCTACCTGATCTATTTTTTATCCTCCTATTTTAATGATTGGCTTAGCCATTTTCTTTCTCGAAAATCGCATAACCTTATTTTAATTAATATTGATTCTCATCCCATATCTATCGCATTGAATTTGCAATTCACTTAGCAATACTTGCACCCCCTCGGCTGACTGACAAATTAGAGCTTGTTCAACAGCAAACCTAACTGATTTTACGAATTCCCCACCGACGTTCATTCCTACCTGTAGTTGATCCCATGTCTCTGTAATCATTTCCTCCACATACAGGTGCCTGTATACGCTGCACAGCACCGGTGATAATGGGCAACCCTGCTTTACACCTCTTCCTAACACTGCCCATCCGGACTCTCCGTTTCCCACTCGCACCTGAGCGGTCTAAGACAATGACAGGTAGCGGATCAATCTCCTGTCCCTCCAATCCTTTCTTATTTTCTGCAATATACTCAACAGAGTTTTTTCCAATTCACTCCATCGAATGCCTTTTCGAATTCTACGAAACAGGCAAATACTATATGTCCTGATTGTATTCTATATTCCTCTCGATTAGTGATCTCGTTACTGCAAGGGGTCACCTTTGCCTCGTTCTATCCTATTGTCGATGATCTTGAGAACAAATTTAGCTGCGTGGGAAAGAAAATTATTGTTCTGTAATCCTCAAATGATGTGGTCTTTACCTTTTTCGGAATAGGATCTAACACTGATCTCACAAATCCTTCCGGCTAGATTTCTTCCTCATAGGTACGACGAATCAGCCCATATATACTCTTCCTCCCACATTTTTTTAAACCTTTTAATAGTTCCGCAGTAATATTGTCTACCCCTACGGCCTTATTTGATCTCATTTTCCTCAATGCCCTTTCTATCTCATCGTCGAGTGTGCATGGACCTAAGCTATCTTCATCTACGTCATATTTTCTTCCTATGCCTAAGCTTGCTGCCCTAAGTTGGCCAGACCCTTCTTCTATGTATTATTTTCAACTCTTTTGGATCTTTTCTGTTTCAACTATTATTTCACCCGACTTATCTCTAACTGTTCTCAGACTCAGGAACTATCTCTTCATTGATCCCCGCTATCTGTTATTCTCACCTCGCAGAGATCTTGCTTATCTGTTTCCTCACTCCATCTCTCACTTGATTTGTTCTAGCTTTACTGTCCTCAGCATTATCTGAAATTTACAAGTCTCTATTTCCATAGTCTCTCATAATCTCTTGTGTCTGCTTTTCTACGATCATACTCTTCGCTGTACAAGGATTTCGTGTAATGGCCGACGCTGAGGCCTTGCCGTTTCTGCTGCCGCGCACATCATAAAACCCCGTGGGTTGTAGTATTAATATTCATTTTTGCAATTGGTTCCTTCATATATTCTTTAGATAAATAATGCCGTGGTCTCCCGTTGCTTTTGTAGATAGTGTTATAACGTGGCACTATCACTGAAAAAGCTATCCCTAATGGTCAGTCAGTTGCCTTGCAACCATCGCACTGAATAACAGACGCTGGTCTACCTTTCTTCTGTCTGCTATCCTTTCACCTATCTGGCATGGATGTCTCAACTAGGAGCATTTATCATTGCTTCCGCTGGTATAGCTGCTAGGGACACGCAATCCGTTCCATCAAGTCAAGCTTTTAGGTCATGGAGGGGGGCCGTAGCAACAAAATATGGAAATATTAAAGACTAAGCTAACAATGCAACCATTTCAGAGAGTAAAAAATCATTCGCCTTGACCGGGATTCGAACCCGGATCCCTCGATATCCGGCCGAGTGCTTTAACCAATTAAGCTACCGAGACGTCCTATTACACTCTGAAATTTTGGGGGCTTTAAAGGAACAAGATGTTATGACGAAATACCGTACATACAATGTCATAGGCATTCCGGATATCGAGGGATCCGGGTTCGAATCCCGGTCAAAGCGAATGATTTTTACTCTCTGAAATGGTTGCATTATAATGCACAGATAGGGGGTGACTCCGTTAAAGTTACTGTTACAGTTTCTTGAAATTTGACTAAGCTAACATTTGGAAGTACGTTAGTCAAGCAGGGTTGCTCATTTGCGCCTCTTTCTATTAAATTTATATACTGAAAATTCAATTTCTGAGATTGAGGAAATGATAAAAGGTGTTAGAATAAAAGGAGAGAGAATCATTATTCTGCAATTTGCGGATGATATAGCAGGGAAAAAGTAGAGCGGATAAGGCTATTATGGAAAAGTAGACGAAAAAGTACAACCTTAAGGCAAAGTAAATTAAAACTAAGGTAATGATCGGCGGTCGAAGTAGGAAAGATCATCTTCAAGTAAGACTTGTGAAAGGCAAGCTAAAAGAAGTGAAAGAATTATGCTATTTTGATAGCAATATCTATAGAAATGGAAGAAGATTGAGGGATATAACAATCAGAAGAGGAATTGGGAAGAGGGCTATGTAACAGAAGGAATAACTACCAACTTAAAATGATACTAGGCTTAGCATAAATAATCAACTCAATGAAACATACATGCCGTTATCTTTTCTATGGATGTGACATTTAGACGATAGGTGCAACAATGAAAAGATGATTCGAGGCGATGGAAATGTGGTGCTATCGAAGAATGACGAAACTAAGATTGAAATGAACATATTTAGAATGTTACATCTTCACTGTTTTTCTTGCGGATTGAGGGGGAACTGCAAGTTCAGTATGTTATCTTATCGAATATTTCACATTCCTCGTAGCTGATGAATCAGTTTATCATTCGGAGCTTTATCCTAAGTATATCATATATATCAACGTTGGACGCACGAACATGTTTGTTCCTTTCCCCTGAATTTATAATGTCATCCCCAACGGTGATAAATACAAGTTTGAAGAAAGTAGTTGTTTCTTCTGTTACAAAGCCTTCTTCCCAATTCCTCCTCTGGTCGCTGTATCCTTCTATCCTAGATCTATCTAGAGTTTCATCTCCTTTTCCTTAATAGTTAGTATTCTTTTCAGGCTAATGGAACAGTTTCAAAGTGTAAACATCATTCGCCTTGACCGGGACTTTTTCTCTGCTATATCATCTGCAATTTACATTGCGTTCATTGTATTATCTGCTTTTTACCTGAAGCCATATCAATATTAAGCTATTAAGTTAAGATAATTTCCAGGTCATCATAACTCTGCTTAGAATAATGTTTTAGGAATTTTCAACGTAATAAGACTGGCAGAAACTTCTAGAATATTGCCATGTTTAACTATAAAGTGACGTTTGTTGTCATTAAACCCAGGTAATTGGTTTATGTCCTCCTTGGAAATTGGCTTGGCAATTCAATGGAAAGCAGTTTAAACCTCTTGGTTTATGACTTCTGTAATTGACTTTCAAGTTCAAAGATCGGTGTAATATGGAGGCTTGCTGTTTTAAAGCATACACCAGGATATCTTTTGGGTGGTTAATTAGTTTGCTTTAGTAATTAGGAGTCCTCTGCGCAGTAAAATGGCGCCATTCCTTTGTGCGTCACGAACGAATTGCCCTTCGTTCGGATCTCTATAAATGGTAGCGTCGAGCCATTGGAAAGATGTTTCAAGTGTGACTTTTAGTTTGTTGTTATTTATTATTTCACAATTGAGGTCCTTCAGAAATTCATCGGTTAAAAGTACATGTAAATTTTATTAAAAAACATTGAAATACGAAATCCAGGCAATTGGACGTGTGGAATCATTAATTAATTAATCGATATTTCATTTATTATTCAACAAATGGAAGAATTCCGTAACGCGACCCCGGGGAGTTTCATTTTTAATACATAATATTTCTGATTTACTGGCAGCTTTTCAAATATTTTTATTCCAGTTTTTTCACCATCACTTCCCATCAAAACGTTTCCATATTTGAAATAAATTTCTTTATTTGTCTTCTAAGTTCATCAAAGTAGCATTTATTGATTTGATCAAGGTTGCTTTTTCATTCATGTTCAGCAAGGTTATTTTCGAGTCAAATCTTTACGAGACAATCCTATATAATTTCACGGAATGACTTTCTCTTGGCATTTGCGTTAATGGAGTAAATATAAATACTTGCTAATTGTACGAAAGACATTTATTACCTTTCGTTTGAGATTATAATTTTTCTTATTGAATGAAATAATCAACAATGCTCATTCCTCCACTCTTATTGACCAACAAGGTTGAATTCAGAGTGAAGCTAAGCGGAAATGGGTTTGTGGTCAAACATTTCTTTACTTCTTCAAATCTAGGTGGGTTTGCATTTTGAATTGTTGGCCGTTTTAATCCTGAAATCCTGAATGAATATTGAAATACCAGTTCCCCAAGGACTAGATACTGAAGGAGGGCTATTGAGCTCTGATGAACCCCAAGCCGTGCTGTCGGGAGCGTTGACATTTGCTCCTAGTAGGTTCACCCATGCCAGATTGGTTAGGAGCAAGACGAAAGTCTGCGGAGCGTCTGTCCCTCAGTGAGGCGGCTGCAAAGCCATCTGACCCTAATGGGGCGGCCATTTGTGCGATGGTATCGTATGAAAAACACTATCGAGGGAGACAACGGGAACCTACCTCAATAATTTATCCCAAGACTTATGATGACACTATAATGGCAATGAGTCCTGGCAACTAAGGAACTCTGACCAATAGCTCGGCGTCAAGCCCGGCAGCGGGAGAGGTTTCCGCGGTCGTCATCTCACGAAATCCTTGCAATGCGAGCGCGACAGCAGCAGCACAGAAGACACAGAAGAGGACCAAAATAGAAAGAATGCGGACTTTTAAAGTTAGAACGATGTTCAGGTTAGGAGAATTATAAAATATAAAGTAAGGGGTGGAGAGGAAGTATAAATATTTTAGGGCTGTGCGAGATGAGATGAAAGAATACCGGGGATTACCTAGAGATAGTTATAGAGTAATATATCGTACACCGTCAGGAAAGACAGTAAGCCAGGGGTGGCAATTATATTGAAAAAAAATGCATGAAGAAGCGTAGTAAGCATAAAAAAGCGATTAAGACCATATTTTTAGTAGAAATAAGAGCTGAACCAACGAATTTGGTCATTGTTCAGGTCTACATGCCGCCAAGCTAGCACACTGCATAGACCACGCAAAGTGGGTTGCTAACCTGAAGGGTGGTGGTGGCTTGAGGAAGTTAGTACCAGAACGTGCAGAGCTACTGTCAATTCATTTTAGAATTGAAATAATACCGGTAATGATGATGAAAAATAATTTAACATTGGTAGAACTTAAGGCTTGTAAATTTTTATGAGATCTTCTCAATGTTGTAAACAGTCATGGTATTGAACATTTCGCATTTACATACTTGTTTCATTCCTGACATGAAAACTTTATTCATATTCTTTTTCTCATAGTACTGATATGAATCCAACTGAGATAATCTTTCGTGACAATGATTTAGCACTTCAGATTTGAAATGATTTTGATATTCTTATTCGGAACTAAAAGTCACTGTTGTCAATTTATTAATCTGTCTACGTCTGACGGTATACTTATGATTCAAACCTGGAATTCATCATAATAATCAAGCACTTCTTTAAATATTTGATATTTACTTCAGGAGGATATGCTGAGCCATTTGAATTTTAATAAAATATGTATTAAACCATGAACTAAAATCGCTGTTTTTTTAATTGGTATGTCTTTTTAATGGACTCCAAAAATAATTTACTACAAGATAATCACAAGATTATTTACATTTTATACAGCATATTGGCATTTTATCTGCAAATTCCATTTCCTAACCTTTATATACATGTATGTACGTATATATAAACCATAAACACAGTAATCAACCCGAAGGTCGGTTTAGTAGGTGATGGTAGAGCTCACCCATGTACCAGGCCCGACGGCGTGTGAATATTCACATATCAGGGTAGGGGGGCCAGTTCCTTTCCCTGTGCCGTTTATGGTTTCCCAGGAAGATCTGGTACCCGAAAAATCAACTGGCTTGGGTGGAGCTGCAGGTTCCCAAAGTGCCTTGCCCGGGAATCGAACCCGGGAATCTCCGGTCAGTAGTCCAATGCTCTACCCACTAGACCACCGCGACCCGCGTATGTATATATTTTTTTGATATACTGCAACATTCGACGACACAATGGAGCACAAAAATATAAATGAAAATCATGTAAAAGGAAACATATTTCAGATAAGTTAAGCTTTCAACCTTCTCTGAGGTCTTCTTCAGGTCAGAAGGTTTCGTGTTGAAGGAATACGAAGGCTGGGGCAAGAAAGCACAGGGTGTGCTGGGAAGGGGCGAGGGAAGTGATAAGGATCTAGTGGTGACGGTTAAGCCCGGAAATTTCAAAAGATCGGAATACTAATAAGTATGCAGATTCGCGAGTTCTCACCTATATTGGTGATCGGGTAGGGATTGTGGAATGGTTAGGAAGAAACACTGGTCGAAGGAAAGGTTGTGATAATTTGCGTGGAAAGGGATAAGAAGAGATGAAAGTGAGGCAGAATTAGAGAAATAACAGTAATTATTCACGTGGATGGACAAGGGGGTAACGAATTCGCCTATGTAGACTGATGAGCAATGGTTGCATGTCAGAAGATAAATTATAGGTTTGGAGAGGCAATTAGCATAGGAACAAGTTAGGGAGGTAATGAGGGGATGTGGAAGGAGTTTTAATGTGAAGGAGTATGTTTTATATTGGAACCGGTTGAAAGTTGGGGAAAGATAAGCAAATTTGTCAGGAGGGCTTGTCTAAGGGTTGGTGAATCTCAGAATGTTTCTGAGATTGGTGGGTCATCTGTATGTGAGAAAGGGGCATTGGGGCAGAAGAGATTAGGTGACATTACTATCGTATAAAATAGGAAAAATTCTTTAAGAAAGATTTTCAGGCTGTGAGATCCTGGGAAATAGTGCAAAGGTTGAATCCTGCATCAGGTTGTGGAGCCACATGTTTAATTTTGTTGGAGCTTTTCTGGATAAAAGCGTTAGTGAAGGGCTTTGTGTATATTGTGAAGGTATTTGTTGAGGAGTAACGGTGATTGTTCGTGCCGCGCTTTAAGAATCTACAAAATAAAATACAGAAAAACAACCCCATATCTGACGCAGGGCACAACCTTTGCACTACCTACTATTTCCTAGTAGCCTATAGATTGAAAACCTATCTTAAAGACCTTTTTCCTATTTTACACGGTAATGACGCTACCTCAATGTCAACTACCTCTATGCCCCTCTTTTGCATACAGACCACCCGTCAATCTCGGAAACATTTTGATATCCACCAATACTTTTACACCCCCAACCGCCGAAAATTACCTCATATTTCCCCTACTTGCGATCGCCCCCGATGTAAACCATGTTCGCTTATCAGACCTGCTTCCCCTCCCCACATCCTCTTATGCCCCCCTCGTCCCCACACTAATTCCCTCTCCAAAAATGTCTTCTATACTCTTCATGCTGCATGTGTGAATTCATCACCCCCTTGTCCATCCGAATGAACATTCACCGTTATTCCTGTAACCCTGCCTCACTCTCTTCTCTTACTATCCCACAACCTTTCCCTCAACCAGTGTTTATCTATATTTTCTAAATTGTCTTTCCTATTTTAACTTCTTCGAATCTTACATCAAAATTCACAAGTACTTAATTATGACCTGAATCTGTATCCGCTCCTGGGAAACTGAGCGAAATAATCACGTTGTTCCTTAATCTGCTCTTAGCCATAATATACATAGTCTTACCGATATCTTTCTGAATCCCTTGGCATTTTCCATGCATACCTTACGCCTATTGTAATTTTTCATACAAAGTGTTCGTTGCATTTAAACCCTGCCTTCAGCAGAATTCATTTTTTTCTCCTCAAGGTCAATCTTTGTAAATTCGCAAATCGTAGTGCCCTATTTCACTATTCCCCTTTGCCTGCCATCACATCCCAATTGCTCATCACTATCAAGTGTTTTCCTCTAAGAACAATTATTAACTGATCATATACCCTGTCTACATCTTTCTCCCGATGCTAGCTTGGCGGCATGTAGACCTGAACAATGACCAAATTCGTTGGTTCAGCCCTTATTTCTACTAAAAATATGGTCTTAATCGCTTTTTTATGCTTACTACGCTTCTTCATGCATTTTTTTCAATATAATTGCCACCCCTGGATTACTGTCTTTCCTTACGGTGTACGATATATTACTCTATAACTATCTCTAGGTAATCCCCGGTATTCTTTCATCTCATCTCGCACAGCCCTAAAATATTTATACTTCCTCTCCACCCCTCGCTTTATATTTTATAGTTCTCCTAACCTGAACATCGTTCTAACTTTAAAAGTCCGCATTCTTTCTATTTTGGTCCTCTTCTGTGTCTTCTGTGCTGCTGCTGTCGCGCTCGCATTGCAAGGATTTCGTGAGATGACGACCGCGGAAACCTCTCCCGCTGCCGGGCTTGACGCCGAGCTATTGGTCAGAGTTCCTTAGTTGCCAGGACTCATTACCATTATAGTGCCATCATAACAGTCTTGGGATAAATTATTGAGGTGGGTTCCCGTTGTCTCCCTCGATAGTGTTTTTCATACGATACTAGACACTGAGTTATGACTGTCACCAGAAGATGATGTAGTTACATCGAAACCGGTCGTATAAAAATTTTATTTTGTCGAAAATTGCCAATTTTTATTAATTAATGAAAAATATAGTTCTCTGAAATGTGAAGAAATATTTTAAGGAGTTACCCTAATAGGTTCAACGGGACAAGCTAAAATGCAATGCAAAATTCAATAATAGAATGAATTACCTGTTATTTGTATAATTAAGAAAAACTTGTTGGCAATGATTGATTTCATTGCTTAGTTACGTGTAGGTTAATGAAATGAATGAAAAATATTAAGAATTGGAAAACTGTCAACAAAGTAGATACTACTGACCTTCAAATTCATAATTGTGCCAAACTTTGACTGTTGAACTACTCTTCTATTTGACTAATGGGCATGTAACTCCAGCAATAATGAAGTACGTTTGAGGTAGGATGGGGTCAATACTAAAATGAAAAATATCTCTCCCACGATAAGTAAAATTTTGTTAGAACTTGGCCTGCATGTTACGAGTGATAGCCTCAGCGAAGCAACAACAATGCAACCGGTGGCAATTCAGTTTATGGCGCTCCATTTTTCGGGAAGAAGCAATAGAAGGAGCACGAACCGTCGGTATCAAAGACACCGCATATTGTGAGTTCTCTTCAAGGAACCTACATGAGGGCGAAGATATTCCTAAAACTGTTTTCTGCGCGGCTTTAATGCAGGGAAGTAGCGGCATGCGCATAAAAACTAGTTTGTGTTCGATACTTTGACTTAGTGGCGGGGAGGAGTTAATTGATGAAATCACTCTATAGCTCTGTCCCTGAAATGAACTGATTATAAAAGTGGAAATTTAATAAGTTTGAGTCCAAATGACAGCCCCGTTTAAAAATAAACTTGTTTATCGATGTGGACCTCTTACGTATTCTACAATGAACTTAACGTATTTAGCTATTAGTAAGATCAACACCGGGGTTCATTTACTTTATTCCCGAAAATTTCCGAAGAATGAAAAATGTACTTCTCATCGTACGTGCATATACCGTTAAAGCTGGTGTGAATTTGGTGTGAAAAAGTTAAATCTGCAGTTCTACACGAGATGCTACGAAAGAGATTTGACTCTTTATAATAAGAGGCTTTAAATTGTCCGTCTGCAATTATTTTTTTCAGCTGCGAGTTTTACATTTTTCATGGCATCTTCATGTTTATTAGCGTAAACAGGTTAAGCACATATCCATTTATTTTAGTTTAACCTCCATAAATGGGAACTTAATAGACGGAATGAATGTGTCTGATAATGGAAATTTCAGCTAATGTAAGATCAAAAGTGGAGAGAAGCGAGGTGCTCCGAATTAGCCACTTACAACGGAAGACACAGAGTGGCCCACCGTTTAACGCCTCATTCATAGGGCAAGATACCTCTTTCTCTACACGCAGTCAATGGGGAGGAGGAGGAAAAGTCCCACTGACGAAAGCATCCGCAACCGCCGAGATTTGAACCCGAACCTTGTGCTTACGAAGCCTGCGCGCTTGTGCACCGAGACGCGGCAGCTCCCACTGTGTGTTATTTCCTTCCCCGAGGGAAGATCATGAAGTATATGCATGTACTATTTAAGGAATGAGGCCGTGGATGCATAGGGGGGAGTGAATGAGTC
>CM073779.1:35773622-35904809 GCA_037158775.1 Hetaerina titia
GAAGGCATATTATCCTTTAATTCAACATAGAAAAGTCTGAGGCTTTATAATTATGACAATAACTCCTTATATGCTACTCTCATGGAAATAATTTTTAGCTAGAACCTTCTGACTGGGAATTTTCAAGGTTCATATCGCTGTGGACATATTGAGACAGGTATACAAACATACCTAAAGAAATATAAATACGTGTATTTTATAGATTTTAGCAAAAAAATACGTAGATACGGAATAATGCTTGGTATCACTGCTGGCGACCTGGCCGAAATGAATTTGTTGACTTTCTGAGCTCACTAATTACATTCATTAGCGCAGATATAACTTCAAGTTACGGTTTCCTATGCGTGGAGAAGTACACCTTGCCTCGTTTTTCGCACCACAGCGTTAACTCTTTTCAATACTTGCCTAGGACGTGAATGACTTCTTCCTTAACTGGCCGTGACATAAGACCGTTCCTGATTCTGTTTTCGACGAAATCAGAAACATTATCTTCATTCCTATTTTTAAGGAACCATAACTTTTAAAACACATCCGAGATGAAGTACACGGGGTAAATGAAAGCCATTTTGGCCTATTTAGAATTGAAATTAGATTGGAAAATGAATTGATACATATTTTTTTGAGTTAAAGTTACATTCTTAGTTACATACTTATCCAGTCTAACTACCATGGCTGTATTCATCTCAATCGGTGGTGGTCAATCTTCGGATGAATTTGAATCAACTTTCATTTCTTATTTTGATGGTTTTCTCTCTTCGTGTCTTCCAATTTCTTCGCCTTCACAACTGACATTAAGTTTTTGATTCGCGCGTCTTCTATAAGTTCATGTCATCAACTATGCATTTTCGTATATTCCAGTTTGATCAATGGGAATCGCCGAACTTAATTTTCTGGTGGACCATTATGGCAGAATAGCTTAAAAGATTTGGAATGATTTATATATATATATATTTTTTTATCTACACATATATATATACACACACCAATCACCACCGGCAGAATCAAGCAAATCACGAGTGGAAAAATATTTCCTTGGCTGGGACAAAGGAATATTTTTCCAGTTGTCATCTTCTCGATTTTGCCTTTCCCAACCTCTCCTTTGTTTGTCCTTTATGTGTTCCTATCCATTTATCATAGGTCTGTATCCATGTGAATGAATATTTGCTCGCTATATGGTGAGTTTTTCGTGTTTGAATCTAAATAATATATATATATATATATATATATATATAGATAAATACATATAAATATAAAGATATATATACATATATACATATTCAACCCGAAGATCGGTTTACTAGGTGATGGTAGAGTTTACCCTGTACTAAACCCGACGGCGTGTGAAATTCACACATCAGGGTAAGGGGGCCAGTTCCTTTCCCTGTGCCGGTTATGGTTTCCCAGAAAGATCTGGTACTCTAAAAATCACATAGCTTGGGTGGAGCTGCAGGTACCCAGAGTGCCTTGCCCGGGAATCGAACCCGGTCAGCAGTCCAACGCTCTACCACCTGGACTACCGCGACCCACTATTATATATTTTCTATATATATGTATATATATATATATATTTATATATATAAATTATAAGATAATCTACCGGTTAAGGTAGAATAAATAAAAATTTTGCCTAACATTCTCCCCTATATTACAGTCTTCAACATCTCCCTGCCCCTCAATACGCCCTTCATCCATTTTTACTGCCTTCTTAGGAATTCTCCCAACAAACCCTTCCCCTCGCTCATATCAATACTTCCTCATTTGTTTTCCTTTTGGTCCATTTCACCTTCTCCATTCTTCTCCATATCCACATTTCAAATGCCTCCTATCTGCTTCTATCATCCTGCATTAATGACCAAGTACATGACTACGTTCTATATTAAAGTTTTTACGAGTCTTTCTTAACCTCCCTATTCGACGTCCCCGTCAACAACTCCCACCTCCATTTGAGAGCCTCTTTGCCCAACGCAATTCTTCTCCTTAAGTCCCTACTTCTTTGACCGTGTTGGTCCAAAACACTTCGGAGGTACGTAAACTGTTCTACCTGCTCTAGTTTTTGTCTTCCTATTTTAATGTCTAGCTTAGCCTTTTTCTTTCTCGAAAATCCCATAACTTTTGTTTTATTAAAATTGATTCTCATCCCATATCTATCGCATTGAATTTTCAATTCACTTAGCAATGCTTGTATCCCCTCGGCTGACTGACAAATTAGAGCTTGTTCATCAGAAAACCTAACTGATTCTACGAATTTCCCGCTGACGGTCATTCCTACCTCTAGTTGATCCCATGCCTCTTTAATCATTTCCCCCTACATATACGTTGAACAGCACCGGTGATGATGGGCAACCCTGCCTTACACCTCTTCCTAACACTGCCCATCCGGACTCTCCTTTCCCGACTCCCCCCTGAGAAGTCCAAGACCTGTACAGGTTGTGGATTACCCTTCTTCCAATCTATTTCTATTTTATCCATTATACTCAAAGAGTTTTTTCCAATTCACTCTATCAAACGCTGTTTCAAAACCTACAAAACAGGCAAATACGTTTTGATATTATTCTATATTCCTCTCGATTAGTGATCTCATTACTATTATGGAGTCAACTTTTCCTCGTACCTCTCCCCTTCCTAAATCCAAACCGATCATCTCCTAAGTAATCATGTGTCCTGCTCTCTATCCTTTTGTCAATAATCCTGAGAACAACATTGCTACGTGGGATATTTAACCTATTGTTCTGTAATCCTCACATGATATGGCCTTTACTTTTTTCGGAATAGGAACTAACGCTGAGCTCACAGTCTTCCAAACCTGATTCCTCCCTCATAGATTCTATGAATCAGTCCATATAGACTTTTCCTCCCACATTTTTCTCACCTTTTTAGGAGTTTCGTTGGAATGTTGTCTACTCCTACGCCCTAGTATAATTTCATCGCTTTACATGTCCTTTCTATCTCATCGCCGAGTGTGCCTGGGCTTAAGCTATCTTTGTGTGCATTATGCGATATTTTTTTGTCTAACCTTGTTGGCTTATGTTCTTTACCATATAGTTCTTCTAAATATTCCGTCCATCTCTTTTGGATGTTTTCTGTTTCATCTATTATCTTTCCCGACTATGCTCTAACTGATAGCACAGGTTTTCTCTTATTAGTTCCCGATAGTGATTTCACCTTGCTGTATCGCGCACCAATTTCACCCTTTCTCTGCAATATTTCCATATCCTCGCACTGCGTCTTCCACCATGCCCCTTTTGCTTTATTTGCTGCCCATCTCGATTTATTATTTAACTCATTGTACTTTCTTCGGCCTAGTTCTGTGTTTGTATTCTTCCATTTGCTCCTCTCATCCCTCTTTGTAGTCATCTCATCCGTGATCCATAGTTTCCTTGTTCTTTTTTTATTAAGTTTTCCCATAGTTTCTTTTGCGGCTATCGATATCCCTGTTTTGTTATATTTCCATTTTCCCTCGATAGTATTTATCTCTTTTCTCTCACTTATTATTTTCTCTATAGCCTGCTGATACTCCATTGTTAATCCACTTAATGCTTCTACGTGGCATTTCCTAACCCGCCGCTCCAGCCTTTTCTTGTTGAAACGGACACTACACTTCATAACAATTAAATTGTGGTCAGAGTCCGCATCCGCTCCCGGGAAGCTGTGCGAATTGATCACACAAACTTTCCATGAAGGTTTTGATTTCAAATAAAATAGAAAATATTTTAAATTTATTTAAAAACTTTTCAAATCAAGAAATGTCCAAGCGCATTTGACCAAATATTAATTGCAGTATGATTATAAAAGGAAGGTGATAAGATAAATATTTTCCACATGATTTCGGCTAACCCGAATAGTTGCTAATAGCTGTAGTTCAAATTGGAGAGATGCTATGACCTACAGATCACATACTATATGAATAAAAAATTAGCCTCCTATTAATGTGCAGGAAGGTTTTCCTTGTGCTAAATAAATTTATAAGGTTAAACAATGCGAGAGTCGATTGGAATGCAAAAACAAACGCTTTCTGCATGCTTACAGAGGGTGATGTGAATATTATACTAGTAGGCGCGATTCTCTTACTTCCCTGTTTAAACAACAGAGGGAAAAACTATTCCCATGATTTATTATTTCACGTACACGGTGCATTTGGGTCCTCTAAACTCGCTTTTTTTTTCATAAGTCATATGTGGACACTCTTAAATGAGAAGCTTCGTACTTCATGTGAAACAATATTTTTGATTCGTCAGACCATCAATATTGACGGAGCCTCCGTAATCCACGTTTTCGAGAAACCGTGAAAGGAGAAAAAGGACCTTTACTACCTGTATTTGTAGTATTGTGCCGCGTATTGATCGCGGAAGCCTCGTTTGAAGCCAAATAGAGGATCTAAACCAGAGACTGTTGGGATTTTGTCGGGAAATCAGAGCGGACTTTGTTGATTTGAGGGCTGTCCTCTCATCGTGTCAGGTACCCCTTAATTGCGCCGAGGTCCATTATACTGCAGAGACATCGCAGCTTGTAGCGCGTGGGTTATTTGAACACGTTTCGAGGGTTAAACATAATTGATAGGCAAGAGTGCAGGTCATATATTGGGATAAATAAAGTAGAATCCAGAACTCTTTGTCACTTCAGATCAGATTACGCCTCTCTGATCCCAAAAATAACAAAACAAACAAACAATTGCGTTAAAATAACATACAACCCAAGTACAGTTGATATAATTGGTGCTTCGAAATACATAAAAGATAGTAATATGGGTGAATGTAATAGTTGAGTCTCTTTTAACCACGAATCGTCTCGAAAAGGTTTGGTGAGCATACATAAAACCGTAAAACAAAAAGAGATTGACCAAAAAAAGAATAACATTAAATTGCCGTAGCATTAGAAACAAAATATCGGATATTAAACATATTTTTGTCAGTACAAACGCAGACATAGTAATTGGAACAGAGAGTTGGCTCACGGGAGATATAGCAAGCAATGAAGCTTTTCCGAGCGGTTTCACAATTTACAGAAGGGACAGACCTAATAGATTGGGTGGGGGAGTATTCATTAAAGTCACATCTTAGTAGACAACGATACGAATGCGACGTAAATGACATAGCGTTTGATGCAACATTAAGGACTACGACGACAGAAACCTATTCGTGTGCTCATTTTACAGGCCCCCAGATTCTAATACAGATATTCTACACAATTTCAACGACCAAATATCCACTCTCAGCAGCAAATATGGAAAGAGTATTATCATAATAGCTGGTAATGCAAGTCTACCATCAATTAACTGGGACACGTACTGTGTAAGAAAATGCTAAAAAAAGAGTTTCATGCCAAGAACTCCTTCATATATTCGCAAAATACTCTTTAGAATAAATTGTTCAATCACCAACACGGGACCACAGTATATTGGTATCTTCTCGACTTATATGCCCGAAATCGTTACAAATATTGAGATATTAGACGGAATCGGTGACGATATGGCTATTTATGTAGAGTTAAAAACTACGTTCTTAAAAATAAACGAAGAAAGTGTAAAGTTTTATTCAACAAGGCAAATTATAGCAGATCATGAGAATATTTAAAAAATAATTGCCAGAATACAAGATAAAAGCACTGAAAACTGATACAGAGAACACTTGGAAATATCTCTTAAATATTTTACGCGAAGGAATGAAGAAGCACATCCCATCCAAACTTGAATGCAACCGTAAGGAACCTAGATGGCACAACGGGGAAGTTAGATCGGAATTAAGAAGGCAAACAAGGCTACAGTCAAATTTTAAATAGAGTTTAAAAAGTGACGATATAGTTTATGTGAATACATCCAAACAGAAAATTAAAGAATGTCGTAGAAAACAAAAAGTATCATGCACACAGCACTACACTTTTTAAATCTAAAATGTTAAGCGAATATCTTGAGGAAAATCCAAAGTCATTCTGGTCCTATGTTAGGGAAATACAAGGTACTGTCCAACTGTACATTCTTTGAAGACGTAAAACGGATAAACTATTACAGCCAACGTGAAAAAGGCAAATATTTTAAACAAGTTTTTCCAGAGTGTCTACAATAAAGACAAACGTACCAAACGATCCTCCACACCCATCCGGGAAACATATGAGCGATATAACACTAATCAAAAAGGGAATAGAACGTTTGCTCCGTAGTATCAAAGCAAGCAAAGCACCTGGTCCAGAAGAAATACCTGCTAAAATATTAAAGGTATTAGCTGAAGACATTGCCCCGTTTTTAGAAATGTTTTTCTACAATCGATAAAAGAAGGCTCAGTACCTCGC
Source organism: Hetaerina titia (assembly GCA_037158775.1). Classification (NCBI taxonomy): domain Eukaryota; kingdom Metazoa; phylum Arthropoda; class Insecta; order Odonata; family Calopterygidae; genus Hetaerina; species Hetaerina titia. The sequence continues at coordinate 35,779,905 of CM073779.1, forward strand.
GATTGGAAGCCAGGCCATAAAAGACCCATCTATAAAGGCGGTGATAGGAATTGACTAACCAATTACCAACCCATTTCCTGGGTACTTCTAACACCACGCCTTTCATTGGGAGCACATATCAAGACAATATGCAGATCCTCATTAAAGAAACTCATCTTTATTAAACGGGAAATGTAAGGAGAATGTTAAATAGAGGTTACTTTGCTCTAGTTAGACCTCATTTGGAATAAGCACCAAGTATTTGGGATCGTTGGGAGAAAATTTGGCAAAAAGAACTAGATAAAGTCCAGAGATAATCTGCCAGATTCGTTAAAAATTGTTATAAAAAGAACACAATTGTGACAGGTCTTTTAGGGGATTTAGGCTGGGAGCCATTTGAAATACGAAGAGAACAAGCGAGACTTAAGACTTTTAGAGAGATTCCAAACCAGCGAGTTTAACGATGACACAAAAGGAATTATAATGGCCCCACACTACTTAGGAAGACCAGACAACAAAGATAAAAATAAGGGAGATAGATTCCAATACAGATAGATACTAATACTCATTCTTTCCCCGAACAATCAGAAATCATAATAGTAAGAAATCGAAGTCACTTTAGAAATATTATAAACATTTAATTCACAAGTCGGAACAAAATTGAACATTGCAATGATATTAGGTGTGTCTATAGATGCATGTGTATTTTAGTTGGTAGTTTGTTCTTTGCATGTGTGGGTGTTTTAAGGGTTTTTGCATGAATGTACAAATTTGTTGTTTGTGGACCTTATAAATTTGTGGTTTTTGCATGCGGTTTTTTCTTAATTACGGGTGGTGCCTTAACACTCCCCGCCACACACCCTTGCGGCGGCTTGCGAGGTATTAAGTGGATGTAGATGTATATATACCTGGGAGCTCATGGAGGCAGAGCAGGTGACCGACTGTGTTGTCGAAATCACAATGAAATCCCTTTTTCTCTCCACCCTCAGTTCATCCTTTCCATTGCCTTCAACGCCGTAAGTCAAAGTACCGTCTCTAAATATTTTATTAGGAGCTCATATTTCTGGAACTCATTGACTATATTCCGAGCATATAAAAGCAGAAGACGGACGTCCATTTGACGATATGAACGAATGACCGTCCGAAGTCGACTAGATTACCGATGAATCACTGTGTGGGCGCCGGTTCTTAGATCAGCAGTTAGCCACTCTGAGAATTCCGTGTGATGGTCCTCTATTTATGGCCACAAGAAATGGAGTATCGAGACTACTACCAGCGACCGAAATTCGTCGTGACATCCAATCCAGTCGTAAGTTAAGGAATAGTTCGCTATACTCGTAAAACCTAAGTTACTAAATTCCGGAGGCATTACTTGCTAGGAATGTGCTTTGATTTACTTCTATTAGAAATGGTTTTCATGAGCCTAGGAAGTATAAAAGTGATAAACGTTTCTTCTTTTTGGCACGCAAGGCAAGCCGATTCCCCTATGAGCTCCTATATTTGACAACCGCGATAACTTTGTACCTCCTACCTGTAGTCAACCCGATACCGGCGCATCATACATCATTTTGGTCTCTTCAAACTCTTCGTTTCAAGTGAAGATTCCTCAAATAATTCACAGAGGCACTAAAACTCTTTCTGTGAACTAAAGTTATCATACATCCCCACATAATTACGCATTTAACCGTTAATTCTCCCAATACGCAATTTTAATGTAAAAAAGCCGTATGCTGTTCTCGCTGACTTCAGAGTATCGAGGTATTGCGTACTCACTTCGTGCTGGCACTAAACCCAACTTTCCAATATGTTTAGAGAAGGTGAAAAACAAAATGATGATTTGCAACTGCATGTTATAAGACCGGAATTTAGTGGCAAAAATCAGAAGAGGGGAGTCTTCTTCGGTCACCCAATTTCCACATAATTCCTTACTTAAGTTATTAATTCCATCTGGATTGCGGAAGGAGCCAAAAGAAATAAAGTATTGCCTATCTCTTAGATCTTAGAATCAATAATGAAAAATGTTTGCCTAGGTTAAAACACAGAATGCGATTGTTTGTGAATAATCTCGGTTATTTAAGCAAAAGCTGTAGGCCGATTGCCAGATGTGCCAAGACAAGAAGACGGCAATTGCATAGAGGCTGTCAATTATTGAGCTAATTTCATGTGTAATGGCCAATTCGAATCTGGGCACACCGGGAAAACTATTGAGGGGGCCAGCATGGGCTGAGGTTGTAGGCCGGAATGTCTGGAAAGGTGTGAGGGATATAAAATGACCCTGAAAGCTTCTTCGATGAGTGCTATCAGTATGGATTCTCAGAAGATTTATAAACACTTAATTGGCAACGGAATGACTTCGAAGAGGTAAATCAAACGGTTCGGATTGACTCTAAGTTGAAATATAGGAACTTATTGTTTTCTTTGTGGAATATGACGTAGAAGTTATTGTATTTCGTTGTTGTTCATCATGAACATTGATATTTTATAATCGTCACTAAAATATATTTATGCCACTAAGAGTTTCTATTGCTTCGGCTGTGCATTGATTGCCGACATCAAACACATGGTTTGAAAATGAATCGAACTAATAGCTCTCTTGTTAAGGTGAGTTTATAGTACATACGATACCAGACTTGTATACTCGTCTGATTAATCAATTATGTCAAGCCAGCCAACCTGAATTCATTTGGGAAGGCTTGCAATTCCTTTACCTACTCGTGAAATGTGAATTGAGCGTGTCGTTGAGGCTTTCGTGCATTGGCCTTGATACGAGCAGAGTGTTCTCTTGTTGTTTCACAGTTGCTCTGTGGGTTAACTGATCTGGTGTGCGGTAAAAATCATCCACTCCAATCCTCACGAGCAGTAAATCAGAACAAAATTATCATAAACGTACTCCTGGTTTGCCTGGCCGATAAAAAACTTGCAGAATCATGACAAACCATGCCAATAGCTGACAACGTCGTACAGCTGATGAAGGAAGTTGCTCTCTTTTTCCTGCATGGCGATTGAGATAGTGGCAACAATCGTGATAATCCTGCCATGGAACTTTGTTTGTACCCTCCCAAAACCTAAAGAGCCTCTTTTATCTTATCATGCACTCATAAAAGTCGTATTGCTCAAGAAACGTAACTCGCTCCTAATGCGATAAATTGTTCCCACTGCCACCGTAATGACATGGTTAAATCGGTGGTAGGTCTTACGACACTAGTCAATCTATAGTTTTCCTGAAGAAAATTATTCACAGTTAGCATTGAATATCCGGAGTATCTGGGATCCGAATACCAATTGGATTGAGCGAAGTTGACCCATAATATCTATCCTTACAAGTCCGTTTGATAGTATTTGTCCGATACAGATAGTGTCCATCAGAAATGCAAATCTACTTTATATTTTAAAATGGGATGAATCTTCTTAGGAGAGCACATGTGTTATTGAAATATTTTGATAACATGAATAAAGAATACCTTTAGGTTAATGCTTTAGATGGTAATCCCAAGACAGATTTCCTTTGGGGTGCATACCTATATTCCACTTAACAAATTAAGTATTGTAAGTCCTTTGTTATTGCGATTTATGAATGGACATAGATAAATATTTACTTCTTTCTATAAACAATCGCCAGCGGGTGGCAGCTATCAAGGTTTAAGATATAAATAGCAACCCTCGTAAAATCTACATCTACTTAAAACCCCGCAAGCCGCCGCAAGGGCGTGTGGTTGGGGGTGTAAGAGCACCACCCGTAATTAAGAAAAAACTGCATGTAAAAGCCACAAATTTATGATGTCCACAAACAAAAAATGGTATACATTAATGCAAAAACCCTTACACCCAAAACAAATGCTAACATACAAACTACCAACTAACATACACCTACAAATATACCTGATGTCGTTGCTATGTTTAATTTTATCCCGACTTGTAAATTAATTGTTCTTATTATTTCTAAAGTGACTTCGGTTTCTTACTCTAATGATTTCTGATTGTTCAGGAAAAGGATGAGTATTTTTATCTGTCTGTACTTATTCTATATAAGCTCAACGATCAAATATCCACTTTCGGCAATAAATATAGCAAAAATATAATTATAGTCATTGGTGATATCAAACTATAGCTAATTGATCGTACTGTGTAGGAAAATCTGTAAAAACTGAGGTACAGTCAAAGAACTCTTCCATATATTTGCAAAGCACTCTTTAGAACAAGTAGTCAAATTACCAAGAAGGGGGTACGACTTACTTTTAATATCTTAGCACCGTCCTCGCCCGAGATTATCACAAACATTTAAATAGTGGACGTCATAAGTGACCGTAACTATTCTTGTTTAGACAAAAATTGAGTTCACGAAAAAACAAGGAAAAGAGTAAATTTTACTTATTCAATGCAAATGGTAATCGATGCAAAGGCAAATGGTAATCGATTTCGATAAATTTGATTAAAATCAAGGTAGAAATCTGAACCACTGTTTCTAAGTAAACTTGGGCAGAGTTCTTAAATGCTGTACGTGAAGGAATGAGGACGTACGTACGTTCCTATCATACTCGTATTTTAAATGTAACAGTACGGTGGTACAATGGAGAAGTCAGAGTAATATCTCTTAACAGACGATGCATTGATGAAAAGAGAGACAACAACCTCGTTTTAGGATTAAATAAGGGTTTTGTGATGTATGTCTAAACAAGCACAGGAATCTTTCAAGGAATCATTGTGGCCAGTGTAAATGAAATGATAGATTTTAAGAATCGATTATTCTATATCAAAAGGCCATCTATTGCATGCTGGGCTCAGTCCTTGAAAACTTGAAAATTCAATTTATACCGTGTAATAGCAATTATTGCCGGTCAATAAAGCAGAATTGTCTAATATACATGTTAATTATTCATATCTGGTTTCGGATTTTTAATTGTCCCACGGTTTAATTAAATAATTTATGAAATATTTAATTATCATTTTAAAATTTAAAGTGGAATAATTTGACGGAACTGTAATTGGAGGCATCCGTCGATACACCAATATACGAGTACTAGGGAGAATCAAATGGAAACCTATATTTTAAATCTCTTAATTTCTTGAGCAAAAAAGATTCACAGTTATATTGCTTTTGTATGCAGTCTCCATGGTGTGAAATTATGTAATAGTCGACTATTTTGAAAGTGGAAGACGCCTCCAGAAAAGCTTTGGCTTTAACTGCTACAAAGGCCATTGGTATCAATACTTGGTGTGCCTGACATGATCAATGGAATTCTGTTAGAGAAGCAATACTGTTTAGGAACTGTCTATTTCACATGGAAACTTGTTGGAGTAACAGAGATGAATCACAACTTTTATTCACTGATTAATGCCAATGTTCACCTCTTACCTACTCAACAAACAAGTGAGATAATGCTGTTTTTCTGTGGCGCATGTGGCAAATATAGCTGCCATATTTAAAACTGCTGTTTCAGCACATTGTTACTTTCTGGCATCATGCTGCTAACTGCGGGACCCTCAAAAAAATAATACTATCGCTACGTATTGCCGACTAACAGGAGAGATTGATGACATTTTGAAACTTTATTCTACTTTCACCCTTGTACAAGATAACATCTTTACAAATGTCTTATATAACTAGTTTACGGGAATAAAGGGTTACAACTTTATTCACCATAGCCATGGTCTTAGTTTGGGATGAAGAAAATACAGGTACGACTTCAGAATCACTGAATAACTGTCGGGTTAATTTTGAGAATAATTCACAAGATCATTAAGCAATAATTTACAAGATCATTAGTGTTTGTGTGAAATTAAATCTGTATGAAAACTGCATGATTTTACTAAATTGCAAACTGGTTCATTTTCTTTGTTATTGCTAGCGGACAAAGTACGGGTGTAATCTGTCATTTATCCCACTCTTAAAATTTGGTATACGCCTTCAGATTTTTCTCTATACACTTAAATATTTATTGGAAATAGAAACCGCTTCATGCCAGGTTTCACATGTGACTTCAAGCTCACTCATAGTCTTTCCAATGTTCAAATCAGGATATTATTGTTCAGAATCTTCTTTGAACATACCCTTTCTTTTTGACATGGTTTTGAGTTTTTGGAATATTTTTAAGACGAAATGAATATTAAAAAAAAGTAAACCTTGAAAAGGTTATGCGCTAAGAAAGGAAGTGAGAAAGTTTTTTGTGATTGATATTAAAATTGACTATAGGATTTTTCATGGCATAAAAGCTAATTCAATAATGCTACATTGAATCAAAAGAAATTATATTCCAGACGATATGATGGCCAACTTATTGCCAAGAATAAATATTTGGTCAAAAAATAGACAAAAACAATGTCTTAACCGTAGATGTAAAATTTAATGATGCTGAGATTTATTGATGTCCTCATTAACTTTTGAAAAGTAGGGAAACCACGACAGAGATATGGAAGGAAACATTTACGCGTGGAACGAATATGAAAAGTGATGACCAACTCAAGAATATCGGAAAGACCAACCCGAGATAGTTTCAAGCTTTGATTTCTATTGTTGATTCAGCTGTTTTCCCAAGGTACGGATAACAGTTCAATTTCATGAATTACTATATATAATACACTTCCTAAAAGTAATCGTGTTTCTAAAATGTTCTAGGAACCTACGAATTTATTCTCAGAAATTAGATTAATAACATTAATTATAAAAAGCGGTAAAAGCATTCGTAATATGAAGTGTATGGAGTAATAAAATTGTAATGTCAATCTCACCTATTTCACAGAAGATTAAAATAAAAGATTCATTTCTACTTAGCATTAGACAGTGTTTTCTTTCTTTCTTCACTCTTTAAAGAGAACGTCTGGTGGATACCCAAATTGCACAGGTGCTGGTGTGTGAGATGAGGAATCAGAGTGTGCTGAAATCTGTCTGCAGTAAGACAGGGTTGCCCGATATCCCCTGTACTTTTCATTATATTTCGTATGTCCAGGCAACACGGTCCGTGGGTAATAAGGAGAACTGGCAGTAGAATGAAATGGGTTGGAATGTGAACTCATGAGAGCAGTTAGGTTAAATGATTATCAAGATTTAGTTTATGAGCCAAAAATTGCAGTCGTTGATTTGCTGGTGTATTACAGAACCGGTGTCATTGGCAAGAATGAATCATAAGAAAGTGAAGTTAATGGAGAAGGCATTTAAGTTGACGGGCACAATTGCAAAATACGCATATGAAGAAAAGTTGAGTAAATATTTCAACATGGACTGCAATTTTGTATGGTTGCAAAACTTGTTTTTTGGAACAATTGAATAAACATAGACTGGAGGCTTATAAGATGTGGGTGTTAAAGAGGATGGAAGTATTGAAAGAAGTGAAAAAGAAAATAAGAGGAGTGCAAATAGTTGGAGGCGATTAGCTAAGAGAAGAGAATACTAGTAGATTGCTGGTAGAAATTCGAAGAAGACAGGAAAAATGGATGCAAGGGATAGCGAGAGGTAATGGAATGTAGAAGAATGTAGTGGATAATCTTGGATATATCTATGTCTACATAAATACCCTGCAAGCAACCAAATAAGGTGTGTGGCAGGGGGTGTAGCACCATGAGGGAAGGGTAAGGGATGAGGGGGTTGGGTTTATCAAATAGGTGAGGAAAGGTGGGGGGAACCTGCAAGAAAATATATATATTGTCTTCGCCTTTTATGTGTTTTCCTATCCCCTTTCCTTATACCTATTTCTGTTTGAATGAACATATAGATACACACACACATATATATATATATATATATATATATATATATATATATATATATATATATTCATTCAAACAGAAATAGGTATAAGGAAAGGGGATAGGAAAACACATAAAAGGCGAAGACAGGACATGTGGGGAAGGCGGTTTTTGAGCAGATCACGAAAAATATTTTTACTTTCGTGATCTGCTCAAAAACCGCCTTCCCCACATGTCCTGTCTTCGCCTTTTATGTGTTTTCCTATCCTCTTTCCTTATACCTATTTCTGTTTGAATGAATATTTGTGCGCCGTATGGCGGGATTTTCAAGTTTGAATATGTATATATATGTATATATATATATATATATATATATATATATATATATATATATACATATCCTCGTGCAGTCCCTGACCTGTACGTTAATACTTATTCAATAATATTGTAATGATATTGTAATGAACAATGTATGACTATGCATTAAAAAATGTAATGACAATAATATTGTAATGAACTAACTCCTGGGGAATTTCGACTACAAGTATTCTGGTCCCTTATCGTTCTTGGAAAAAATGACATTTTAAACCTGTCAGCCTTCTAGTCTATCCCTCTAGTCTTATATTCGTGATCCCTTCGACCGTAATACGTTGGGGTTCGTATTATATCCTTGATGTCATCCTCTATGGGATAGAGGATGATGAAAGAATATATTTGAGCAAATGGCCCTTCTACCAGTATTCGAGTCTGATTAATGTAACAAAATGGGAAGATCAATCTGATATATTCTACTGTTTCAGGCTTCACTTCGTGGAAGTATTTATTATCCATACTAAAAGACTGTACTTTTCCACAAACTTTTATTGTAAGGTACAACGCGTTTCACCGACTTGCGGCATCAGCAAGTACAAATTTTCTTAACAATTTCAATTTCAAAAGGTGTTTATTTATCCAAGTAGTTGTACAAATTTTGACAGTAACAAGTATAAAATAACAGATTTATAAAGATAACTGTACAACTGACAAGGAAGCCCTGTTATAGGCAATATGCCTCTTCAGGGTCTAGAGTGGTCGCTGTTGAAATCTGTCTAGTCAGCGTTTGCAGAAAGAACTAAAAAGCTGAAACTCTTTTTTTTTCGGGGTAGCATTAGCCTGGCATTTTCCCGTGGTGGAGGGGAAATCCGAAAAACCCTCCGCAGGCCTCCGAAAATAAAGAAGAATTTAACAATGTAAAATTTTGAAAAATAACGTCTTTTAGAGTGTTTGCATATATCTTCCGCTTGCACTATATCGCCGGCATTGGAGGCACAAAGTTTCACAGAAGAATGTAACAATATAATATAATGAATAATAAATAAATTAATTAAAATTTGATTTTCAAAAATAACGTCTTTTAGAATTTTTGCACTTTGCTGGCATGTTCACTACTTCACTGGCACTCTGGATCTTCTTGCGTATCCTTTTTTTTTTCTTGACGAAGGAAGAATGGTCCTGGCAGGGGTGTAGAGTGTCCGGAACCGGTAAGGGAAAGCCGATAAGATGTGGTGGAAGAGTTGCCTCTGAGTAGTATATCTGTAGCTGTTCATGTATGATGCTTGCCGGGGAGAGGAGTTTCTGTTTCGAACGTTTCCCCAAAATTGCGCTGGCGCACTGCATCATGCCCTTTAGCAGGGTGTTGTGGTTGTCAATCCTGTTTGCATGCTCTTAGACGGCATAATATGTGGAGAAGAGGTCCGGTATTAGAAAGATTATATATGTCGGAGCTGGGAAACGTGGGTATCAAAAGATGTTGCTGTCTTACGACCCTTCTTTCCAAGGGGGCCCATGTATTGATGATATTATTGCGCGGATCGCCAGCGCGGCGTGCTCCATAACTAGGCGCACGAAGGCCTTGTATAGAAGTAGGCCGTACTCAACGGAGACCCTCTTCCCTCTCACCCGAACTACTCGTATTACACCACTTCGACGGCTTCACCTTGACCACACATCTCGGACATGTAACTTATATATAAGGTGGTTGTCCAGTACGACCCCCAGGTATTTCAAGATCCGGTGCTGCCAAAGCTCAATTCTGGGTTCCGGCAGCCCCAACATCCTTCAGTCTACGTAACTCTTAAATATGATGAGTGTGGACTTGTCTGGATTTGATCGTGATCTCCATTTCCGAAACCGTTCTTCCAGCTCTTTAGACTGCGCCTGAAAACTTGCCTTCGAGCTGACGTCCATATGGCTGTGTCATCAGCGTATTTTGCGGTAGTCACTGTTCGTCGTGGCTTTCTATCTACTGGCAAGTCCCAGGAGTACAAGGCAAAGAGCAGCGGTGACAGTACGGTACCTTGAGGCACTCCAGCTGTAGGATAGAAGGGGGATGAGTATGTGTTGCCAACTTTTACCCTGGCAACCCTACCGGAGAGAAAAGTGTTTATGAGTGTTGTGAACGTCGGGGAGACTCCTGGCACCTTTGTTAGTTTGTAGAGAAGCACATGATCGAATGCCCTTTCGATGCTCAGGAAAAGAACCGACATGAAATTCCGTGGGTCTCCGCATCCTCCGTGGTAAGATGTCCCCAGGGGGCAACTGTACATCTCCCTGCGTGGAAACCGTGCTGACGTGGAGGTTTTCGAAATTGGATTTCATTCGTTCCACTATTATTCTTTCAAACCATTTACCGAGGTTACTGGTGAGGCTTACGAATATATAATTCACGACTTTCTTGGCGTCTTTCTCAGGTTTTGGCAACATGACAGTTGTCATTTTCCGCCACTGCTGTGGGTAATAACCCATGGCTATCTTGGCGTTGATAACCTTTAGGATGGCGGGGTGGTACGAGGGGGCATGTTTAATTTGCCGGCTGGTGATCCCGTCTACTCCTGGGACGGTGTTCCTCCATGGCTTTGCGTAGACTATGTCGTCTTAGTCGATGGTTCAAGTTATGTCATTCTTTTGTGGATCTGTATTGGTTGTGTTGGTTCTAGGCCGCAAGGAGAATGGTAAGTTGGCTAGGTGGTCATCTATCGTCTGGACATGGTCTTTTTGGAACAAGTCGTCCTCCGTTGGGTGATATATCCTGTTCAGCACCCGACGGAATTTTCCGCCTTCCTCAGGGAGGCAATTGGTGCTCCGTCTGGGCCGATGAGGCTAGTTCCTCCTCTCCTTTTATGGCCTGTGAGTTCCTTGAACTTGTTCCAGAACTTTCCGCCATCACTATTGTCTTAACAAACAGTGCAAGAATGTATACGCTCAGGACAGAGTGGGGATGGGGAGGGGTGGCAGGGCCTGAGAGGAGTGGAGGCGATCAGGTGTATTGAGTGGCTGGTTTTCCCATTTCTGGGTAGTTTCTCGGAAAGGAGTAGTTGGGAGGGGGACCGGAACAATTGCTCGATACAAACGGTCATGTTGGGGTTTTCCAAGTGTCTTCTTATTTCAATTGCTCAAAAGGGCCCATTTTTAAACCTTTAGGGAGTGTACGTAATATTTCAGGGAAAAAATCACTGTTTTAGTCGGATTCTAGTAGGTGCTTAGCAAAGAGTGGGTATTCTTATTTTTGTGACACCTCTCGTGTTACTTGGCATTTCTCCCTGACTTGACATTTTTCCCTGTCTGACCGACATAAAAGGTGTTGCAATGATAGCATTTCAGTTTAGAAATACCTGATTTAAGAAGGCTATCCTGTGTGTCTTTACCATTGACTAGAAGTTTGGAGAATGGTTATGGGAGGGTAAAAGGCTGCTTTGAGTGAGGTGGGTAGGCAGTTAGAAATCCTAAATGAAATATCTTATAGAAATTGGAGTGAGAACCACCTAACATCTTTAGATACTGCGGACTCTGCGGAGGAATTGGAAGGAATTGTATCAACAATCGTTTTATTTTGACGAATAAAGAAAGACACCATATATTTATCAAAGGGATAACAAAGTTTTAGCAATTGGATTGGCTACTTTACTAGTATTTAATCTAGTTTGATACTAGAAGGTTGCAACTTGCTCCTGATACTCTTCTATTTATTATTCAAGACGAGTTTCGTATTTTATAAATGTAACACCTACGAACTGAAAATTGAAGCCAAAATTTTTTAACTTTTCAATGTAGATTAATCAGGAAATTGTTGCCATAAAAATTCAATTCCATGTAGCAAAACATTTAAAAAATGCCGCCCAAGCCAAGAAAATTATAGAAAGATCGTGTAATCAGGAAGAAAACATAAAAAATGATGTTCGGGAGTTAATGAAACGGTGGGTTGATATTCGAAATACCATTAGATAGGATGCAAGATTAAAATTGAATGTTTTTCAGAGCTGATTCTTTTGTTAATTGACCTAAGCCATGCTGGCATCGAAAAATATTACCTAATGGAGTAAATGAAATCTCTGGTGGAGTATTTTGATTTCTTTGAAAGGGTAGACATGTGTTAACAAATTTTCTATAAGTCGTGCGTGTTAACAAGTAGTTAATAGAATAAAACGGGAATATTTGTCCTGTAATTAACAACCAATGAGAACTGAAACCGTTATTTTTGTTAACTTTCGGAGCTATACCCATTTCGAAATATAATAGTGTCCGTTTACATTACACTAATAATTAGATTAGTGAAATGATTATTAAATTAAATTAGTCTATTAATTAAATTAGTATTAGTTTAACCAGTATGAATTAAATTAGTCTATTGTATTGAACTAATAATTATAGGCGCTAGAATGATTGTCAATAGATTTCATCCTGTGTTCATCAGACTCATTTCCCATTTGTTCAGTTGTCTTATTTACTTACAGCATGAATTTAACTCCGACATTTGAGCTTTGGGACTTGTTAGACTAGTCGGCAGAGACCAGAAGGCCCGGGTTCAAATCCACGTGACTCTGTATACACTTGGCTTTACATAAGCTGTGTGCTTTATGGACACCAGATCTTCCTAGAAAACCGCAGGCGGTTCAGAGAAAGGAGCTACTCCCTACCCTAAATTTGGTAATGTCGGAGGCTTATATGGCATGATATAATCTCTACCCTCACCTATCACACTAACCCTCGGGTGGATCTTTGTGGTTCTTGACAAGCCATAGAAAAATGGGCCATTTTTGAAGGCTTTAACTTTCATGTAGCTACGATTTACCCGCACTTCCCTTCGGTCAAGAGTCTTTCTTGGCATGATCGATAAAAATATATCTGTAAGATTCAACTCTACAAACATTTGTAGATATAAAATTTCGAGTTCTCTTTCGCAGTTGACTCAGCAGCCATGCCCCGAATGTGTCTTTGTGGTTGCAGCATTGACTCGCGTTCCCATCGTTGAAGTGACATTTCTGCCGCCAAGTTAAACGAAACAGTAACCTTAATCTCTTTTATGACTCTTCATCAAGCCTTCCTTCATTCAAATAAACCCATTTGCCACGATAAGCTCCGGAAAATTGAAAACAGCACTTTTTAAAAGGTTGAATCTTGCCAGTTCAAATGACCGTGTTGTGGGTACGTGCTAATTTAGAACGATACCAATTTTTGAGACAGTCGAAATCCCTAATGCGCTTAGACGTTTTATATTTTCATGAAATAATTTCATATCGATAAAAGAAATGGAAGCAGATTTTTTCCTCAGTCACTGTTGAAGAAGCGGACTCGCAGTGTTATTTCTTTTCCGCCATCATAGTCATTAGTCATCTACTTAAATTTCTGGATCTTTACCTTTATATCAGCTACTTTTCTCTGCTCACTTCTTAAAAATCCATGTCCCCGACTTGTAAATCCAGCAAAATGATTAAAATAATTACTATACTATGCAGTACATCTGAAAGGACTTTTAATACTTTGATTAGCCCATTATTCTTTTATTTCCTTCTTATTCAGATGCTTCATTCAACCAAATGTCCAAAAATTGCCAATGAATATGTTATTTGTAATAGTAAACTATCGGTATCTAGAAACTTTATTTTCCCTGTTTTTATCCGGATATCACCGACGCTGTCTAATTTAGGATGACTCCAAAGACTGCAGATTTCAAATGATAAGGGTAAGAACCCGCACTTTATATTACTATAACACACAAAAACACCACTTTTGTGCATTAAACAAGGTGATCTTAAAACACGTTACTGAAATTAAAGGAAGGGAAATCATCCGAGGCAATGAAAGTGACTTAATCGCATAATTTGAGATAAGGGATTATCCATGGACTATGGAAACGCATAAAAGCACCAACTTGTTCTGAAAAAAATAATTCATTTCAATAATCAATACGTGCTGTGTTTCCATTAAAAGACAAGGGCAGTGACGCCTCCAGCGTTTCCACTGGCGCTTCGAAATTGCGTAAAAATCACCCGAAACCCTCATCTAAGGCGGGTCAGGCTTTAGATGACTTAATAGAGACGTAAAAAGGAGCGTCACGGACACAAAAAACCCCTGCTTATGTGATCAATGCTTTTTCCGTGCGCGATGGGGTGCCCAAGGGGCGTGTCCTGCGTGGGAGTTTGATTCGAAAAATAGAAAAACGCATCTAGAGATGAAAACCTTCAAAATAGCTTAACTAACTGAATGACTACAAATACAAAACAACTTAGCGACATTGAACAGACATCCACAAAAATACCCTCTACTTTCAGAAACCGCATCCTATGCCTAACTTTTACTAAAACAAGCATTTCGGCACATTTAGGATTTTGAGTAGCTATGAGGTTAACAAAGGAATGCATTCAATTTCAAGGGAGGTTTTGAAACCAGTTGTCGACGAGTATTTGTTTTGTGCATTCATGTTCATAGGATGCTAGTCACATAGGTGCACAAGTCCATTTTATTACACACATGCATAGTAATCACCGTTATCAATTTTTCATTTACCAAAGGGTGTTTAGGATATCATTAAGATATGTCATTTGAGACTCACCTCATTTGAATTATACGCTTTTAATGGTGTTTTTCTTTGAACGTCTTCCATTCGAATGTTCAACTGAAGCACCCACAAAGATATTCAATTAAAAGAGTAATATGAAGAGAGAGAAATTGATTCAAATTAAATAGACTCAGCCAATCCCATCGATCAAGGTCAATGAATGAAGAAAAGAAATTGCAGTTGTAGAAAACTCGTAAGGTGCTTTCGCAAATAGTCCCAAAGCGTAATTTGGCCTATTCTATGAATTACATGGCAGTTAGTAATGAAAATGTCGAAAAGGATACGCATATCTGTTTTCCTGTAATGTCAAATTATTTGTAACCTCTCTTTCCGTTCGAAGAAAAGTTATCAATAATTTCCCCCTCTAGTGTTGGGCGTACTCGTGCGTTGGAGCCGATCGATGAAGAAAAAGCCACATTCCTTATCAATTGGTTTCGTCTTGTGAAGATTTTTCTCGTTCCTTCCCCCTCCATTTATGCAAATTTTTTTGTTATTGATTGTAGAAATCTTTGATACCTTCACGTGATATAAAGTATTAAAAATGAAGAGCCTGGTGGGCGATTTTGGTTCCGCTCGCAAAATTCGAATGGCAATTCTTTACCTTCCTTCGGACCTTTTCGTTTCCTCGTTAGTTCCCCGCCTTTCGTCGTAATAATGCAGAGGCCGAAAAGAAAGCGACCATATACGTACTCGTAGACGGAGGCGACGGCACGTGTTTTAATGGCATTGGTGAGCGGCGGCGTACCGTAAAATCGAGGGTGGCACCCCCGGCGGAGAGCCCGATGGAAGTAACAGAGGCTCTCTTCCCCTCCAATTGATTGACGCGAAAAAGGTTTTTTCGCATTCACATCGCGGCCCACGCAGGGCGCGCTTTTTACGGAATGCCAATGCGCCCCTTGGAAAGGAAGCGAGCAACAGGGAAGAAGAAAAATAACCTCGACCGCCGTTTATACATTTTTTCCTCGCCGTTTGTACAGGCACAAACCATTGAATTTTGCTCTTAGCTTAATTGGACGCAGTTGTGCAATATGGACCCTGCCACCAATTTGTCAATTTCGAAATTTTCCTCGAAAAATGTCCCTGAATGCATGAGGTGTGCTACATAAAATTGAACCAACTCCTAATTATGATGTGCTGGTCTCTGGAGAGACGTAACTTAAACTGACTACGAAAAATTGAATCGTTAAAAAAATGCTCTAGCATTAAAATATTGCAGTTTGTTCCATATTCAATAGCCGCATACAATCACTACTATTTACTAGCAAAAAGGGGATTCGAGGATCTTTTTTATCGCGGAGTAAAATACACCATCCATAAACGTTTAAACGTACCTGAGGGTAGTGGCAAATTTGAAATTAATGACTAGTGCGTATAAAAAGTCATTGAAATAAAGGTTTCATAAGCTTTATCATGTCAAAACATGTTATTCCTAGAGAATCGAGTAACACAAGGATATTTTATTAGGCTACTTGGAAAACTTTTCCTATATTTCTTATGTACAAAATTTATGGCTCCAACTCTTCTCATATGTCAAACGTTAATATATCACTCTGTACTTTGGTTTAGAGTCTCAGACTTTAAGGCGTCCTATTGACATCCCATGGAAATTCAGCTCTTCATGTTGTTTCTCAACCTTCAAGCTGGCCGAAATACCTTTTCTTCCTTCTAAACCAACCAGATCTGACATTTCCCTGACTGTTCCCCTCTCCGCACAGTTTATTTTCTTCATCCTTCTGACCATGTCCACTCTTATGAGCTTCCACTCGACTCGTATCCTATTTCCTCCAAAGAGTTGGAAAGAAAGGTTTATCAAAATAATGTCGCAATTGAACTTCACATAAGAGCCCATAATTATATTTTATTTACATCCAGTTTAGTAGCATGCTATCAATTATTTCCTCATTGTGGATTCTGATCTTATGAATGCAGTTCCTCTCAGTTCCGTCAGTACCGCTTCGCCTGTATTATTTCAGGGTACTGTCCAAAATGAGTGTGGTTTTCCGCCTGTTCTAATATTTTATCCGACTTAAATGTTTAACGTTGCCTTCCACGCTCCCAGAGAATCTCATCGCTCTCATTTTCCTCGCTGAGTTCATATCTCAACTCAAATACATCTCAGGTTATTAAACTACATTGTAATACAACATGGCATAAATTGTAAGTTACGATGCTCGGTGGTGAGCGTCTTTATAAGACTACTAAACCAACTCGATGGTTTAGCTTATTGATTAAGGGTACGGGGTGACCACATATTTGGGTATCTTATTTAAAATCTTATCATTCCGAAAATGATCGGTCCACGTAAGGTTCACCATGGTATTTTTTCGCTTTCATTTTGATATTTACGATTCCTGCAGAGTAACATACGATTTTATGCAAGACCGCGAGAACCTTCCCAAAACCAGAGGGTAAAAAGAGTAAATGTAGCATTCGTATCGACCTGGTATGCCTACCACACCTTATAAACGTTACTCCCCTTCAGTAAACTGCTGGGGACGTGTGTGGGGCCTCACGTGCCTGCCCTCGGTATCTAGGTCACCGGTGCAGTACAATGTCTATCACTTTTATACCGGGACTTAATTTGATGCTCACCTTGCTAAGTAAGTATGGATCACTTAAACTTGGTTTTACCATAGAATTAAAGTATTTGGAAAAGTTTTAACCGATTAATAAAAATATTATATCATACCCTGCGGTATATTTCCATCAAACTTTTCGAAATGGCGGAGTACATTTTCCGGGGGAATGGAAAAACAATTTCATGAAAGTTATAATAGAAGATGGAGGCAAGATGGAAATCTTGTTAGAATCCCCGATGGAATGAAAATGAAAAGCTAATAAAAATCCTCCGAGGAAAATAATTGACTCGACGACGTCCTCACCCCTCCCACTTCTCCACATATTCTCAAATCCTCCGCTCTAAGTCGGGGGAACCATCCGGCAGAGCCGACTCACAACAATCGTAAAAGGCCGAGTCGAAGCCATTACATTCCTGCGCCAATTTTGCCGGATTAAAAATTTGTCTGTTCTCGTGGTGAAGATATCCGGCATCGATCCCCGGCTCCCCTGTATCCCTTGATGAGCGACGATATCCCATCTCCGGCGGAGAGAGTGCTCTCGAGATTCACATCGCACAGGTGAATCATGAAATTTAGATGGCCGTAAGATGTGGGAGTACCGACACGTGGGGGGGGAGGCGACGAGACAAGAGATGTTGAACCTTGAATGGAGGAGAGGACCACTGTGAACGAGGCGGCCGGAGTACGGGGCGAGCAGGGTGGATGGTGGGTGGAGGGAGTGGATTATTGTAACCGAAGATTGAACGCGCGGGCATTGCTTTTCTATACTGTTGTTTTTCCCTTCCAGCCGGAAGTGTTGTGCGATCATGTACATAGTTTATTCGTTCTCGGCCTACAAGTCGAGGCGTATCTTAATTATTAGACTCCGAAAAGTTGGTGAGTGACGGGAAGGGGTAAGGGCACGAGCGGGCCACTGAGTTGAACTAATAAATGAGATGCAGTCTTAATTTTAATGTATGCTCTCTCTCTATCTCAAATCGCCTTCTCCCTCCTCTCTAACTTATCTTTCCCTCGTAATCCCCTCCATCTCCCGCCTCTCAATCCTCCCCTTCTTCGCTTCCGTCTCACCAACTTCTACCACCGTATCTACCACCACACACAAACTCCCCTCTTCCCCTCACACTCACACTTGGGGCTTGCTCTCCCTACAACCCTCTCTCCCCCTCCCGCATCCACCCCCTCCCCAACCCACTCGCCTCTGTTTCTCTCCCCCGCCGTTCACACAAACCCCCCCCGAGCACTCACTCTGCATCTTCCCTCCCCTCCTGCGACCGTGGACTCCTCGCACCCCTCCACTCCCCCCACCGCCAAACTCTTTCCCTCCCGTTCCCCCCCCTCTCTCTCGGCCCCGCCCCGCCCCTCAGGCCCCCCCTCCTTCCCTCCCCTCCCTCCCGCACCCCAAGCACTGGCGCCCCCCCGCGCTTTGCCCTATCGTTCCGCTCCCTCAGTTCGCCTCAGCACTCCGGCTCCGCCGTCACGTGTATGGATTTTTGGTCAGGAGCTGTGCGCTCGCCTCGAGACGACTGACGATTTCTCGTGCTAATTAGGGGAGAGGGAGAGAGAGAGGGAGAGAGAGAGAGAGAGAGAGAGAGAGAGAGAGTGAGAGAGAGAGGAAAGAGAACAAGAGGGAGAAAGAGATCGAGAGGGAGAAAGAGATCGAGAGGGAGAAAGAGAAATATAGAAGAGACCTTCGCTTCGGCACCCGTCCGGCTGTCGACGACGGACCAACTTGTCGCAGTGCGCCCTCGAGGGCAGGCAGGAGCAAGGGAGGTCGGCTTCGGACGCTTCCATGAGCCTGGTGGCACCGCTCCGAGAGTGTTAAAGTGAAACTTAAATCATGTTCTCCTGGCGGAGGAAGAAAAAGGATCCATCCGGTGAGTACAGTGGCGCGTTCTTGTTCCCGCTCCCTCGACCCTTTCGCGATTCGCCAGAGCATGGTCCTCCCGAAAATCTCCCACCACCCGCACCCACCCACAGACCACCCTCTCCCCCCGCAGTCGTGGGGTCCCCGTAGTCCTCACCGGCTGGAGGGTCCGTGGTCGGCATTTCAAAAGGGGAACCCTTTCATGACATCGTCGTCTCGAAGAGCGGCCGCTCGATCGTTGCGGAAGGAGACGGATGTTCCCGCCGACCTGTTTCCTCTTCCGAATCGACACACGTAGGCTCTCGAGTGAGCGAGCAATCCGCTTCTTCCTTTCCATTCCGCTTCTTGCTGGTTGGCCCATCGCACTCCCCACCGCCACCGCCTCTAACCTCTTTCTCCCCCCCCCACGCCCCGGTCCTCCTTCCTTCAGCAATGTTGAGGAGACCTAGGACGGCGGAGGCCCCGACGTCCGCATCCCCGGTCGCGCGCCCGGAGTGTCCTCATTCTCCGTTTGGCCCGGAGTACTCGGTCCCTTTTGACGGCGCACGTCCGTCGGTGTCCCGCCGCGTTATTTTCTCTCTCCTTCCCCGCCTCGACTGCCGAATTTTTGCGGGGGTCGTGTCTCGTGCCCATGACAGGCCGTTCCTCCATCCCCATGGAAATTTATCCCCTACCTCTTGATCGGGAGCTGATGAACACGACTTCCGCCGCCTCAGCCGGAGGAGAGGGTCCCCACCGCCCCTTCGCTGCTTTGATCACGGCACCTCGCTTCGCTCTCCCGTCCACCGCCCATTCATCCCCAACATCATTCCACCCCCTTTTACCCTGCGGGACTACTCTTTCGACCGGCTCGGTTGATTTCGCCGCCCCCCACTGACTAATTTCGAACTCCCACTGACGAACTGCGGGCAGGGGAGCAGTGACTCCCCCCTGGGGGATTGAATTGGTAGAATGGAGTGGGCGGCGATAAAGGGATATCGGGACGAGGATAGGATAGTAGGGAGAGATGGATGGTGAGATAGTAGATATATGTCGCGCAAGATATTGATGTTTACTTATTATTTTATTTTCCCAATCGCCAAGAGTCCTGCCGGGAGGGATGTGGGAGGTCTCTGCTTCCTCTTTAGGAGGGACGCCACGTTCCCCCCTCTTGGTGGACCGATGGCGGCTGGAAAGGACACCCCCAGAACGAATGGTCACTTTGGCATATGCAACAACTTTAGAGTCGAGCGTGACTTCACGTCTATATTCTATTGGTTCAGGCTTCAATTCGTGGAAGTAATTAATATCCACACTAAAAGGACCCTTCAAAAAGGAACTTGACGTCGTTCTTCCCCAATTCCCTTTCGTATCATCTCCGCCTACGGTGACTCCTTCGCCACCTCTTTGCCCCTCCACCCACACAACCGCCTTTATCACCCGCCACCACGGCGTCGGACCCCTTCGACAATCCCCCACCTCTAGGGTGCCCCACAGTTCACTCTGTTCCCCCACCACTCTCCCGGTCAACCATCCCTCTTTTCCCCCGCACCCTTGAGGTTGTGTTGGCTCACGGAGGGAGGGATGGATCCTTTAGGGGAGGGTGGTCCACACCAGCGCTGTTATCTTGCATTCCGCGGGGGATAGACAAGGGGTTTGCTCATCCCCGAATGGACGGGCGGCCGGACCGTCGGAATTCGAGATTCGTCCTCGTGGATGAAAAGTTGCGCGGATCATTCGAGTGGCGTTGTCGTGACTCCCCCCCTCCCCCTCCCCATTATTTCAGAGCGCTCCCCCAACATCCCTTCCTTATGCCCTACTCCCGCCCCTCTCCTCTCACACCTCCGAAAAACCCTTCCTTGCAAACCCCCCCGACCCCACCTCGCGTTCCACTTCTCCCCTCTCCCCTCCCTAACCCTACGCTCCTCCCCTCTTCCTTCCACACTCCCTCCATCCCCCTCCCTCTTCCGAAGAGTGGGTGAATGGGGGAAGGGTGTGGGGCGAGGGGAGGAGCGGAGGGGAGAGATGGGGGGAGGTGGGGGGGCCATTCATCGATTGGGAGGGGGTCGCTCGGGGCAGGTGGGGGAGGCGGCGAGGGGTCCGCACATCGGGGGCCGGTGGTAGCGGTATCATATCGATGTTCCCGAAAAATAAATGTATCGATAGATGTTGCTGGAACTTAGTCGCGTGATTAGTCACAGGGTCCGCAATGGAAATATTTAAATGTTACGGTAAAAAGTGAAATGTTGAAAAAGGTGAACGCTCATTTCAGCACAGTTTTATATATACCTTTCATTAAATGCCCTCGGTAAGATTATTTTCCAAAACTGAAGTGATCTTCTGGTAGTTTGTTTTAGAGGTTCTGTGACTAATAAACTTGTGGACTGCATATTGTCGTGGAGCAAACAGTGCTATGGCGATAGATAGAGATAGTTACTCTACACAATGATGGTAGATATGATACTATCTGCACCAGATAAACTCATTGGCTGGATAAGGCTCATGCGCACAATCATTTAAAACCAAACTTTACATTGCTAGAAAACATGAAAATTCGTTTTGTGTCTGGCCCACGAGCCATCCCTGAACGCGCCTTGTACATCACGTCCATAACATTAACATTATCAATGTGTACCGATGTACTTCGACCGATATATCACATCGCTCGACGTATTTCAATTGCGATGAATCCCACGATGCATGCATCGATGCGTAATTACCTTAGCCACATCCGATTGGAACTGTGCGTGAGGGGGTGAGTTTAAGAATGGATGGGAGATGTGGAGAGAAGGTGGGAGTCAGAACAGAGATGGAGGTAGAGGGAAAGAGAGAGAGGAAGGGAGAGATGGAAAGAGAGAGAGACGGAGCGAGAGATAAGGAGTGAGGTAAGAGTGCTTGAGGGGAACGGGGGTGGGTGGAAGTGTGGGTGTGCGGGGTGGGGGTTCCAAGGGAGATTCTAGGGGGGCGAAGGATGGGTCGGGACGTGCGGCGATGGTATGCACGTGAGAAGCGTTGCGGCTCGGGCAGAGGAGGAATGGTGGGGAAGGCGAGGGAGGAGTGGACGGGGAGGAGAGGACGAAGGGGAGGTTGGCGACGGGGAGGGGGAAGAGGAGAGAGGCGAGGAATGAGCTGGCGTAAGAAGACAAGCTGGAGAGATGTGAGTCCGTGTGGAGTCGAGGGGGTGGAGGGAGGGAGGGAGGGAGAAGAGGAGAGGAGAGAGAGAGAGAATCGATAGACGGGAGATATGATAGGCGAAAGAGGTGAGGGAGAGAGAGGAAGGAGAGGGAGAGAGGGAAAGAGGGAGAGAGGAAGAGAGGAGAAGAGGATAAGAGGAATAGAATGAGAGAGGGACAGGATGGGAGAGAGAAGGAGGGAGAGAGAAGGAAGAGTGTGTGGAGACTTTGGGGCAGAAAATAGGGCAAGTCGGGGCGAGGGGCGGGTGGGAACTCTAGGGGCACGTGGACGGGATGGGGGATGTCCGTATTTTTAATGTTATTGCGAACCATCCCGCAGGAAGGAGTCGTGGGGATCGAAGTGGTCGCCTCCACTCCGATGGCGACCGGACATAATTACTACCGTCGATCCCGAAGAACAGGAGGTTTTGGCTGTAGGTGGGACGACGCACTCTTTTCTGCCATCTCAAGACGAGACCGGGATGGGCGCGTTGCGTGGCCGATAGTCATCTGGCGTCCTAGGCGGCGGGTGTATAGGTCGGCGTAAGGGTGTGGTGGAAAGGAGGGGAAGGTCGGGCGGTACCGGGTCTTCTTCGGAGAGAGAGGAGAGTTTGTGGGGTCACAGGGGTGAAGGTGAATGGGGGATATTCGCGGAGCGTGTGCGTGTGGGAAAAGGGGCGGGGATGAGGCCAGGGAGCACTCGTGGGGATGATTCAATCCCGAATGATCAAATTTTACGGAAATTGAGCATAAATTAGAAATTCGCGCACCGGCAAGAATGAGGGTGGCGTTAAATAGGGGTTTGCTACTTTTTAAGATCCTTAGTCGTGTTTTCCTATTACGAGGAACGCAAAATCGTCCTCAAATGGGTCGGGGAATCAATCGGAAATTATTTTTCCAGCGTTTACTTCCTTTCTTCCCCTTCACGGCTACGGTGAAATTTTACGCGCCAGAGTACCACGTGAGCACTTGTTTTCTTTGGGTTGGGATTTCGTGATGAATCTTTCTAGCGATTTCGCATCCTGGGGCATCTGTGGATCCGGAATTTTTTGATGCCGTCGCGAATTGCCGCATTTAAGAAATTTGACTCAGATATCGGGAGGAAAAAGTTGCTAAGGAAGAAAAACCCATTATCCCAGACCGAATCTGACCTCGTGCCCACGCCACGTGTCACGCGTTTACACCCAAAATAATCTCTTAAAAGCTCTTCTGCTCCACGATAAATGATAATGTCGAATGAGGCAGAAGCGCAAGCCCCAACATCTGTCTCTCCAGCTCATCATGCCATAGGGTGTATCCCTAAATGTTATGTAGAGTCATTATCTCTCATTCCCCGTCTATTGTTCGCTCTGCATTCCCGTTTGCTGCAGAATGCTTTATATCTAAGGAATTAAGAAGTCAAAGTCATGTTATTTCCCAGAAACGTAGTATTTTCCGCTCTTTTTTCGTAGAAACATCAGTTGTCTCTTCGGATTCCCTTATTTATGATGTGAAAGGAGGCCTAAAGTAACTTTCAGGATCATTCTTTCCTCACTGGAGAGACGGAAAGCGGAAAGTGATTCATAACCTAGCAATGTCAACAGACTAATTGTTTTGGAAATTTTTGCTGACCAGTATTAACGTCAAAATGAGTGAATCAATATTTCAAATCGTAAGTTTAATAAATAAAAGCGGGCCCATCCATTCGATTGCAGGGAATCTGCGTTTATTTCATTCTACGAGATGAGTTTTTGCATTGCACTTAGTCATTGAGCGGCGAATAATGGGAGAGAAGAAGAGAACACTTGGTTCAGAGCCATGGTATGAGGTCCTTTGATGCGGTACGACCGCATTCTTCCACTACCCCCTCTTAATATTGAATCACTTACTCTGCCTATACTTTTCCTTAAGTTATCATCTAGTGCCCCGAATCTGGCAGGACTCTCTCTCGCTCCACGCATAGCTCTTATCAGCGCATTCATTTTTATTTCACCGTATACGAGAGCTCAGCCAAATATTTATCTCTTGCCGATGTGTGCGAGCATATTTCAAACGTGCCCAATCTCACGGCGAGGATGAAGGAGCCGTATTCAGTTTCGTTGTCGCACAACTGAGCCGACTTCTCCCCCGTCCCCCTTCTCATGTCGGAAGTTTCGCCGTTTTCTGGGGGAAGCTGAGGGCAGCAGGCCATGGGGAGGAGAGGGATGCGAGGGAGGGGGAAGGGAAGATCCAGGGAATCAGGCACCGCCTGACTGTCGACGATGCCTGGCTGGCTTCCTCGCCCGCTCGCTTCTCCGATTGCCTCCAGTCATCCACCACGGCCAATGGATGATGTGTGTGTGAGATTGGCCCCTCAGTGCTATCGTGGGGAAGGCAAGGCCGTCGTGGGCCGCACGCTGCTCCACGATGGAGTGTGCTCAGAGCGCGCTGAGATCCATACCACGAAATTCCCAAGCCTTTAAATCCTCCATTTTGCCAGTCGTCTTTGGCGTTTGAGGTTGAGGACAGTGGCCCTCCTTCCTTCACACTCCTGTTCCCCGCCGATACCTTTGCTCCTTCACGACTCCTACGTTTCCTGACGTATTCCATCACCTATGTCTTGCTGCTTACTCTTGACCTTTCTCTCTCCGTAGTTCTTCCCGCCAGAGTTTTCTTGAGTTACGACCACCGGAGTGATATATACCCAAACCTCGGGATGTGTCCCATTAGTGCACTTCTTCTTCTTATAAGTGTCCTCCATAGGCTTCCGTCTTCCCTTGACTCTTGAAATACTTATTAGTTCGCCGCACTGTCCATCTGCTTCATTTTCATCGCTCTTTTTTCACACCATATCTCCATGACTTTCAGCCTTTTTTATCTGCCGCGCTCCTCTTTAATGCCATTCATCCTTAGACAAGAAAACTTCATATACGTTTTTAATAACATGCAAAGGGTATCCATTTTGCTGTTAGTTATTGTATCCTCTGGATGAAAGCCGTCTTTGAAATCTATATTATTTCATTATTACTAAATCACCTACATTGATTATTCTTGCTTCTTCCGTCAATGATGATAATGTTGGATATCTAGAAAAAATATTCGCCATTCGCTCCACCGTACATTTTCCCAAGTTTCCTCGTAAGCTTAACTTTCTTAATTTGTCTGTAGACCGTTATAGATTTGGAAAATGCACAATGCGTCCTATTGGTGGCTCCATTGAGGGTAAATAGCTTATAAATTCGCAAATATGTCTTTGGTGAACAACCAAAGACGATGAAAGAACTCAGTGCGTGTTGCGAAAATGCTAGAGAGTTATTTGATATTGAGACTATATACTCGCATAAATAGTGGCAGCCCTTATTCTTGGTATTTGGTGCATGTGAACAACGGGTTGTAGTCACTTGAATGGGTTTCAATATCGAGAGGAAGTTGAAAGCATGAGCAGAGCAGGAATTTGTTTATATCCCTAGGGTAAATAGTCAATATATTTCGACTGGCTTGAGGAGTTTGAAGGCCATAAATGTCACTCACAGACACACGGGCGGTGTTGATTTGCGATTCCCCTCGGCGTTCCGTTGGGGAAGGGAAGGTTGTGCGGAAAACAATTGGAGCTCTATCACAAATACATATTGAAATCTTTAGTCTAAGCGTTTACTTTGGTGAGAAAATAATTTTTTTGCATCGTTATTATAGCATGGAATGTTAACAACATTAACAAAATTGAAAATTCCTGTGCAAATGGGGTATTTTAATCCCTGGTTTCTTAACATAAACTTTTTTCATGCTATACATTTTTCTATTGATTCTATCGATTAATCACTCTTACTTAATTTCTTTTCCGGTTCTTTCCCCTCGAGATTTTTTCATCAATGATTTTATCCTATGCAAATACCCCATCACTCGTGTGGACAGAAGCGGAAAGTAAGCTCAATTCTTTGCCCAGGAATATTATAACGCATGAAGTAGGCAACTGATACTAGGTAGGTAGATCAAGACATTCTAATTTGTAAGGATGAATGCATTAAATCTGGCACGAGTCTGCTTAGGTAGGGAAACTGAAGAATGTAATTGCGGGAAGGAAAATGTATATGGATTTTTCACCAAAAATAAAAATCGCCGAAAATGAAATTCACGCAAAAAAACGAGAGCACCTGTATTAAAATAAAAGAGTTAGAAAATGAGGAAAGCAACATTTTATTTTGGAGAGTCACAAATGGCGTATATAATATAAAAATACACGTCTATTTCTTTTGAGAAAAATATTTGGTTAGAGAACGGGTGGCTAGCTGAATAAGTATCGGTTTTGCAGGACTTCGCCGGCGTCTCAATACCTAAAAGAAAACTCTTCGAGACTTTCAAATTCCACAAGGAATTGGTGAATGCGTGATGATAAATTTCCATTCCCCGCTAGTGGCTGATTTTTACCCTTCCGTGTGATTGAAGAGAAATGTACATTAAAAATATAAAAAATGCCTGACGTGCATAAAAAATGAGGCGAACATTTTTCATGTAATTGAAATATAACCGTAGACTGTAAATCCCCGAGGTTCTATCACAATGATGCATTAATTTCATTTTTTATATTTTTTAAGGTAAATTTTTGCAAATGCAAAGCACTAGAACAAAGTGCCCAATGAATCCAATCATCTTCCCTGAATCATTTTTACTCAACATCAGTTTGCAATTTGTTTTTTTTTGCATTTGATCAGCTACTTAACTTTACTCACAATCGCAAATCGTTCGTCTTGGTGGGTGCAGGAGCGTCTTGGTACTCGTGATCTGATCTCGTTTTCAAAGTGTCTTCACTATAGTTAGTCTTGAAATTGATCCCCTTTCATGGATTTTCCGGGCTGAAACTTTCTAGAGGGATCGGAATTCCATTTGGCGCGGTGCGGACCACGAGGGAAATATACTGGAGATTATTGATAATGCTGGGCTTATGGGGAACGAGGTCGGCGGATAATCAATATCGGCGGCACCCTCTCTTCTCTTGTATCCGGCCCTTATATAATGTCTGATTTTTGCAAGTAATTTCAAGTGCCCCACAATTTGTTCTTGTATCCTGTGCATGAGGCGGCCAACTAAGCGAGAGAGGTCCGAAGATTGTGCTCAGTACTCAGAATCCAACTCTATAAAGGCTATATTGGTAGCGTGACAGAGATAGATGACGTGGCCGACGACCTTCGATAAAGTGTTCATACACTTTACGACACTTGCTCTTTTACCCTGGCAATCATCTCTCGGTAAATTTATCTCTATACCTCAGCTCATACAGTGGCCGCCATTTGCGTACCCATCGAAAAAGCATGTAGAAATACTAACGTGCAAATACCATCGCATATCATATGAACATATTAAGAAAGAAAGGACGTGAACACATATCCAATCGTACATTAAATAAGAAATTTGCACTTACAGATATCATGACTAGAATGAGGCTATGTCGGGGGCCATTGGTATTAGAAAAATCATGGACCAGTATCTATATAACTAACTCCTTAAATGACTGCTTAATTAATTAATGGCGTATTAGTTAATGAATTTTGGTCACTTTCTTCGCGACGGACCCGTTATTCATGATTGGACTCGCTCATCTAAATGTAAGAATACTCTAAACAAATCGATGGTCTTACTTTATTTTTACTGCTTACTATTTATCATTTCATGCTTTTGGGATAAATTTGCGTCGAAAGGTTCAAAATTTTCAATTTGAATTTCATTGACGGTTTTAAAAAAAGGTATATTTTTAAAACCTTCTTAAAAGGTATCATTTCCCATTAATCTGTGCTTCCGCGAAAACATTTCAAATGCTATTACTCCGATGAATATTTATGCATTCTTCAGAAAGCACTCCATTGGCCCATGATCTCTTTCAATTTATCTCGGAAATTATAAAAGAATGAGTGGCAAGCATTTGGGGGCGTGTATGGCGTTATCGATGTTGACAGAACCTTCCAGGGATAATTTCCGTGCGGGCGGAGGACGCAGGTATTCTCCGAGAGAGGGGAGGATGGGTAAACATTGCGAGATGCTATGCATTGCGAGCTCCGTAACTGGAATGCGTTAGAAGTGCCACTACTTTCGACAGGAGCTTGGGAACGTATTCGATCTCACGGAGAATGAGCAACTTGAAAGCAAAACCAAAAAATGCATAGATCGCGGCTGAGGGACGGAAAAATGTAACTCGTTTTTAAGTGGCCGGGCAAACCATAAACGCTGACTGTAGAAACTCTTGAGATTAAATAGTTTTCTTTAATATTAAAGATTAGACCCATGGTGTGGAAAATGTGAGAATGTACGTGGGAAGAAGTGAAGGGAGGAGAAGCGGACAAACGATCGGGTCGGAGAATGTGGGAAACAGGATTTTTAGCTGATCGATTCTGTTGTCGATACTGAAACGATTTCAGGGAATCAACCAGTTATTCAGAATGTTTAACTTTGAAATCTTGAATAACAAGTCATCATATTTACGTTCCATTTCACTTTTCCCCTTTATAATGAAAAAAAAACTTCGTAACTTTCCGCAGATTCTTTTGGCCGCGGCACCCACTCGTTTCGCTACACTGTGGCAGCTTTGAATGGCAAACGTGCCATGCCCTTACCAAACGAATACGCGGAAAACTACTAAGTTCTCTTCCATTATGG
The DNA here is from genome assembly GCA_037158775.1 of Hetaerina titia. NCBI lineage: Eukaryota > Metazoa > Arthropoda > Insecta > Odonata > Calopterygidae > Hetaerina > Hetaerina titia. The sequence goes on from CM073779.1 coordinate 35,808,636, forward strand.
ATACGAAGAAATTCGCGAAGTCTCGCCTGACTCCCAACATTTTTTTCTCCTTATACTTCATTGCTTCTTGAGTGTACCGAATTCTTGGGCGAAAACGGTGGGCGGGCGGGCAAATCGATTACGATTTATACCCAATAAAGAGATTTCCCTTGGATACAGTTTGTTTATTTTCATGATAATAATAATATTTTTATTTACTTTTGAAATTATAGACGTTGACTACGATCGGTTCTTTGTCCTCTGCGTGATTTGCCACCATATATCTTCCGCAAATAAAAAAATAAATACGTATCATATTTTCACGAATAGGGACCACTTTTGATTTTTACGCTCAAAAGTTCGTGAAATGAGCATTATGGCCCCCTAAAGGCTACGAATGACCGTATGCGGGAGTGATTAAAAGCTCTTGTTACATTATTTAATCATAAATTTTGAATACTAATAATGTCTTCGTGTTGAAATCTGGTATAGAGTTTTCATTAACAATTAGGAAAAGTAGTTGCGTAATTATGTATATTGTCTACTACCAAGCTAGTTGAGATTCAGATGAATTTGTGATGAACATTAGGGATGGATGCCTATAGAATAACAATTTTTTTGAAAGCTAAGAATTTCTGCAGGGACTCAACCATTCTGAATTTTCTTCATCGTTAAAGCGCTATAAGGACAATGAACACGTAAACGTGTCTGTTCTTATCTTGGATAATCAGCTGTCAAGGATATCGCTGTTCATCCTCTTTTTATCTAGTCTCAACATTAACTTGATTTAACCTATCGCGGTGGCTAAAGTTAAAGCAATTTAATCATGCATCTGAGCCATCTCAGCATTTACTTTAGCATCTGAGCCATCCGTAATCTTCGTCTTTAACTTGCATTTTATTCATTCAATTCATTCGATGAACAGTTACCTTCCTATTTTCCCCACCACAATTTAATTGAAATTAACCAAGGGTTCAAAAGCCATCTTTATCAAGGTACAAATGCCTGGCTGCCAATGCATTGATACACTTCTGTACTGGGAGAGAGGTAATATGGCAGAAGTGAGGAAGTTATGAAGGACTAAATTGAAAGGGGAAAAGAAGTGAGGGCTACAGAAAATAAATATCCCTGAAAAGGAGGGTGGGCGTCAAAGTTTGTGCATTTTAGTCTGTAACTCATCTCCGCACTTAGCTAGGAAGAAAAAACCGAAATAAAGGCGGAAGTATATGAAAAAACATGGCCATTCTACAAAAGGAATATGCTATATCTAGGTATTTTCTTTGATTTTTAGAAAAAAGTTATTTTTCATTGTGACTGATTGACTGTCACTCATCTTGAAGTCGTGGGTTCAAATCCCAGAGATAGTCTTCGCGCGTCGAAGGGTCAAGTGTAACTGATAGTGGTGATCGAGAATTATAATTTGGCATCGTGTAGCGAAAGTTTTTAATGCGCTCAAGAGGAGGAATCGGAGGTGGGGGCGACCACTCCCCGTCACCTCCAACTGAAGAAACCTCTCAAGTCACGCGAATGAGCACGTCGAGCGCACCGTCCTGCTGCCAGCGCAAGCCTTATCACACCGTTATAGCAGCATCTATATATTCAATTGAAAAATAAGGAGTGGAATTTGACCACGGCATCAGGATCAATATTTAAATATTCTCCCATTATGTTGGAGAATGATCCTCCATCAACCCTCCACCCTCCTTCCCCCCTCTCCACCCGATGTTGAGTTTCTCGATACACATCACGGGTGTGTCGACCGTCTGATGGGACATTCGTAGCTGGAGTTCCTGGGTGTCATTTTCCTCGAGAAGAGGCTTTCACGAAGAGACCGACATCCCTCCCCTTTTGTCCTCCCCTCATTTTCCCTAAGCTGCACTAATTATGATTCTGTTGTCGTCCACTAGGTGTGGATTGCCTCTTCTGCTGAGGGAAGAGGCAATCCAAACCTAAGGGAAGATTCAAACCTCACCACGCAAGGACAAGCGCGGAAGGATGAAGGCCAGGTGCGCGCGTTTAGGGCGGAGGGACGGGAAAAATGGGAATGATACCCCCTGATTCGATATGCTATAGTTGACCACGCACGCAAACATTTGAATGTTAAAAACTTAGTACAATTAATAGTTTTCCGCTGGAAACTTCCAATGAAAATTAGAATGCGATGCGTGTCGGCTCACTAATTCAATGTCAACTACGGTGTTTTTTGTTTATCCATTTACTTAAAATCCTTCAAGGATAACAATAACAGAATAGACATACGGATACCCAAGCACCAGTTGGAAGAAAACCACCTGGGCGGAAGTCGAATCCGCGACCTCTGGGTTAACGGGGAAATATGTTATCCCACCGCCACCGGGACCCCGTTTGGACTCAGTTGTTTCCCGATCCCTGGGTGGGTGCAACGATCTCCCATTTTTTTGTCTGGCGCGATCCAATGGCTGGCAAGGACTCAAGCTCTTTGAATTATTTTTTCATGGAGCCCTACAATGAATGCTCTTTTTAATATCTAGTGGAAGAGTGCTAATTTTATCCATCTTCATCAATAAAAATGCTCATCTCATTTATTGGCCTCTAAGTTTGCTAACAACAATACAAGGTGAGGTTTGAAGGAGAGAGAAATATTAATACGAAGGCTTTTTAGGGCGTTATCTACATCTAAATGTATGCGCCACAAGCTATCCAACGACGTGTGGCTGTGGGTTCAAGCACCTATGGAAAAGAAGGGGAAGTATCAAAGTGTTTGAAGGGATGGTAACAGGAGTAGGGACTTAAGTAAATATTACTTACCCCTCTCTTCTCATTAATAAATGTCCCAATTCTATTTACTATGGCGTATGCAATTCATTATTTTATGTCATTGGTCTGAAACGGAAATGTAATTTAGCCTACAAATAATTAACTGAACTTCATGAATGAACTCACTATTTCTAAATTTACCAATAAATACACTCTAGCGTTAAATTTTCTTTTATCCGCCGAACACCATCCCAGGTTTGCTAAAGCGATACGAGCATTTTCATTTTGTTTTAAATATTTTTAACGAAGTGTGCTGCTCTGCTTTGAATTCTTTGATGTCACGAATGAAGAACCTCTCTAAAGGATTTCATATGCTACACACGTACTCTACCTGGGTTTTGAAAGATGTTTCCTCACTTGTTAAAATCGCTTCTAGCAACCGCACGTTTGATAAAAACCCATTTTTATTATCCTTCTCGCAACATTTTAGACCTACATGCATTGGAATTTAATTAAAATTAATAGGTAAAGGCCACTTCGATTGCTTCAAAGTCAAAACCATCGTAATTGTACGGAGAATCCCTACACGAGTTCATCTTTTTAAAGGCTACTACAATGAATTTATTAATATTACATTTTAATGACTGTTCCTCAAACTATTTAAAGTTTCCATACTAAAAAGAAAGACTTGTACTTTCCCACAGATTTTATTATATGGTACAACGCGTTTCACCGACTTGCGGCATTATCAGGTACATCATCGTAGTCTTTCTTTTTAGTATGGATATTAAATACTTCTACGAAGTGAATCCTGAAACAATAGAATATTTTAAAGTTTTTTTACAACCCTTCGGTAGCGATCATAAACATCCGTCGAAAGAATTTTCTCTGTAACTGATTGCATTCTTCGTAGTCAGCCAATTGTGATTGCAGGCTATATAAACGAATCCGAGTTAATAAATAAAATCAGGAACCTCTCTCTATGTCGTGCGGGGAAGAAATGACATAACCTTATTTTTATTACATAGTCGTGTGAAGACGTTTATTCTTTTAAACCGTGCCTTTCACTTATAATGCATGTTTTTTTTACTGCCTTAACGTACTTTCTGTTTACAAAACCCTATTAAATCCTGTACCTACTGCCTATCTAACGACCCATTGATTTTATGCTCGTGTTTTAACTTTCCTGCGCATTTTTTGGTAACATGCTCGTCATTTTCGGAAAACATTCTTGACCTAATTCATCTTAGCAGCTCTAATCCGGCCCATGATGTCATTTCTTGAGAGATTACGGGGCTTAGATTTTTATCAACCCGTCGACAGTCCCTCCTCGTACCACTCTCAAAGATAGCAATTTTAAACTGGTCTAATCGCCATTCACTGACTCTCTCACTGAACGTGTCACAGCACGAGCGTGACCGGCATGCTATCAATTTGAGATGGCCCCTACATGCTTACATTATTTGTTTTCACACTGAAAACTTTGACTTAATATCACACTCACTAGGTTAACCGTCTCTACTTTTCTTACGGGTGAGGTATTTACGGGCTAAAATTTATTCGTTGTCACGGCCCTAAACATGGGCACATCCTCTCCAATTGGTATCTTGCCAGTGTAGAGTCGCCATTCCGGCAATCCATTTGAGCTTAGAGAAGCGAACCATTCAACTCCAGTTTAATCCCCCTCTATCATTGCTACTGCGTGACACTGGTAAAGCCAATTCATGCAACCAACTGTTTCTGTCGGGTTTAACCTAGCTATGAGACCATCCATAGAGTGGATTTTTCCTAATTTTATTTCATCCCGTAAGTCTTGTTTGCCTCAAAGATTTAGATTAAGCCTGATTAACAGGTGACCATACATCATTGGCATTAATCTTTCAAGTCCTCCATATCAACCACTGCGCCGATATCAGCAACGTATCATTATCTTCAGTGGGATGTTTTTTTCCCTCGCCTACGAGTTAGTTATCTGCCAGTTGAATTCTATTCCCTCCACTGTATAGAAGTCCTTTTTCTATCATTTTTCATACCTTACTTTCCATGCTCTCAAAAACATATTCCACTCATTCTCATTATTCGTTTGTCATTCTATCCGTTCATCTAATTTTTTTAAGTGCTCGCCACAAATTCTTCGCCAAATCGCCAAACATTCAGAGAGTCATTTCCTCCTGAAATCAAATGAGGTTACACTCCTTATGTGGTAATTTTGGGCGTCTTATTTATGAGGTCGATCTTAATTTCATAGTGCTAGCGTGCCCTTTTAAAATTCCGAAGGAATGATGAATCGCTTTGAAAGAAGAGCTATGAAGAAGAAATATATATGTGACGACTTATTAAACATGTCATAGTTTTATACTCGGGGATTGAACTGTCAATGGGAAAAATGCTCACTTCTAAAGGCTCTTGATATAATGGGGAACAAAAATGTCCTTCATATACGTCCAGGACGAGCTCATGGAAAATTGGGCGTAAACTAGAATAGCGTTTCTCGAAGGTCATGTTTATTGCGGAATTGGATTCTTCATGCTTTAATCATTTTCATTCAACGCACTAAACTATTATATCATCATGGATCAATCAGAAGATCAGTTAATAGCAGATCTCCAAAGTTATCCATTTACCCGAATCATATTTCATTTATTCAAAGTTACTTGAGTCTACATTATCCGCCGTCTATATTTCATGATTAAATATACCCTTTTTCTGTAAATAAACTATTTAACTGTCTGCGTTTAAAGTTACGCAGTGATTGATTAAAGGAAAGTTTAAATATGGAATATTAGCACTTGGAGAAATTACTGTGTAGACAATTACGAGACGCACGGGAGGGATTGGAAATGGATTGAACATGGGTGAAAGTGTGGTGCATTTGTGTCTGAGGTAGATTGTTGACACCGGAGCCATATCGGAACGACGTTAGCCGGAGAGTGAATTTGGGAGTCGAAGTGCTCGTCGGGAACTGCGGTATTGCCTGCGGTCAAAAGCATTTTTTTATAGGTCCCATTCAAGATGTTTTCGTTATGATTTAAGTTTCGGCTCCATCGAAGTGAATTGATCCCCTTTATATTTTAGGCGGGTGATGTAAAGTAGAGAAACCATTCGATGAATTAGATTGGAACCATATCAAGTATACATCGATTCACTAAAAGGTTTGCGCTGCCAATACGGTTCGACATTGAATCATTTCAAATTGTGTGGCCTGGTTTAAGATCAAAATTGATACTCGTGTGTAAATCAAAAGCTGCAGTTCTTAAATTCTCTTTTGTATCAACAGTGTTAGGCAGTAGTCATTCAATCAATGGAATCGCTGCACACAGTTCTGTTCACGCATACACGATGCTCGTTTAAACGCATGGACATCGTCGTCATCAAGCCTCAGACGATGTTCCTTGCAGCACCAAAACGCGCTCCGTATATTCAAGTGGACGGGGCCTCTCGCGTTGAAAATTAATTTCCGAAATTTCTCTATCACCTATCTCGGTGACCAATGAATTTCTTCATCCAGGTTTTTCATTTCGCAGTCCGTCCTTAAAGGGAATAGGTTAAGGGCAATTATTATGCGCGATCCAGCGATAGAACCCGCGCCGGAAAGAATCGATACGGATTAGGTCGGAATAGAATCGGAACCAATAGGGGTTGTAGAACTAAAATGGGATTGAAGCTATTTGTTCAGAATCCGGGGCCTGTGTTAAAATCGTTATTTCGATTGGATTCGTTGGAGAGGTGGGCGTTAACTCGCCTGAAGCTGATGGGAAAGCATTAGCGGAAGGAGGAAATTGACTTCTCTGTTCAAGTCTCACGACTTGATTGTTGCGCTTTATGAACTTCCTTTTCTCTCGGGTGTATATACTCATCGTTGGGTCTTGATCGATCACTGTTGAAGTCTCACAGTCTGTAATGTCATTCACACTGTTTTACCGCAACGGCCGTTTGATAAAACTGTGTTCGGTAGCATGTCGGCTGGCCCAATATATAAGCGAGTGGTGTTTTATTTACAAATAGCATCAAGCCATGAGCAAGATATACGAGCCCGGCGCATGAGGCGCGAAAAACCAAGCGCCACTCATTTCATTCTCCCCGCAAGTGTGCTAAACGCGCGCTCTCAAAAATAACAACACGTGAGTGACCCAATGTTTGGGGTTGGGGGGGGGGAAGAGGGGAGGTCGGTGAGAGAAGGGAGGGAACCAGAGCTTCAGCTGAATTCCAAGGGAACTCTTTTCTCTTCTTTTTCTTCAGCTACGTATATCTTTACCAAGACAAGTAATCGAGCCTCCCCTGCCGTTGTGTTTCCGCTGATTTTTATTTAAGGCACATTTTTATTACATGATGTTACACGCGATGACAAGAATTTTAGTTTTCGGTCCAAGTGGCGAAATTATAATCAAATGTATTAATCATATAAGGAGATGCCCTCTGAGGAAAACCATGAGTATCCAAGTTACGCAACACCGTATGAGAAATTTAAACTATTTAGCTTATGGTGTACTTATGGTTTATAGATCATGAGTGAACAACATTTAACCTTTAAGTTTAAAGGAAAAGATGAAAATGAGAAGAATACAGACAGAAGCGGCCGTATATGGGAGGAGATATTTGGAAGAGGATAGAAAAGGATTGATAGGAATGCCATCGATGGAAGAAATGATTGTGAACAGAATAGCGTGAGTTAAGAAAGTTTTGGGAAAGGTAGCCAATGTGATATGGTAGCCAATTGTCAAAACGAGTCACAGTTTATCAAAACAAGAAGTTACTAGTACCAATAATCCATATCAAAATATGGATAAAGAGCCTAAAGGTTTGTGATGTATAAATCAAGAGAAAAGAATTTGGAAACGATAGAAAAAGCACTACAGGATGCTAAGATGTTTTGGAAGAATCGCATTATTAACGGGGAAGTTTTATAGGGTAAGAGAGAAAAGAACACTAAGGAAACAATTTGAAAAATGGAGCGGGAATCGGAAAAATAAATTGTGACAAAAGAGTTCTTCGAAAAAATTTACTGAGTATTAAATGGACGCGATAATAAAATATGGAACCAGCCACAAATTGTTTGATTTCGTGATTTTTAATGTTCTAGTGTTTTAATGTGTAGTGTGTTTTATAAAACTGAAACTCCCTCTATGTTTAACGTGCTTCTTAAGGAGATGTGGACACTAAATGTAATATGTACATCGATCATTTGTTAAGATAAGCTCTAGATTCAAAACTTGATTTTATTGTTTGTTTCATATTTAATAATTAGTAAATCTGGGAACAACCTGATTAAATAAAAGACTTGAGAGCAGGTAAATTTGAAACAAATTGCATAATCAAACAAGTTAGTTCTAGGAATTGAATATATTTGCTTTATGAGGTCTCAAACGGCCGGAGTTAGTTTTTAAGGATGGGCCAGTTTTGATGCTTACTACGTTGAATTCCTTTGTCGTCTTAATTTCATTTGATAACTATAAATATCTAGTATATTTAGCTGAGACCTACGTTTAAATGTATCTTTAGAGAGCGTAAAATGTATCCGTTTTGTAGTCAACTGCTATCGTGGCGTGATATATTGACGATGTTCAGGGTGCATTTTTGACGATACCTAATTTTAGTAATGTTCCTGGCTATAGTCAACGTAAGATTTATGGCACCCGACTTAGCTATGAAAACGCATACTGATGATGAGAGTAAACCGGCCTGCGTGTACGTAACTAAAGCATTACGAATTAAATAAAACATTTGCTACAAATTGCTCCCTAAAATAAAAGGGCCGAAGTACTATGAAGTGAGATTTGGTTTTTAATAAAGGTGAGGTGAACTTTGTTTTTTTTTTAAAGAAAGGTGAGGTGAAATTTGTTTTTAAAACTTATTTAATGATTTGCCATGTAAAAAATCGCCCTGAATGCTATTTTTAACGAAATTTCGCGTAAGAATTAATATTAGAAGACTTTTTTTTTATATTTGAAGAGCACTAGAGGTTTATTTGCAAAATGAAAAAAAAATCATGGGCATCAATTGATCTTCAGAAAAAAGTCAACATTTTGCAACATGCATACTACTTGTTCCATGGCCGCAGGTATTAAACGCAGAGTACAAGCAAGCATAATGTGGTTGTACAAAGCGGAAGCTTCGTGTTTGCATTGTCGTATGTCTTGTAAAAATTTCTTGGTTTTAGCATCCGACAATGCGAATGCGGCCATTAATTAAAAAAAGTATGGTTAAATTCTTAATTCTAAGAATTAAAATCCAGTAACTTCCATTTTTTCCCCTGTCTGACTGATCTCCCGGAAGGCCATAGAAGATACTTTTTAAGCTATATCTGAACTAGGGAGCGTATTAAGCAATTGATTAAATAAATTAGAGTTGGGTTTCGAGTTCTCACTAATAAAAACTAAGTTCTGATGATTCATGCAATGAAAATTACCATATAAGGCGTATAATGTAATATTTTTCGATGCATAGAAATTTCCAAAGGGATGTAATATCTTCAGTTTTTCTATTAATTCACTTTCTAATTTAACATTTTTTTAGTCATAAAATTGCCTGAAACTTCTTTGGAGAAAGTCGAGGAATACGTAATTAAGGTTAGAAGCCAGGCTATTAATTATAGTTCTCTGAAATCTTAGTTAATTAACTTTCTGTATATTATGAGGATTTCATTTAAAGAGATACCATTTTTAGAATGGATGCACAGTGAACGAAATTACAATCGGATTGATGAAAATGATTGTTTCTGATTGAAATATTGAACCTCAATAGGTGCGTACTCTAGGCATAAAACATATCCTTCCTCCTTAGTTATATATGTTTCAGATGCTGAAATCAAGTTTGGATCAGATTCATCTGATGCCGTCTTTAGAAATATTGTTAAATCAAGCAGCGAGAAAATATTTTGATTTGCGCCGATGTCGGAGAAAATCTTAATTCTGTTGGAACCCCATTATAGATGGGAAGTTGTCTCATTGAAATTTTGAAAAAAGTTAATTTTTAACGATTTGGCAGCGAAAGAGAAATTTAATTAGTATGAATATCCAAATTATATGCAGAAATAAAATGGTTCAATCATAACGTGCATCCAACTCATAAATTTCCCAGTATAGCTTTTTTTTGAATTCCTTGTAGCAATAATGGCAGTGATACTAGTAGTAATTATGTTAGAATAAGTGTTAGCTGTATTTATTTGTGGCAGCAGTGGTAGGTAATGATTTTACCTTGCATGCATTTAAATTAAATTTTCTGTATCCTCGTATTTGTGCATGAAATAGCATGAATCACATTCGTACAATATTGTCATCGCGCTATTGCATCAAGGAATAGCTCCTCTAGGATTTTTCTGGTCTTCTAAAGAGCAGCACTCATACGGAATCGCCTCCTTAGCCACTAATGACCTCGAAAGACTATGAAAAGGATAACCTTAGAGAACTCCCGCTCCTTTGATCTTAATTCATTTTTTATTGGTTAAAGTTGACACAGTAGCGGAGTCTTCAAATTGACGGTTTGAAGAAGAGACCTTCTTCTTCCGTAAGTATGGAGAAGAATTTTTGAGAAGACGTCTGTTCCTCAAGGGGAACAGATGTACTATACCAGGTAGCATGTCATGTCTTGTGAGAGAGTTAGTACGGGTAATTATTGTTACAAAATCTCTTGTAATGAAATATCTTCAAATCTTGGTTTAATATGAGGTGAAAAATAACATTGATTTTAGGAGTGAAAGCGTTTTGATTGATACTGTAAGCTTTATATATTAAAAAGTATCAAAAAACCGCGTACACACAGAACCAAAGCAGACAATATTTATGCTGTTTTACAATGCATCCTATAAACCGACTATAACTACCTCCTATAACTACATCCTATAACTACGACTTCATACCGCGAGCAAATGACTCATCTAAGAATAAAACTTTAATTTTATGATAACATTAATATATATTCGTACATAAAGTTCTCTTTCATGTGTTTTCGCCCAACCGTTGATTTAATCAAAACATTCAAGAAAAATGTAGAACAAATTAGGGAATACGTTTAACGTGAAAGAGGAATTTTTTATTTTTGGTACATCAGGAAATTATGCCCCAGATGCAAAATAAAATAAAAGCTGGAGTACTTTGGAGTACATTGGAGTACTCTGGGAATATGAAAATATTCACAGCTGGAATAGGATTTAGGCGTTCTGTGGAGGATGTTGTAATGCTCTGCCATTTACCATACCATTGTGTTAGATTATTTAATATATGGTATACATTATGTGCATGTGAAGTTAGTGCATATATTTTTGGAGAAATCCTTTAAAAATATTTAATGAATACATTTTATTTTTTGTGACACAGATGCAACCCAGTAACAAGAAAGTTTCAATATAAAAATTAGGATACTTTGGCTGTAATTTTTAGTGTTAATATGAAATGGAAATTACCTGTCCCATGACACGAAATCACACATTAGGCCTCAATGTAAATCTGTGGATGTTTACATAGAGGTTGTTTACGTTTTAGTCTGGAATTCCTCTAAAAGTGAAAAGTCAATTAATATACAAAATATTTTTGTTCTCTATTTTGGTATAAGTGCTTCACATTCTGAACCATGAAAATCTCAGAGAAGATAATAAAGAATTAAAAAAATGACAATGCGACGGAAGATCATGAAATGTAAAATCTATTAGCTTAAAATCCTTAATCGTTTAACTTTGACGATGAGGAGAAGTTTATCACAAATGCCAGCCGGTAATGAATTCTGTCAATTCATAAATCCTTACGTTTTGGGAAATATTTGGTAACGGAAAGTAATCCTGAGCAAGATGGAATTTTGGGTGGGCGTAAACGCGACTGTTTTGTGGCTGCGTCGTTTCACAGATTTTTCTAATCCTTATTCATTGACAGAGTACCTAATTTATAAAATCTTCGAGGAAAAAATACGGTCATCGACAAATAAAACAGAAATAGAAAATCTACAGAGGAAGAATTAACTCTTAGAAATTACGAGGAAGCTTCGAAACCCCAGTCTATCTTCAGCAGAAGGAGAGAAGAGTAGACGAGCATTTGGTGAGGATTCAGGGGAGGGGGGTTTGGGAGGGGAGAAGAGTGTGTTTGTGGATAGGGTTATAAAACGGTCAACGGTACCGATAGTGTTTAGATGGGGGCGGAGATTCAAATAGGGACTTTGGAACGTCCTGGTTAGGCAGATGTATACGAACTTCGTGTGAGTACGAACTTCCATGTGCGAGGCGCGGAGCAGTAAGGCCTTGCCAGGATTGGGAGGCAGAGTGTTTCAACGTGAAGGAGGGTGCAAATGGAAATGGGAAGGAAGGAAAAAACGCAGGTTATTAACTCGTATCCTAAAGGGACGACAAATTAATCGTTGCAGGAGGACGGAAGTTGTATCCGGAAGCCATGGATAACATATTTTGATGTGCGATTACCATTTAGGTTGATGTGCAGTGCGATGCGTGTTATTGAAGAGGGCAGGGGCTGAGAGAAATGGGGAGGGGAAACTTCGATCGTGGATGCTGAAATGAATGTGCGGCGGGGGGGCGGGGACGGTCAGAGGAGGGTGCGTGGAGTGTCGCTGGTGGTCTAGGTCGTGCTGATGAAACTCTTGAGGGCCGTTGGGGGCTGCGGAACCTCCCTGAGGGACATTGATGAAGTAGGTTGGCGTGGATCTGTCGTTTCCAATAATTGGAAATAGATTGCGGGGAATCTAATAAATATATTCAACCCAGATATAAGGAAAAGGGGTAGATATACAGATAAAAGACAAGACACAATGTTGTAGGGAAGGTAGAAGTGTACAGATCACAAGCGGAAAACAGTTCCCTTAACCACAGACCGACTTTCTGGTCGATGCTTTAGCAATTAAGCCATTTATTTAAAAATGAGTATGTATAAGGATCTTGTTAGTCAAGTGGTTAGAGCACTGGGTCACTGACTGGAGGTCACAAGTTGGTTTCCAGAGGACGCCTCTGGGAATCATCAGCTTCACTCAAGCTGTGCCATTTTTCGGGTACCATTTCTTCCTGGGAGCACCATGGCACTGTCCTCTCCTACTCTGACGTGTGATTTTCACACATTTCACACATTTTCACACTCCGTTGGACTAAGCATTGGGTGGGTTCTATCCTTACCCATTAAACAAATCCTGGGGTTAATAAGTGTGGTTCGGTGGATATGTGAATCCATTCATATCCTCTCCTTCTTCCACATAGTTTTACACATATTTACAAATATTATATATATATATATATATATGTATACGGACAACCATATATTACCCTCCATGTCGAGAATTCCTCTTATTTGATGCCGTGTCAAAATGAAATCGACCATGAATAGATATGAAATCGTGAAGAAAATGTATGAAATATTTATTCATTTAAGGAGGTCATATTGCACGCTACTTTTAATTTTTTGCCATAGGGATCTGTACCACAGTGGATGGTGGTTGCAGTAGAAGCTAAAGGGGCCGATTCTTGCGACGTTCTTATTTCTTATCTTCACGACCAATATCTTTTGGCAGAGATCCGTCATCCGCAATGCTGCGGCAATCCTTTACAATGGAGCACTTTCTCTCTCTCTCTCTCTTTCTCCCTTTTTTGGCTTCCGCTTTCGGCCTCACACTTCTTCTCTTCTGGAATCACACCCAAAGATCCCAGACGGCCGCCTTTTAGGATGATCGTCTCCTTCGTCGCGACACTCTTTGTATTAAATTCAAAGTTTTATACGTGACGTTGTATAAAAGGCTGCTCGCTTAAATGTTAAGTAGACACGTACGATGCTGCTCTCTTAATTATTTTTGCACATACGAAGGGAGTCCAGTTTACTCATGGCTGTGAAGTTACGTGTGTGCTGAAATGTGAGTCTTGTTTGCGAGAAATGAATTAGTGGACGGACACTATCTGGGTCTTAACTATCCCTGCGCTCTCTTAAACTAAGAAAAAATATTTCCCAAGTGGTACGGAATGCGTCATTCTTAAATTTCTGAGTTTTTATTCATTTAGCCGGGGCATCGTTAAACTCATTCGCGGAAAAATATACTAAGGAGCGAACAGTACCTCTTTGTTGACCTTATCGTGTAACTTCTCCTATAATTTATTCATTTCTTGCATATTTTTTTATGCATGTTGATTGTACAGGAATACATACGTTCAAGGAAATGAGGCACTAACTTAATTTTCATTGCTCTTTTTACACTAAGAGATCGTGTCTGCTCCAGATTTTTATGACAACACCAGCTTATTTATGAACCTCATTTGTGTAATTTTTATTTACGAGGACGGGGTTCAAATATCACTAACATTTTACCTAGATCCATGTAGCACCGTTATGAAACCCCCTAACCCTTCGGCATCCAACCATATTTCAGGGCTATTCAGTATGCTCATGGCATTCGGCCATCAAATGAAAAAGAATCAGGGAAAATAAAGCCATTTAGGTGCATATTTACCCTTCAAATTTAATGCAAATGAAATATCCTGCGGCTATCGGGGATCAAACTGGGCTCCTTGAAGTAAAACTGGATGTCTAGACGCACGAAACTGTACATTAGCATTTAAATCAGAAAAAAATGTAACCCAACATGAGTGCTACGCGAATATCACGAAGTAATGCCTTTCTGTGTATTAAATTAATGATGCACATATAAAAACCTCTCACAGAGTGTATATGCCATTCCGCGGCGATCGAGAGGTCCATATTTTATTGTCTTCTTTGAAATTGGTAACTTTTGCGTTAGGTATCCCGCGGGGCTTTAGAACATATTCAAATATGTCCTTTCTCGATCAAATTTGGGAATCACTACCCTAGGAAAATATCTTAATCTTATCATAATGAAGATGATAATCAAACAGGCCTGTTTGTGGATCCCTAGGAAAGCGATGGGAGTATATCTGCCTGTGATATCGGAACCATATTCCACGCTCATTTTTAGGATAACTATTGTAAAAATATTTCAAATCAAAATTTAAAAAAATAGTTAGTAATATTTTCGGGAAATTTATAGTTGTTTTATTAGTGCTTTTCGAATATGAAGAGCTTTAATCCCAATATTTTCCGAACAATAGCCGCTGTTCTGGGTGAGTCTAGTCTAAAAAGCCAGCCGTTCCACAATGAAATGGCATCAGGCGGTTATTAAATTCCATCTCCCAAGTGTTTCTTGAACTTCTTTCTGTGGAGTCCCTTATCGGTGAATTCCGTTATTGAAGTCTAAAGAAGATCGAGGGATTATATGAAATGCATAGGGTAGCAACGAAATTATTACCATTTTAAATTACTGCGTTCAACTGAACAATGCTATTTCATCTTGCAATGGGTGATAATATTTCTCTATGGATGGATCAGCCCCTTCGCTGTTGTCATTGGCTAAGAAAAAGCCACCTTTCTCCTTTTATCATCAGTTCTATGCCACTGTGAAAAAGGCGATGGTACGAGGATTCATTTTGAAGAGCGTGATTGAGATTTCAAAAGAAGGACCTAAGTTTTATCCTCCCCGGATCCTCATTCCTTCGGAATATAGGAAAAGCCGAGTGGCACTCGGGAGACAAGGGGATCCGAGGCAGCGGAACTAAAGAGCGGCACTTTGTCACCCGTGGGAAATTTACAAGTTGCATGCATGCTGCTGCAAAGATTGCCCTGAAGAGTAATTTTATTTAGTGAGTAGGTAATGCATGATTTCCTAGGCCTTGACTAATGAAGGGAATTTAATTTGGTTTTAAATATAATGTACTTGCTAATTTTATTTTCGCTTTTTAAATATGATATGCACGCTATATTTCTCTTTCCTCTTTAGAAATATTAATTTGATTTAATGTTTATTTAACCCATGTTTATTTTAAGCAATCCATTGTAATATAATAAATAAGTTGATGGCATTGATACCAATTACATTTTCTTAAAGCTGCCAGTTGGAGACTAGTATCATGATTTTCTCGTTCAACTATTTATTAAGATTAATTAAATAGCATTTAAATCTGATTAAGTGCTGCCGCTTGCTTTACAATTATAGAATGCATCAGAATCAAACATAACATTATTACGTCGCATCGAAATTGTTGGAGAATCATTGAAAACATTGATTAAAGATAGCCCCCTTAATTTATCCAGATATTTGCGAATGAATGTTAAAGGGATGTGTTGAAAAAAAAAATAGAACAACTCTATGTACTTTTCTGTGGTCCCAGCCACTTTCATCAATGTGAGCATGTTACGGGGTACATATATTTTGAAGAGTTTACAGTCCTACTCTGGTTAAGGTGGCTTTTACCATTGGAGATTACCAAAAAACATTTTGAAAATCTTTGTTTTTCTATATGCATTAACCTGTAAATCACCGTCACTTTAAAGAACTGAGCCCCGGCAACCAAAAATATATACCAGTATTAGTGAAGAAAGGTTGGAAAAAATTAAAAAAAGAAATACATTTAGAGGCAATAACAGACAATAGACAAAAAGACAATGAAAGACATGGCACGGGCGGCGAGTTAGGAAATGGAATGAAGAATCATTGACTGGATTGACAAATAATGAGTATTAGGACGCTGTAGAAAAAATCATGAATGAGGGAAAAGAGCTGAGCACTATTGAGGAAAAATGAAAATATATGTGTCAAAAAAGTGATGTCAAAGACAGCAATAGAAACCATAGGAACTGTAAATGTTAAAAGGACAAAGAAACCATGGATCATGGATGAAATGATCAGAAAGATAGATGAATGAAGGGAATGGAAGGATGTAAATACAGAGCTAGGCAGAGGATATGGAAATTTGCAGAGAAAGTGTGAAATTGGTGCGCTATACGAGAAGGTTAAAACACTATCGTGAAGTAAAAAGAAAAAATATGTGTTAACAGTTATAGATAAGGCAGGTAAGATAATAGTTGATGCAGAAAAGATCCAAAAGAGATGGAAGGAATATATATAAACATTTTATGGTCAAGAAATTAGGCCAACAAGGTTAGACATAGAAAAGGAAATATGACGTAGAGGAAGATAGTGTAGGTCCAGGCTCACTCGACGATGAGATAGAAAGAGCATTAAGGGAGATGAAATCAAATAAGGCCGTGGGGGTAGACAACATTCCTGTGGAACTATTGAAATGTTTAGGAAAAAGTGGGAAGAAGACTCTATATGGACTGATTCGTAGTATCTATGAGGAAAGAATCTGGCCGGAATTTTTTTGTGAGATCAGTGTTAGTTCCTATTCCGAAAAAGGTAAAGGCTATATCATGTGAGGACTACAGAACAATAAGTTTGATATCACGCGCAGCTAAAGTTGTTCTCGGGGTCATCGACAAAAGGATAGAGAGTAGGGGAAATGATTACTTAGGGGATGATCAGTTTTGGTTTAGGAAGGGGAGAGGCACGAGGCAAAGGTGACGTCATTGCAGTAATGAGATCACTAATCGAGAGGAATATAGAATACAATCAGAACGTATTTGCCTGTTTCGTAGATTTCAAAAAGGCGTTTGATAGAGTGAATTGGGAAAAATTAATACCATTATTGCAGAAAATAGGGATGGGTGGGCGGGACAGGAGACTGATAAATAGGAGGGCAAAACTAGATCATTTGGAACAGTTTACAAATATAGAAATTGTTTTGGATTAAACTGGTCAAAGTAGTAGGAACGTAAGGCTAAGAAGCTTTCAAAAGGAGGAAATCGAGGACAGGGACATTGAGAAGGGATGTTAGGAAAAGGGTAGTCAAAATTTTGTTATGGAGCATAGTTATGTACGGCGCGAAAACATGGTCATTAAAACAGGATGATAAACGTAGATTTGACGTTTTTGAAATGTAAGTGGGGAAAATGATGGAGAAGGTGAAATTGACCGAAAGAAAAACAAATGATGAAGTACTACATATAGTGTACGAGGAGAGGGGTTTGTTGGGAGAAATCCTAAGGAGGCAGGAAAAATGGATGAAGGGTATATCGGAAGTGGGATGTTGAAGACTGTGATAGAGGGGAGAATGTTAAGCAAACGAGGAAAGGGCAGAAATAGAGTAAGGGTTTTAGATGGGGTGAAGGGAGGAAGTACACAGAGATGAAGAGGGACTTGTTTTAGAGTAGGATTTTGCGTTGTGTTTTGTTAGGAGTAACAACATATTTATTTGGTTGTTGTGTCCATCCAAACCTACCTCAACCGGTAGATTACCTAATAATAATAATAAAATAATTTTTATATTTATAAACTTTGATTAAAACATTTATACGCAGGGGAACAGAGAAAGGACCCTCACATATTTAATTGACGTTTCAACGGCACGGCCGTCATCATCAGAATGCCGCTCTCGGGGGAAGAGCGGAAACGATGCGTGTGAGTGGGTGGTGAGGGGAGAGCGGTATTGGACGAATAGGAAATGGACAAATGGGTGAGAAGGGATGTGTAGGCGGCTACATAATTGTTTCAGTGTGCTGAGTTAATCACGGGAGGTTTAAATGATGACTGAAGCACCCAAATATGCGCCATCTCACAGGTTCTCATCTCAATACTGCTTGCAAACTCAGGAAGGGTTTCAATCACCGAAATAGCGAAGCAGTCATCAAAAGATTGGTCGTGCGAAGCAGTGTGGGTAGAGATGGGACAACTAAGGAAGATGTGTGATCCAATAGACGCCTACACATCCCCTCTCACCCATTTTCCATTTCCTATTCGTCTCTTACCTCTCCCCCCTCAACCCCCCACACATATCCTCTCTGTTCTTCCCCGAGAAAGACATACTGATGATGACGGCCGTGCCGTCGAAACGTCGACCAGATATGTGAGTGTCCTTTCTCTGTATTTCTGTGTCAATGCTTTAATCAAAGTTTATATATGTTTATATATACACATATACATATGCGTCGTCGCTGAAGAACGTTCCTTTTCGAAGATATACATAAGCAACCAAGTACTCTTTTTATGTCAACCCCTCTTTAGTGCCCCAAATGACGTCAGGTATATATTATATTTCCACCAAATGTAATTTTTGCTGCCAGTTGATTATACGATTCGAAAATAACTGTGAACGGAATTATGATTGTAAATCTACTTGATTCTCCGTATATTTTCCCACATATTTTGGTAGATCAAATAATGGAAGTTGTGCTACGATTATCTACTAGGGTGCCACAAGGAGAGTGTGAGAGAGAGAGGAAGAGAGAGAGAGTTCTTCAAATGCAGTCCTTGGTCTCATTGAGAGGACTGAGGGACCCTCGGCGTCTCCCATCGACGAGTGGGCTAATGCTGACGCCGGGGATTCTCTCTACCGTACCCTCCCCTCCCTTTATACGGCCTCCTTCCCCGCACTCCTCTCCATCCCGCTTGATCTCTAAATTCCCGCCCACCATCAGCTTAACCGCTCCGCCCCTCTCCAGTGTCCCAAATGACGTCAGGTGCGCCGGCCGCCTCTTCTCATAACGGCTATCACCATCTTATCTCCTACTCTCCTCTTCACGCCCATCTCAACAATCCTCCTTGCGCGAAAATAATATATTTCTCGGTCATTGTGCCGGCGATATGTCTTGATAGTCGTGGCCGATGATGAAATCGTGGGCGAAAAATGCCTAGGATTCCTATTTCTATAGTGCTCACTCTCAGGGATTTGTCTCCGGAGCGGGAGAAGTGAGGTGATTTGGCCATAATCGGAGTCTTGGAGGAAACTCCACGCTAATAGTGCGTTGGTCTCAATGTTCGTAGGGAAGTGATGTCGGGGTCAAACCCGGTCGGCTCAAGTCTGATTGCCCCAAAGCGTGCGTTGCGTCTTACCATTTTTCTTTCTGAAAGCAGGTCGTGAGGCGGGTATCTCATTGGTCATCGGGTGCTCGTCCAGGATCCATAGCCAATGATGAAATAGATACTAAGAATTTATTTGGAAGAAAATGAACTAAAAATGGATATTAGCTTGCTTACGGAATGTATGATGAAAATCTCTTAGAGATTTTCATCATACATTTCGATATCGAAGATAAAATACATTTTTACAGATGACTCCTACGAGCTCCGGCATACATGCATTAGAATGGATTCAGTGCTAACCGTCCTTGGTGGTGGTAAACGTTTTCTCCGACTTACCCATCAGTCGCAGGTTCCATTCTCGCCAGGTTGGGTCTTCCTCCGCCTAGGGCCAGGGTGTTGGCGCTTGTCTTTAAAATACAACGGTTAAAGGCTAACTCACATTTTTGGGTTATCTTTGAATATTTAAATGTACACCTCCATGATGATGAGATCATTGTCTCAATGTTCCTATTATTTGTGTTTAATTCAAACCAAAGGTAAACAATGAGCCTGGTAAAAGAGGAATAATGCCCCGGGTACAATTTAGAGAGATTCTAAAAATATTAAGCAGAGGCTGGAAGTAATGAGACGGAAAAGTATTTCTGAAATATGGCTTTCCCATTTTGAAAAATGGATACGGAATGGCATTGGCATACTTCATCATTGTATTTTGTATGCTGTGTGGCTCGCATCTTGCTGCGTCACCCGACGAAAAATAAGGGAACTCAGGCTTATGGAAATTAAAAAAAGATAACGATGAAAATTACTTTCAGTCATAGAATTACCTCTTAGAGTGTCTGTGATATTTCTCAGTCGAGCGTAGAGCCGCGTATACTCACCAAGGAGTCCCTGGTATACTCGCCCTTGTATGGAGTCAAATCGAAGTGTTTCATTACGAAGCTAAACTCTCGTGATGACGGGAAACAGGGCGCAGATACGGGAAGAGGAATGAATGAACGTGTCTGCTGCCAGAGTCGAGCTCATACCATCCTTACCCATCCTATTTATTTTTAAATGAATACCTTTCGTATGTCAATCTAATGCCATGGTGAGTTGGTTTGCTGAGCGTACTTAATGTCTAAGAATTTACGTCAGAATACATATAAGATATGACAGAACAACTTTGAAGCGACGATTTCGTTGCCATGTTACAGCGAATTCAGAGTTTATTTTACAAATAATTATGTATACTTTTCATTAAACAGGGCCCCGCCCTTGCTAGCTACAAGCCAACATTAAAATCTTTGTGGTTCACATGCGGAGAGTCCTGAATTGGCATTAAAAATATGAAACAACTTGTTCCAGAATCGAACATGCGCTTCCTGGTTTAGGCCCGCGTAAGATTTTCAAAAGGAATTAGTTTTTCGTTTTAGTATGGGTATTAAATACTTCCACGAAGTGAAGCCTGAATCAATTGACTCTATGGAATTTGTCTTGTTTGACAAGAAGAATAGAAAAAAATCATTGTATGAATGGTGTCAGACGTGATATGATTAAAGAAGTGGATGCTTTTGTGTAACTTTAATGTTTGCGAAAGATGGTGGGATGGATGAAGAAATTAAGAGGCGTGGGAATGCCGGCAAGAAGGTTGTCAATAGCATGTGGATTATATAGACGATGTTAAGCTAATCTAGCCAAAAATGACTGCTTATAAATGTGTACTCTATGCAGAAAGATATCTTATAAATTCGTTGGGTATGGAGTTCCTGAGTAGAGTCAGTAGTAAAAATAGAAAAGACAGGGTGAAGGGTTTGTGAGTTACGATAGAATACGTAAAATAGAACTCTCCAATATGAGGAAAAAAACGTAAGAAATTTTACAGTAACCTTTTCGTTATACTGAGGAATGAGAGTAAATCACCAAAAATATATATGATAGATAATCTGAAGCAGTTTATGTGGACCTTCTGACCGAGAAATTAATGCCGGGATCTTTTTGAAGTAATCCTGAAAGGAACGAATATTAAGAATCTCAGGTACAGAAGAACATACATGAAACAATATTTGAATGTGTGAAGTGAAAATATAAATGAGAAGTGAATAATAATATGAGAAGTGAAAAAGAATGCAAGGATACCATCGGTTCCTTGATATGGAAAATATTGTTAAATGGACAGAAGATCTTTACGAAACTTAAAATCAAACTTTTATTCAATTTACCTACCTCTAACGAGAGTGGTTTTGAGAGTATGTATATAAGTTGTACTTAAGGCTGTCATTTTAGAATTGTCTACTTTTGGTTTTGAGAATCTCAAGGTTAATTGATTTTATAATAGCATGAACAAGATCCTAAAATTAATGATGGCGAAAGCGTTATCATTAATTTTAGGTTCTTGGTTGAAGGCAGAAGCCAGGATTACAAACAACTGAACTGAATTATTTTACGGGTAACTTAACGAGAAATGCTAAGACACGAATGAAGACCGTGATTTTTTACTGTGAAGACTTCGGTGCCGTGGGTTTTCACCTCCTATCTCGTACTTGATTGATGTATTGTGCAATGAACTGATATAATCATTGAGGTGCGATAAAGTCTGACGGGGGAACGAATTACACGTTTTACAATAATTTCATTGTGTTCATTCATTGTGTTAGCATTTTATACGAATTGATCATTCAAATGGAATAATATAAATGAATGTTCGGTTAATGTTACAAAAATGAGAGTTTAAATGCATAAAGAATAGCAGTATATATGCTTGTATATGGTTGGCACTGATTGCTATCTAAACTCCCTGTTACAACTCTTAAAACCTTATTCCTCGAGAACTCGAAAATAGTAACAAGCTGCAGAAAGCTCTTTTTATATTTCATTTATTTTTTCTAGTGAAAGTTTTCATTCACAAATACTTTTTCATTTACAAAAATGCTAATAGAATATAAAAATGGAATAGTAATTAAGAAATATTATTTTGCGTCAGCAATATAATTAAAAATATCCATTATAGTTTCAACTCTACAACACCCCATATCTCATCGCTCCTCGACTTTGCCTTTATGGAACTCGGTACGAAACATATTGGTATTGAAAAAAGCGGGGAACAATCTACGAAACAGGAAACAGAAAGAGCAATTCTATTTTATAATTGGTAAATCATATAGGTCGCAATTCCACGACGCACGCTGCGTCGTTAGTCGCCAGCAGATTTTTCAAAATTTGGAAACCATTTACTCAGAGAAACTTAGGGAAACCCTTTTCCACGTGAATGCATGTTCTCTAATCCCCTAGAATTTCTTGATAGAGCTCATCATAGCACTCGCGTCCTCACATTCACTTGATGTGCCTGTTTATTCATTTTTCTAGCCGTTTTACTAACTGAGATTTTTCCGCGAGACAGGCTTCTTGAAAAGCAAACTTTCCAACCTAGCGCTTGTCGGGAAACGAAGAGCCGGAAAATTTCTGCTAAGTGTGAAAAAATATTTTTATTCACACATTTTGACTCAGTCTTGTTGAAGAAATACTTTATCTGATTTGATTAAGTCGTGTATTCTCTGGTTAAACTTGTTGACTCGACTAACTAACTTCTAACGGGAATACCTTTTCCTACCCAACGCGGTATTAAACAATAAGACTACAATTACGACAATGTACGCTGAACCTCTCGAACGTTATTTTATTAGAAGGATTTGCCAAGCGAAACGTCGTTCAAAGAAAATTTTATTTCACATAGAAAATGCTGGCTCATATCACCACTTCTCTCGTAGCTGACAACTGGATCTCTGTTGATTTCGCATGCTAACCAACTTACTCGAATGGTAGTGAGTTAAAATTTTTTCATTTATTTCGAGTCGTGTCATCATATCATATTTCAACTCGATTATCAAGTTTGGCAGCATTGCTAAATCTGCGGGTTAACATCATGCTGTTATGTATTTTGTAATTTTTAATGTATCTTTCATGTACGACTCGTAACTAAAGAACTATTAAACATTATGTAAATAATAATGTATGATTAACTTTAAAAAGAGCGTACTGTCTAACGGAAATGTAATAATTTTAAACTTCCGGACATTTTTTGAATGTAACTTGCATGTCTCATGCCTAGATTTTATACGGATAACTCAAGAGATAGACAAAGAGAGATAAAAAGATTTTTTTTCGAAAGAGAGAAACTATATTATTTATTTATATATATATATATATATATATATATATATATATATAATATATATATAATTGAGGTAAGAGGATGTAGGGTGGGCATTGATTCTGAAAATACGCATGTTCCTAAGCCTAAGAATCAGTTATATTTGAGTCTCCACTCGAACGCCATTTGGAACATTTATAAGATTTATAAGGTGGTGATCATCAGGTAATCTTGCTACTTTTCCAGTTACTTCGGAAGATATCGCGACAGTTGCTTTAGCTGAATAATCTGCTGCTGTTCACCAAAAAGCATGCCTTTCACAGTGTTAAAATTTATCGCCCTAAAATAATTCCAGCCAAAGAAAAAAATGTTTACAATGTGGAATCCTAAAATTTCCGAATACTATTTTTTTAATATAACTTCAGATTTCATAAATGTTGAGGTGATATTTGTATTGATGTTAGCGTGAATTAATGAGCTAATGCTTAAATAAGGGCAGAATATTTAAATTCATGCTATGATTTATCTTTCCATTAGCGGGTAAGCGACTCTAGCAAAAAACACGGTATTCTTACATTTGTCAGACTTACGTCAAAACATGTGTTTTACGAATTAACGACACTTAGTTTATTGTGGTTTTTTTATTGGAAAAATGAGTAAAAATTAAAATAAACCTTATTTTTTTTAAACTTTGAGAGCATCTAAATATTAAATTTACTTGCGATGATTAACGTCACACCCCTACGTTAATCCTATATAACTGTATTATATACCTTGTAAAAAATAAATTTATGATCCCGGTTCTGGGAACCAACTCCAATGTCCATCCAACCAATTCCATGTTTGTCACAAAAAAATTAATATGTTGCGTCCATCTATGGAGTTTAACTAGTGAAATAAGTAAACATTGCTATAGGAGCTATTGTAACACCAAGAAGTTCTTTTTTATTAATTGCGTTCAAATCCATAATATATGCTTAAATCACTATGTGAATTTTATATATAACATTTGACGAGATATGAGAAATTTGTTTAACAGCTTAAGCAACATTTTCCCCTGGTTTCCATCATATTCTGAAAGTCTCGGAGGTGTTATAATTATTTGTAACGAGGACAGTCACCACTCCAAGATCCAATGCGAAGCAATACAGAATAAATTACTTGAGCTACAATCGTCGCCGAATGCGCATAGTTGTTAAAATTTAAGTCATTTTGATCATAGTGTTCTTTTAGACAAATCCAACGGAAGGCTGGAGGGAGATCTGGGTTAAGTACTAATCTGTTTGAAATACTTCTGGTTGAGCAACAATTGTACGGGAATCCGACTAGCGGTTTTCGGCAGTTGAAAAAGTCATTAGACGCCACATTTATATCGCGGAATCATGAATATTCTCTTAGGGAGAGAGTGTTTAGTACTCCGAGTACAATAGTTATGATAACTCTGAAACAATAGTTTTGATAACTGGTATCCAATGAGGCAATAGTAACCGTTGCAACACATTAAGGAAACGGGTAGGATGGCAAAGATTCCGTCAACCTTGTGGAATTTTGCGTAAAAAACCGTATCTAGATTAGCGGAGAAAAATTGCTGCAATGTTGTGGGCTTTCCCGTGGTTTACATATCTCCTTGTCAAGCAATCTCAAACCAGAGCGGCAAAACGTGCGACAGAGCATGTACAGAAGCATCAGTTTTGGAGGAAGTCGCCATCTGCCATTTTCAAGGACTCATATCCGGGAGGAGAGCAGGTTTTTGCTTCTTGGTGAAAATAAATAAAGTTAGTGAGACCAAGAACATCAATGTATCTTTTCGTATTTCTTCAGTGCGGTTGCGTGAACTAATTTACCCAAGATTGGATGGCTTAGGTAATTTTTTCGATTCGTTTAAATGTGTGAAAAAAGAGTTTAATTCTTTTGGCCCGAAGTGTTAAAATTGTTAGTACCTATTTCATTAATTTGTATACATTTCTCTTCAACCTATAATGGCTATTCAAGAAATGGCTTACAAAGAACCCAGTTGAATTCTTTCGAGTTGCAATCGTTGCCGAATGCGAATAATTGTTAAAATTTAAGCAATTTTGATTATGGTGTTCGTTGAGACAAATTTCTTCGGTGGAAGGTCGGAGGAAAACTCGGGATTAGTACGTCATATAATCTGTTTGAACTAATTCTGGTTGAGCAACGGTTATACGGGAATACGACTGGTTGTTTTCAACAATTGAAGAAGTCATTAAATGTCACATTTATCAGACGAAGTCGTGAGAAAGTCGTCGAAAAGTCGAAAATCCTCTCTTCATCTTAAAAAAAAACATGTAAAAACAGAGTTTAATTCTTTGTCCGAAATTTTAAAATTGTTAGTACCTATTTCATAAAGTTGTATACATATTTATCGAACCTATAACGGCTATTAAATGAAGACAATAACGGCTAATTCAAAGAAGAATCGAAATGAGTGATTTATTGAAATTTTTATATTCCTGCATTCAGAGCTCAAAGGAAAATAAAAAAATCGGACATTTTTTCGAAAAATCCTGTACCTTTTTGGAAAGAAAAGTTTAGTTAATTTAATAAATTATAGCCTTAAAGAGATAAAAACGGGGTCTCCAAGTTTCTTATCTCACTTGTAGACATTTGTTTATGTGAAAAATATTATACGTTAATTCTATATAATGTGTCGCTCAAATAATTTAAACATTTTAAGACGACAAAATAATGTAAATAAATAAAGTGTTTATTTTGGTTATTATTTGAACAAGGAAAGTCATGGAATAGAAAGAAAATCAAATAGATATTTGACATTTTTTTCGTAAACAAGAAACACCGTCATCATGCCGAAATTACTCCGTATTTTTGGAACATGGATGGGGAGATTTTAAATAATAGAATTCTCAATCAAAAATGAATAAAATTTCCAAGGAAAATGTATCGTTTAAAAATAGAAAATTTTTCTGCTCAGTTGTTCTTATAAGACCATAAAAGTGTGAGAAGCGATAGGTTGAAAACTGGGCGGTGGGGTGGGGTCTCCCTTTCTCCTGACGCCGTCTCATTAATCATCATCCTCCCCACTCATTCTCGAAGGACGATATTTTTTCCGCTACCTATTCTTAGATTGCCAAATTGGTTGGGACAAAAATACATTCCAATATTTTTGACAATTATGAGAGCAGAAACTAGGGGGAGGAGACATTTTCCTTCTGTCTTCCCAACATTATACATGTCTCCTGACATCCATGGAATGAAGATCGCTTTAATTTCGTTTGCTGAGCTCACTTTCAACTAGTGCAAACTATCGCCCCAATCAATGATCCTCTACAAAACCCTATTCTGGTTGGATAATTTTTGTTATATTTGCTGCTGAGAATGTTTTTGTTTCCTGGTTAAGGGAGAAAGATTGACGTGTAAGATGCGTAAGCGTAAGAAATGAAAGGAAAGACGGATTCTGTTTCTGAAATATTTTCCTCGAAATTAATTTCAAAGAAATTAACTCTTTCGAGTTCGTTAGTCACTGTTTTAGCATCATTTTAGTCCTTCAGTATCCAGATATGAGTTCCATTTGTGTCACATCAAGTGTGTGTTTTTAGTACTTCGTACAGGTACTGTGTTTATTTACTCTGAGTCACTCTATGCCTCCTCTTTTGACCACGGACATCCTTCCTGGCTTTGTAAAGGCCCCCAATGAGTTTTTCCAACATAAACATCGAAAACAAAATCCGCTTGGGCGATTATGGCGTCAAATTTTGTTGGCCTTTCGATTAACTCTTTCCACTAATTTGCACCAAAACATAAGTCATCCTCTTTTTTTTTTGGGTTTCAATATTCACATTACATTCCTTGGATTTGATAACAGTTTGGACAAAAACTATGATCAGTGAGTTCAAGTAAATTCTAATCTGGGTGAAAATTTTACTTTCGTCTTTAGAGTCTAAGAAGGTTTAGAATCGAATTTTCTCCACCACCTGAATAGTGAAATCTTCAGCGACGGCGACTTTAAGTTGGAAACCAAACGTCACAGTTAAAAAAAATTGAAGTGTCATGAATTGATCATAATGGCTCCATTTCTTCAGCTTCTTTATCTTCCAGCTTCCTCCTGCATCTGGACCGTACTTTGCGCAGTCGTGGATCCCAATCCCAATTCAGTTTACGCATACCAGATTGAAGTGTCTGACATAGCCTGATCAATAATGTCTGTTGGAGTAATTTTTTAATATAAAACGATTGCCAAAACATCTTGGTTTGGGACTAGAGTTTCAACTTTGATGCATTTGATCCATCATCTTAGATAGATATTCTTTATTAAAATTTCTGAGTATTCTTCACTAAAATTGATAAAATGAACTTGTCACAACTGCGACCCATATTATTTGTAAGACGATGAAAAGAAAGCAGAGTTACTTTGGAGCATTTTGGAATTAATCGCTATATTTTTCTGATTATTCTATTATTTCCTCATTTACCCATTAGGTATGTACATCCTAATTAACCTCGCGCAGTTGTTTTCAACGTATTCTTATAAGCAAGAAACGGTGAAGTTTCCTGAGGTCATATTTTCCAGTACAGTGGTATCGAGGGTAGTTCTCAGAGTTTTTACTAGAACTCTCTTTTTTACCTTTATTTTTCGGTTAAGTTTGTCCTGTTTTTATTAAGGAGGAACTTTCATTCTTGAGAGACCAATCGATAGCACCATGGAAACAGGGACCACATGGAAGGTCTGTACAAAAATCATTTATCTGTAGCTCACATTTCTGGGTGTTTGTATACAAGAACATCCGCGCGTTTACGATAATAATATCGGTATTGGTCTTTAATCGAGGATAAAAACGTTATATTCTGTAAAAACGATAAAATAGATGATTATAATAAAGTGACTAAATTAGTAAATATTTTTTTACGATCATTAATACATCAACATCATTGTCATGTTTTTATTGTGGTGTTTAGGATGAAAAGTGTCACAACCCAAGTCTGGGCCATTTTTTCTTCATCTACATTGCATTTTTACCATCCCATTTGATTCGAAAATTGTATTAGTTACCCGTCAAAAAACCTTATTTTGTTTAGTCCAGACTTTCATTCTTCTGGAATCCCTCAAGCTAGTATGTTGATTCACGCAAACAGTTCATCGGTCACCGGATAACAGTATGAACCTATTTCACTTGATTATCATTACTAATTTAAGGGTATAGATGGATTTAATTTAAATTTCCTTCAAATATCACTCACCTGATTTTGACTCTAAATCCCTAAAATCACTTACTCCCCTACCTAACGTCCAACATCGCCAAGGGTCTAGTCATTCTATTGTTTTCCTTGAGCTATGATAATTACTTAGGCCAGAATGAAATGAAGAAATTGTTTTTTGGTGTCAGCTCAAAAGGATAACCCAATCCGGGAATTGAAACAATGATCTCGAGCGTTCTGCATTCCACTAGTTATGACGTATTTTTCATCATTTCAAAACGGTCTCCCATCAGTGTATCCGTTGGCCGTGTTCGCTCATTGTAGGCATCCTTTCCACCATTATGAATGAAGCACCACGGGAACTGAGAGGCAAAAGCGGCAGTTTGCCCTCGGGAATTGAGGAAATCGGTATTGTCGGCTCAACCATGATAATGTCAGTTTTTCATCTTTTGACAGATTTTTTGCCGGTGGAATGTGTGTTTCTGAAGTTCAGTCCATCTGTCTAGCTCTGGGTTCATGCTTCGTGATTTGCACATACATCGTTAAATATTGCCTTTCGGCATTAGGGATTGGATAATGGAAGAGAATATTGCTTTGCTTTTAGATATTGATGAAGTTGGTTCCAATTGAAACCGATGATTCATCTAATAAAAGCTAGAATAAACATCTTGAGCCGTTTAAACACATGTCAATGATGTTTTATAACTCTGTTGATGAATGGAAGTAGGAAATTTAGCGGGTATATTGGAGTTGTATGCACGTTATTTCGGTTCATAGAGCCACCCACACAAATGCTATTGACTCCATCTTCCGCACTGCAATGGAGAAGGCTTTCGTTGCAAAGGCTTTTCTTTACACTTACGTCTACTTAATAGGTGGTGTCCTAACGCAGCCGCCACAAAGGCGTGCTGCGTTAGGGCACCACCCGTAACACTGGGGTTTTGGGGCACCACTCGTAATTAAGAAAGCCACAATTTTATACAATCCACAAAAAAACATGGTATGCATTAATGCAAAAACCCTTACAACCCACGTGCATGCAAAAAATCATACTATCAACTAACATATACATGCACCTAGAAATACCTTATGTCTTTGATATGCTTAATTTTGTTGCAACTTATAAATTAAATGTTTTTAATGCTTATAAAATGACTTCGGTTTTTTACTATTATTATTTCTGATTGTTCGGGGAAAGAATGGGTATTTGTTTTTATGTGTACTGTAATCTATCTCCCTATCTTATCTTTGTGGTCTGATCTACCTAATGCGGGGCCATAATAATTCCTTTATTAATAAAACCTAGTGTGGGGCCATAATGATTCCTTTAGTGTCATCATTAAACTCCTTTGCTCCGAACCTTTCTTAAAGTCTAAGTCTCGCTTGTTCGCTTCTTATCTCCAGTGGCTCCTAGCCTAAATCCCATAAGAGACCTGTCACACCTGTATTCTTAATTTAACAATTTTTAACGAATCTGGCGGGAATTCTCTGGACTTTAGCTAATTCTTTTTGCCAAATTTTCTTCCAACGATCCCAAATACTTGTGGCAAGTTCCAAATGAGGTCTAACTAGAGCAAATAACACCTCTCTGTACCTTTCTTAATATATTTCCCCACCACCCGTTTAATGAAGCCCAGTTTCTTTAAAGCGGATCCGCATATTTTTCTTATATGTGATCCCCATGAAAGGCGTGGTGTTAGAACTACCCCCAAATATTTAACTTGTTTGGCCGTAGTTAGCACTAAACCCTCTAGTCAATAGTTTATGTCCTGTTCGCTAGTTCCTTTTTTCCAAAATTTCTAAACTGCGCATTTGTCTTGCACCAATCCGAGATTGTGGCTAAGTCTCTGGAGAGCAGCTCGCGATCTAGTTGGCTCCTTATTTCCCTATATACCACCGTGTAGACAGCAAATAACCTAAGGTTGCTACTAAGCGTGTTACATAATATGTTGAGTAATGTTTTTGCATATATTTCAACTTTAATATTAGAATAAAACTTCAAACATACATGACAATTACATACGATACAATTTACATTTATTTAATATTACATGACGATACAATTTTTGGCACAATTACTGATTGCGTTTAGTTCTCAAGAAATTGTAAGCAAATATCAGTAAGCATAAGTGCCATGAAGTTTTTTTTTATTATATAATGTTCATCTTCGATCCATACTAAATAACTTTGTACTTTTCCACAGATTTTTATTACAAGGTACAATGCGTTTCACCGACTTGCGACATCATCAGGCACAACTTTTCTTAACAAACTGTGAAAACTGTGCATTCATACGCCCAGGACAGAGTGGAGGTGAGGAGGGGTGGAAGGGCCTGGGAGGGATGGAGGCGACCAGGTGTGTTGAAGGGTTGGTTTTCCCATTTCCAGGCTAGTTTCTCGGAAAGGAGTAGTTGGTAGAGAGACGGGAACAATTGCTCGTTACAAAGGGTCATGTTGGGGTTTTCCAAGTGTCTTCTTATCTCCAATTGCCGGAAAGAGCCCATTTTAGGGAGTGTACGTAATATTTCTGGGGAAAAATTACTGTTTTAGTCGGATTCTAGTAGGTGCTTAGCAAAGAGAGAGTTGTTATTCTTATGTTAGTGACACCTCACGTGTTACTTGGCATTTCCCCCTGTCTGACCGACATAAAAGGTGTTGCAATTATCGAATTTCAGTTTATGAATACCTGATTTCTGAAGGCCATCCTGTGTTTCTTTACCATTGACTAGAAGTTTGGAGAATGGTTAGGTTGGGTAAAAGGCTGCTTTGAGTGAGGAGGGTAGGCATTTAGGAATCCTGTATGATATATCTCCCAGAAATGGTATCGAGCACCACCTAAAATTTCTAAATACTGCAGACTGTACGGAGAAAATACTATTTATGGCCATTGATTTTTGTTTTTTTTTTCGAATAAATTTATCAACTTTCAAAGTGAAGTGAAATGTGCAGTGTTGAAATCTCAGATTTTCATTGCTAGGGAAAATTTTCGTTCAATCCAAATGAACCCCTCTGCCCCCAGGTTGTACGGACTCCCTAAAATATATAAACAAGCCATGCCTATTCGACCTGTAGTCGCAGCTGTGTCCGCCCCTTCTAACCTTCTGTCACGTTAATTGTAATCAATACTCCGAGATTCACAGTTTTTAAACCTAAATAGTTACAAATTTTATAGTATTTTAAAATTTATTAATAGTTAAAAACTCAATAGAGCTTGCTGGAAAATTGAAAGGAATAAATATTCCGGAAAAAGCGAGACCAGTCTCATTTGAAATTAATAATTTATGTACTTATGTGCCCATATCTGAAGCCTTGCTTAGGGTGAAAGAATTGCTCAATGATTCCACCATTGCCTCAAATATTTCTGACGAACTGATCTCCCTCATCCAAATGACAGTAAACCAAAACTATTTTAGTTTCAACTACATTCTTCATAGCCAAACGGATAGGCTATCTATCAGTTCTCCCTTACTAGCCGAATTATTTATAAAATTCAGTAGAAGAAAAATCTTTCAATGCTTGCAATCAGCATATAAAAAACGTGGGGTATTGGTTCTGTAACGTTGATGACATTCCATGCCTGTGAACAGGAACAAACTGCCAGATGGACTCCTTCCTTAATCACCTAAACACACTCTATCCGAATATTTCCTTCTCTATGGAAAAATAGTCAACGGCACAATCAACTTCCTCGACTGATCAATTACCGCAAGGAAAAAAATACACGAGTTTGCAATTCACAGGAAATTCACTAATACAGACCACATAATTACTAATGATTCCGCCATTTTTCTCACAAACATGTGGCCCTCCACTCGATGATCCACCTCCTCCTACACATCCCCTTACCCCCAAAAACGTCAACATCGAACTCAGGACAATCACTCATATAGCTACCAAAAATGGGTGAAACTCTAAGCTGGTTGATAAATTACTTCAGGAAAAACAAAATCAATTGCCGTAAATAGCATTTCCTCCTGGAAATGGGAAAAACCAACCCTTCAACGCACCTGATCACCTCCACCCCTCTCCACCCCCACTCTGTTCTCAGCGTATATATTCTTGCACTGTTTGTTAAGAAACATTGTACCTGAGGATGTCACAAATCAGTGAAACGCTTTGTACCTTATAATAAAAGTCTGTGGAAAAGTACAGCCTTTTAGTATATATAATAAACAATTCCACGAAATGAAGCCTGAAATAGTAGAATGTATTTATTTTTGAATATTATGACTACTTCATTGTGACTATGCATAATATAGTATTATGCAGAAGTAGGTATTATAGTTTTCTCGAACAATTGACTATAGAATTCGTAGCATCGGTAGCAAGGCAATCGAATAAGCGAACTCTGGCATGGAGGAATACTTATTATTTCTTGCGATATTACCAAAGTCAAATCCTAACATTTTTGGTTAAAAATGATTTTGCGTGAAATATTTGTAAACAATAAGCTCACACAAATATGACAGAAGTATAATGAAATGTATTTGAACTCACGTAGTTTAGATTTGGAACCTTGTTACCTAAGTCATGACGGAACTTAGCTTTGTTTCATTTGGTGCCCATTTACTGGTGCTCAGTGGAGAAAGTAAGACGATAAAATTCATGGATAATTTCACCTAAAAACTCATGCCAAAAATAATCCATTGTTAATGAGTCTCGAAACTTTGCTTTGATATTTGTATCTGTAACTTTTAATTGTGTGAGGTTTGGATGGAAAGTAACATGTATACACTATGGCAATAGAGGGTTTTAAAAACGTTTAATTAAGCTGTCCACAGTATTAATTGCGAAGAAGGCATAAATGATTGTTTTCATATTTATTCACCGTTCATCAACATTTGACATTTACACTTTTTTGAAATTATCGAAAATAATATGAAAAATTATGCACATGCTTAGTTTAATTGTGGTATTATTAAATAGACCAAATTTTTTGTCGTGACAGACAATGGGTATTGAATACATACACTTGACACTCTTTTCTCAAGTTTCAGGTTCACGGATGGAGTTTTCTGTTCTCCCAACACACAATCACGGTAAATTCTGGTATTAGCATTTTACCTTCTTGTGTCTGAGTGGTTGCACAAACTATTTTTCATTCACGCTTCTACTTGACATCCAACACTCAACCTTTGTCCTTTAAAATGAATCACTCATTGCTTTAATGTAGCCTTTACTTTTTTGAATAATTCCTTGAATTCCAAGCAATCTTATTGTCTGTCAAAGAAAAACAAACACACCCCTAAATCTCAAATGTCTCCTCGGGGATTCGCTGACTTTTTTTAAGCGATAAAAATTATATGAATAGGATTATAATCGGAGATTGTTTTCATTGTGTAGGAAGGATTTTAGGGTTTATGGAATTCTTTTATGATTATCTGCCGCACGGTATAACATTTACGGCACTTTAATTACCTGGAAAAAATCTGGTTTAAAAAAAGGTTTGCCGCCTGAAATTTCTCAGGTAGAGCTGAGCGAAAGTCAAGCAGCTTAGTAAAAGGTCGAGGAAAATAAAAATAATAAGTTTTAAAGATTTATTACTATGTTTCTTAAGGAAGTGAAGAACTTGGATGAAACACCATCTACGTAACATGAGACGTTTCAACGTATCACTCCGCTTTGGACCCGAGACCATCAGCCACAGAATTAAAAATCAATATCAACTGCTATTCATTCATCCGTGGAAAAATAAAGTGATATTGGACTTTAATAGTTTTTCTAGTTTAATTTGAACTATTTTAGTAAGACTACTTGAAACCATAGATATAGTATTACCGTGCTACTGCAGAAACAACCATCTTCGGGGAGTATAGATAATTTAAACAACCAGGATGAGTTATTTATTCATATTACATATCCCGCGTGGATATTTGTTTGTATGAGATGATTTCCATTTTAATAAACTCTCTATATCTTAATTAGTACCTTTTGTGAATAGCATTGTAAAATATCAATAGAAAATTCACTGCCTCAACAACAATTTCTGTTTTAACATTTCAAGTTTTGCTCAGTTAAAATTACGCCATCTCAATTTTGTATCTTCAATAAAGCGTTATAAAAGCCGAGAAATTTGCGAAACGTTTCTCAAACTTTCTGAACTGCTTTTTAGTGACAGAGTGTGGCAGTAGGTGTACTTTTAAATGAATAAAACACAGGCATCTCATTAGCAAATATTTCACTTTTAGATCGCTTGAACGTCATAGATCACCTGAGAGAGCTGGAGCCCAGTATAGAAATTAAGACCCTATTATTAATATCACTATTGGCGATATGAAATTAAATGAAACGTAATTAAACTTCACCTAATGAATCATTCTCTAATTGAAATGTTGAATTGAGTAAATATTTCCATAAGTTTAGCCGCAACAACTTCAGCACGAATCTAAACGCTTAATAGGAAGCCACCATGGATCAGGAAGGATAAAATTAAGAAGAATCAATTAAGAATTTAATTTAAAGTACAATGCCAGTGCAAGTTTTCCATTTCATTTTTAATGGCATGATTGTTCATTACAGAATTTATTTTTTCATGAAAAATTGTTTTATTAAATGACATAGATTGCCACTAATGGAGCTCTATATAGTAAGAAAAAAATTCAGGAGCACTAAATAATACGGAAGCAAATTCCATTACTAACTTTTACATTGTTATTTAAACCTCACCATAATAAATCTTACTTCTGATTCATTTGTACCATAATGGAGGTATATTACAAGTTATAGGGTTAATTTTGTATTTGACTTAAGCCATAATAATTATCAAAGACTATTTTCCACATGTGTTAAATGTGTGCTTTGAAATGTACCATCCTCTGTATCATGAAACTTAGGACAATCTGACGAAATACACAGAGAAGGACTCCGGATATGTCGCCTCTCAGAAACTTCATGCCCTCGTATGGTTGCCTTCATTAAACTTTAATTGAGCTATTGAGCTGGGCGGTTCCTCAATTCAATGCATTATTCCTTTTACATCACCGCCACGTGCTCCTCTTTGCATTCCATATGGCAGTGTGGACGAAGCAGATTAAACGAATATCCCTTGTTGCCATTTAAAGGTCCGAAGAGCTCAAGCACTACCCACACGGCTGAGTGTGCCAGCGGTCGTAAACTGCGTACATCATGCTTAAGTAGCTAGTTTTCCAATAGAAGTCTCGTTTCGGTGAAAATTTTCCTCAAGGGCCAGATCCCATCCGAAAGGAGGGTGTTGAGGGAGGCCATGGATCAATCGAAATTATGCCGTGCGGAGTTCTGAAATGCCATTGCAAAGAGCGAGAAGGATTAGAGAGTATCGCGAGTGCATCTGACGCACGTGACCTTCATGTCAA
Organism: Hetaerina titia; assembly: GCA_037158775.1. Taxonomy (NCBI): domain Eukaryota; kingdom Metazoa; phylum Arthropoda; class Insecta; order Odonata; family Calopterygidae; genus Hetaerina; species Hetaerina titia. The sequence continues at coordinate 35,844,666 of CM073779.1, forward strand.
CGTCGCCGTGAGATAGAGTCGCAAACAATTGCCTTAATGATTCTCAACCAGCTGAATCATAGTCACACTATCCTCCGGGAATTGAACCGCCTCGGAGGCAACGTCACGGACCGGCTAACGGTGAAGTGTCTTCTGGATGTTCCCTATTATCTTTTACTCGTTTGGATTTATATGCTCGATAAAGCTTTATGGACATTTTTCAGACCACTAGAAATTTTATGAGAGAGACCATTAGGTGTGCCGAAAGGATTTTTGTTCAAATACTTAATGAAAAGTGGACCATTTTCCGGAACGGGGTACGGGCATTTGGGTCCGGGGGTCTTCAGTACACGAGCGGAAAAGAAAAATAAAACTTTACATATAATTTGCGATCAAAATGCAGTGTAATTGAGTTAGGAGAAAACCACGGGAGGAAATAGAATCATGAATCATGAAATCACGAATCATTTTCACAGCATAGATGTTGGTTGAACTGTTCTAATAAAATGACAAGGGTGCACCGTTCCAAAATTGTGAATAGTGAACCCCACGATGTTGTCCGGATGAATGCAACTCTTTGCTACGGCTGCGTTTGTTGAGCAGGATGTTTCGAAATGATGCTCAGACTCTATTTGAAGATCTACTCAAAGCACGCTCGGAAAGATGGCAAATACTGCAATTACATACAGGATGAGCTTGCTAAAAGAAAATGAGAGAGGGAATAGGGACTGGTGTAAATTATAGAAATGGGGAATAGAGCACGTCACACCTTGAAGTTGAAGATAAGTCACCTTGCTTAATGCAAACAATTGATAGAAATTTGTAATGCGCTATATAAAAATAGTACCATAATAAATAACAGATTTACCTCTCACGGATATCCAATTTAACATTTTAAGCAGATATGTACAATTTAAACAAGTAGTAAAAACAAAAATGATAGTCATTAAAATATTGTCATATGCATATTGAGTTAAGATGACCTGAATATTTGGACGCGAATCACGCATTATTCCGAAGGAATCCTTACCATCTCCTAGCAAAGATTCTCTACTACGGAACCTATAAAAGCGCTTTTAAAATTATTAACTATTTGATGAAGTTAACCAGTGATAGACCATTTTATTATGCTATCAATTACTATGGTAATTTTCTTATATTTAGAGTTTTATTGATATTCATCGCATTATATATTTAAAGACCATAATAAGTAAGAAAAATCAAGGTCTGCACACTTAATAAGATGAATCTATTACCTTTATTTTAGCGAACAGTTACATCTTCTCTGAGCCCCGGCTTCAAGGAGAGTGAATACTTGCTGACACTGCGCGTAATAAATCCTATTCGTATTAACACGTAGGAGCATTAATAAATATATTTCACGCATGCGAAAGAGATGATTTACAGACACATGCATCCTTCTTATTACTACAATGTTATCCATTATTTGACCTACAATCCGCTTATATAAGTTTCACGTATAAATCTCAATTAGTCTCGATCGATCAGATGTCAGCTCAGTCATTAAATTTGTCAAAACTCAGATAAACTTTGTTTCTATCTCAAAGTGTTGACTCATGCTCGAAATCCGAAAGTGTATATTGGAGCTGCTATTTAAAGAATTTGGCCTTTTTTTCTCGTAGAGAAGTGTCCACAGAGCTTCCTTCACAGATTGTTATCCTACGTTTAGATATGGCATGTGAAAAGGCGTTCTCTGTCGTCAAATTAGGCACAGCATAGCCTTATGTTTGTTGGACATTTCACTTTACTCATATCAGAGTTAAGTAATCTAGATCGAGTGACGTTATATTCAGCCGTTCGTTACCTCGTATTCAGTAGCAGTGTCCCGTGCTTCACCCTAAAATTTTCAGTCTGGCGTGCTGTGAAGAGATAAAGATCACCACGTAATCCATCAAAGTTAAATTTTACCAGCTTAAAAATTTTAATAATGAATGAGCGTAAAGTCGGAAATATCACCTGAAAATGCGTTGAGCGTACGTCTTAATGAATAGTCGAATTAATTTACCGAGCAATACAACAATAGGCAGCACCTCCGGCGATGGACGACCCCTTCACTTGTTCCCTGTCGTGTCTAAAGTTCATTGTTTTTTTCATTTTCAATCAATTTTAATGATGATTTAAAATACAGTCCATACAATTTATGAGGGTGACAATGTTTTCTATTTCAATAAAACTCCAAATAATGAAGAAGTAGGGACTCTATATAATGATCATGACAACTTTTCTATATACACAGGAGTATATCCGGTACGGCCCTGGAGAGTTCTCTCTAATAAATGCATATGTAGCGTATCTGCACGCCCTTAAAATTCACCCTTTCTCATTCGAGTGACTGACTTTTGATTAAATCAAGACGTAAATTAAAATTCATTAACAAATCTTGAGTGAGATGAGAAAATGCCTTTTTATTTACCGAATATTGCCCTAAGCACGCGAATCCTCTGTCGTTTAAATGAATTTTTTTTTCGTTTCTTTGATGGTGCAAAGGGAAAGCCTTGCACGATGACGTATAATTATGGGCACGGGGAAAGATACCAGAAGAAAAACCATCTGGAGCACCAATTAAGTGAACCGACCTACGCTACTACATTATATTACCCAGTACGGACGACAGTACGCCAATAAACTCTTGAGTTTTATTGCTGGCGGAAATATAACGAGTCGCATATAGAAAGGATAAAGACAGTAAACGGGTCTCCAAGAGAGGGAAATAGAAATCACACCGGGACTTCCACGATTACATTCTCGCAAGAGTTGGGCTTGGAATTTTTTCACGGTGAAAATTACATTGGAGAGTACCACTAGCTTTGAAAATACCGTAAAAATTTAACGAATCTCCTTAGCTTTCAAAGGTAAATGCATATTTTTTTCGTACAAAGATAAATAAAAATGTTTTACCTTTGCCTCTGATTGCGATCTTGTGAGTGTTCTCATGCTAAAAATAAAAGAAAGCCTACATGGAAATGTTATACTTAGCTTGACACAACCATTCCTAACACTCACATTCCTTTTGATTTCATTTTAACGTTAATCCGCCATAACGCTAATATTTATAATCCTCCCTGATTTGTGAAAGTGTCTTATCGCTCAATCATGTCACGAGAATATATTCCAAAGTTACAGCAAAAATATGCAATGAAGCAGATATTTCCCTTACATATTGTTCGTTTTGAAATGAGTCCATTCTCAAAAGGTTTTTATAAATTTACGTTTTTATAAAGTCCCCGTTGACGAAATAATATTGAAATTTCAGATCATCCGAGAAGAATTCATATCGAGATAGTATGACTATCAAACAAGAAGAGTGCATCTACATTTGCATTATAACCCGCAAGTCGTCGAAAGAGCGTGTGGCAGGAGGCGTTAGGTCACCAGCCATGCTTGAACTATCATTACAACTATAGCAGGTTATAGCATTGCAGGTTATGCACTAGAAAAAAATTATATACAGGAAAGAAGCTACTTACGTGGAAGAATATTCAATAACAGGATATATTATGCGGGAATAACGCTATAAAAACATCTATTTAAAATTCATGTAGGGTATTGACAAAATGTATAAATTTTCAATACAAATTTACTTCTTCGTACGCGCGATCATATCCATTTAATCTCTAATATTATGATGAAAAAACGACACTTTAAATCTATTTGTTCCTCTCTCTAATTAACTCACTTAACGTGCATGATCTAATTGAAATCGAATCGACGAAATCAGGAAAAACATTGTATTTCAAAGTGAAATTCCACGGCACAACTGGATGATTTTAAGTGTACGGGATCCACAGGATTACAAAGTTTTAGGTTGTTTTCGTAAAATTTATTCACCATAATCCACCAGCCCAGCAGGAGCAGTGACTCAGGAGGATGAAAAACTGGAAGTTTTAGGGCATCGAGTGGTGTTTTAAACTCTTTTCTTGCAATACTCGTTGGATTTGTGAAAGGGTCTTAAAAATGTTCTTTTCATAACACTCCTAATTATCGTTTTTCGCATGTGTGCATATATGTACACACACATACGTTGATAAATTTATCTTTCTATAGAGATTTTTCTGCTTTCGTCTCATCTCTTCATGATTTTAACGTTCTTGACGAAGAGATTTCCTTTTGAGTTTGGTGGATTCATTGGATGCAATTTCTTTACTAAAAACATAATTAAAAGGTTCATGCAAAGCAATCTGATGTAAACTTTCAGAACACTGTCATTCATTTGAATATTTAAATATTCTTTTGTTACTGCGATTGTGCTTATAGCTTAAATGAATTTTTCTTTTAATGCGATATTGGTCGCATGCTCGTCTGAAATTATTGACACGCATTTTCTTGTATATTATTCCTTATTTAATTAAAATGCCCCCTTTCACATGTACACCGATGCACGAAGTAGTAGTTTTATCTTGAAATTCACATTTCGACCTTTTTGCTCAATCTTTTTATTCGAAGTTCAGACATTATATTCCGGAGTTTCTTTCAGGGTTTCGCATGACCTTTTATATAGCTGTCGTGTGAGTGAAGCTTGCGTGAACCTGGTTTGGTCCGTGGGCGCTCATCCTTATGAAATGTGCAAAATTCCATTTATAGAATCGTCGAAAGGGCGCGCAAAATTTTAAAACGGTAATATATTCGAATCACTGGTGATCAAATCTCACATAGAATCTAAAAAGTATCCAATTAATAAAATTTCAGGAAATTCTGAATGCCACTTAGTAATCTTCGCATTCCTTTATCGCGAGAAATTAAAAAAAAATCATTTTTCGCGAGCGGCAGTAACGTACCCGAGTACATTTATTGATTATCCCTCGCCCCTATCCCCCCAGGGTTTTCCACTCAAAAATTATTCCGTTGTTTTTAATGGAAGCATTCCATCTCATTCATTTTGATAGATGCGTTTTAATGGCAACATGCCGCTACATTTTTTGGTCCTCTCACTTTAGTCCTTCTCCCGTCCGCCACGTCCCCCCTTTCAATCGTATTTCGCTCGCGATCCCAAAATTCTTTTGATACCCTGGCAGGAAAAAAATAGCCGTAATCGATGGGGGAAATAATTTGGAAAAAAATGGATATCAAGTCTTGCGCTAGCCTTCCCATAGACTTTGGGATGGAAATATGTTACTGGGAAGGAGGGGGAGAGGAAGGATGTGTGTAACAATTGACGCCGCCCTGGAAAACACTCGTTTTGGCGCGCGATGGCTCACCTCCCCCCCGAAAAGCTTCGTCTGGGGCTGCAGCGCGCATCAAGGTCACCACTCCTTGCTCGCTCTACGTAAATCGATCCAGTGGCGGTCGCTCCCTCGCTCACTCGCCCCCCCTGCCACCGACCCCCCTCCCTCCAACGCCACCTCCCCCATTCCCCGGACCCCCCCACCCCCGCACATACAACCTCCTCCCGCCTCGCCCCCTCCTGTTCTCCTCCTCCCGTCCCCCCCCCAACGCCCAACGGCTAATACTCTCCCACGGGGCCCTCACTCCCGCTCCCGTCAATTTAGGACGGAGTCGGAATTTATTAGTCGCCTCCCTTACGCTACAAAATGCTATTGCTCGGGACAGAAATAAATTTCTAAAGGTTGATTAGCAATTTGCTTTTGCTAGTGAGTGGGCGATTGCATCCATTTTTGTTTCAGGAGGTCAATTATGGATGGCATTCGAGTGGAAGATACTGTGCTGAGCCTCGTCATACGTCTCTGAGTGTCTCAAGGTGGCGTATTCGCTCAGCGGATGAGCCAAGGGTGTAGTAATCCAAGGGGAAGGAATGTCGAGTCTCATCTGCTCTGAAATGCGAAAATTCCAAACCATTAGTAGCTGGTAGGCTCTTCTTTCAGTAAGAATATCGGAGAATTGAAGCGAACTACTCGCGTCACGCATTTATTTACAATATTCTAGTAGCATTGCTACGGTTAATTTTTTATCGGGCGGTTTTTATAAAACAAAAAGGGAATTCGCAAAACTTTCATCATCTGTTGTTACTTGTCTCTCCTTGTTTTCGGTGCGAGTTTTCAAAACAATATTTTCTGTCAGAACTTCTGCATCATTGCTCCATAGTGCACCTTAAATATTCCACTTAGGTATTATCCATCCTGGTAACGGCCTCGAGGTGCACTCATCTGCGAAACGGTATTCGTTTGATTCCTACAGCCAGGAACATCATAAATAAACGAGTGAAACTGTTTTCTCGAAAAAAATTCATTCCACGAGAATTCTATTCACTGACATTTGCAATGGACTGCTTCTCGTAGTTCATCTTTCCTCTTTAATTCCTCCCGTCTACTATGTTTTTATCACTCACTCGCACGGTGTTCAGTAAGCTATCACGTATCAAGGCAAGTCCAATTAGTTTCCCACTTCACGTGAGTAACCTCCTCTTTCCTCACTCTTCGTACTGTTCTATATGTCATATACTCTTTCTAGACATTTTATTTTCTACTGTAGCAACGTATTACCATCACCTCCAATCTTCTTTACCCTGATGCTCCTTTCTGCCGCGTCTTATATATACTTATATAGAAAGGTGGACTCCAGATAAGTTTGAACGAATAACTTCCTATTAGAAATAATATTATTTTATAATTATACTGCCCATTTGCAGAGTCTAAAAAAACCATAAAAACAGTTATCAACTCCGAGGTCGTTTTGATAGTTAATGGTACAGTATTAATCCCAACGGCGGGTGAAATCCACAATTCAGAGTATGGGGAGGCAGATCTTTTGTCTATGCCGCCTATGGTTTCCAAGGAATATCTAGTACCTAAAAATCACACAGCTCGAGTAAAGCTGAGGGTGTCCAGAGACTATCTCAGGAATCGAACCCGAGCCCTCCGATCCGGGTTCGATTCCCAGGGAAAATAGTTCAACTAGTATACCCACAGAGTAGTTTAACGCTCTACCCCTGGGCTACCACAGACTTCATAAAAAATTGTACAAAAATTTCGATTCCTTTTAACAACTGGAAATACTGCATCTCAGATCGCCAGTTTTTTGGTTAGGTGATCTTTTGGCGATGTCAATATACCTTTGCTCAAAATAGCAAAGTTATCTCCAATGGAGAACATTCGATATTACTCTTGCGTACCCCCTTAGAGCTATATATCAAGATGAACCCACAGCTAGCAATATAGTCAGTCCATGACTACATTTTTTCTAGAGTTGGCAATCTTCCACTATTTTTCGTGATCCGCACGGAATTTTTCCAAATTGCCGTAAAATATACGCAGCTGCATATTGATAACAGAATTTCTCTAGCTGATAGGCAATGAGAATATCACGATGTCGTGACTTTAATTTTCACTACTTACATGCATAAATTTGAACTTTTCCGTACAATTTACCTTAATGCACATTGCACGATACGAAACTCAACAGCGGTAACAAATTTGCAACTTTCAGTTATCGTATTAAATTAAGCTTTTCAGCGTTTTATTCCAACTGACCTATCATCTTAAAATTTGCTGTAAGCCTTGAAAAATGTAATTTTTATATGATCATCAAAACAAAACGACCGGCGACACACTCCATTGAAATATTTTATTTCTAAACATGCAGGGACTAATTTTATCAATATGATTCAACTCATTCGTAAAATATCCTCGCATATTGTTCTTTTTATAATTTAATTATCTACTTGGTTAGGTCATAATGCCATTATCACTTGCTATAAACTGGCAAACGTTGTTTATATCGCGCACGAACGGATACGAACGATGTTATGCAAGGTTGTGATTTTTTTCATTTACATTACATCTACATAAGTACCCTGCGAGCCACCAAAAAGGTGTGTGGCAGGGGGAGGGTGCGGCAGGGTGTGTACCTGTTCCCGAGAAAATATTACTTTCATCCCATGCAAAAATTATCTTTCTTTTCTTCACAGATGAATGAACGAAGTTCAAAAATAGAATTCTTGTAATCTTGCCAAGCATCATGTTATGCCACGAAAATTTGCTTATGAGATTCCGAAAGCTTTTGATTTTCCATTAATTAAAATTCAACCACGGCTTATCATGTACTATTTGGCCAGATTATTTCTCTTAAGATTGAAAAGTACCTTTACCATAGTATTATTTGTTTCACCATAGAGTATTTTTTATGTTTACTAAAAATACCATACCCTGTTTCCCTTCTTATCCATAATATATAGTTACATAAAAAAAGCCAAACCTTTTAAAGTCCATATTTATGCTTAGAGGCCACGAAAATATGACTTTAATTTCATTTTTCACAGGGTAGATTTCGACTTTGTTATTATATCACGTACTACAGAATTTTGAAAATTATTGGCAAACGTTGATACTACCTTATTTCCTGACGCACGGTGCAAGCGGTTTTACGCTGCAATTTGCGAGCCAAGAAAAAATTCTAATGGTGTGAGTAATTTACGCATGGAGCTCGTTCCACTATGATATTTCATTCCTACATTACCATTTCATTTTCTAGCTATGACAAAATGCTAGTATATCTTGAGTTTACCAGGACCCTAAATTCGATGGTAATTACCGTGTTAAAGGTCCATTTAATTTAAATTCACCATACGTTTAGTTGTTATATCGAATATGGCACAAATATGGAATAGGCTCACATAATTAATGTTGATTCTACGATTAAATTAGAAGCATCAGAAATTTTAGTCCAACGGAAATGTGTATTTTGTATCGAAACATTTTCTTGAGTAACTTTGAGAGTATTGTCTTATATTAAAATAAAAAAATCATTTTACGTGATTTAGTTAATATGAATACATGTTTAAAAGCTAGGATGGTAAAAAATTCCTTAATGGGCTAAGTTAGAAATGCTTTGTAAATTAGGTGTGTACTTCGAACCCTATCGATATTTGCTTTTCGTCGCAGAGAATGTAAGTGTTCCTTAGAAAAATTCTTAGTACGACGGCATTCAAGGCTGTCAATTTTTCCGACCGACAGATCATCAGATGAAACTACGCAAATTTTGCGAATTCCTAATCTCTTCAGAACGGAAAGCAGTTTTTTGTTTACTTATTTTTGTGTGTGTATAAGCAATTCCAATGAAAGTGTGGCAAATTTGATGGCATCACAAAAATCCCAAGGTAGTGTGCAGCCCTCGGCATGGATGTTGTGTATATTCTGGTCTTTCGGCTTACTGGCCAGTTACAATTCATTACAAACCAAAATGGGCCTCAAGGATTCCAGGGAGCACATAGAACCAAACTCCTGACAGACAATGCCTTTTAGCGATCATGAGTATTCATTAGGATAAAAATAAGGAGCTCAGGCTGTTGTTCGCTGGCATGTAATCAGTAGTGTACTTGTAAGTACAGTGGCTGGCTGGGATAGTGTATTCATATTTTTCAGTGGCATTTTGTGTTTAGTGACACCGATAATAAATACTCCTTTTTACCTAATAAATTCAATTGAAGCTTAAATTCTAGATTAAATTGAAGCTCGTTTTACATATATTTCTAGGTGATATTGACATACTTGGATCAGCAATATACATAAAATAGGGAATGTAAAAATGAACCAATGTGGTGAATATCGATCGCCATGTCGTTAAATTTCACTGAGGAGAGACGATGTGTTGCCTCTTGGTTGGAAGCAGTAAAACGTATTAAATTCCTTAGCGAATCTTAGTTCATTATATAGAAATAAGATATTGATTATTGAATTATTTCCGCGTTGGCAACAATTTTATCCACTCGCACGCCGAAATTTGGTTAATTCCACTAATTCTGGAGTATGATTACGCAGTGGGTTGAGTTTTCGGCTACTAATCCGAGGATCACATTTCAAATCCGGGTGATTGTGGAAAGACTCGGATAAAGCTAAGTTGTGTGGTATTTTTGGAAAATATTGTAATGAGATTCTTGAGAAATAGTAAGAGTTGGAAAAATGGATGAAAGGCGTATTGAGCGGCAGTGGGATGTTGAAGGCTGTAATAGAGGGGAGAATGTTAGGCAAACGAGGAACTGGCTGGGATAGGATAGGGATGTTGGACGGGATGAAGGGAGGGAAGAAGTACCCAGAGATGAAGAGGGACCTGATGTAGATTAGGTTGCTGGATTGGGTTTTGTTTGGAGTTACACAATGTTTATTTGATAGTTGTGTCCATCCAAAAACCTACCTTAACCGGTAGATTACCTAATAAATAAAATATTTATATACATATATACATATATATATATATATATATATATATATATATATATATATATATATATATATATATATATATATATATATATATATATATAAGAAGAATTACGTTTAGAAAAGAAGTATTTGCAAGGAGGTAGCTAATGATAAGGAAGTTGAGCAAGGAAGTAAAGAAAGGATTAGTTAAAACTTTAAAATGTTATCTAAAGTGATAACTATAGATGGAGGCTTTTGAAATATGGGCACAGAGAAGGATGGAAAAAGTTAAATGTAAGGAAAGGGAAGCAAAGGAAGTACTAGGCCTAGGGGGGGAGAGCTGTTGGGAAAAATTTAAAAGAGGCAGTAATGGTGAATGGAGGGCATCTAACTTGGCGATGGAATGTTGAAAACTGTGATAGAGGGGAGACAGGCAGAAAAGATAGGGGGAGGAAAAGGATGTGCATGTCGGAAGGAATGAAGAAAATCAGAAAGTATGCTGAATTGAGGAACCGTGTATTGCAAAGTAGGGTGTCACATTGTGTTGATTCAGTGTGACCAGCCAAAACCCTAACCGGGAGACTACGTGCATCATTAATAATAATATCCCTGGGAAATTGCAAGCGGAACTACTTCCCACCCAGAAGGCCCGGGTTCGAATTCCGGAGGCGGCAGATCTTTTTCAGTGGTATCCCGATCCCTACTTGAGAGACTTTATCGGAGGGCACATTGAGTGAGTTCGCCGTCCGTCGGACGGGACGTTAAGCTGCGGACCCCTTGGCCGACGACGCGGGCCGACGCCGGGTTTCTCTCCACCCTTCATTCTTTCCTGTCCATCCCTAATGGCGTAAATAACCTTAGCTTGTCGGTCGCCTCCCATATAAACTATTATTAACTGCAGGCGGCACTGGGAAAGGGACTGATCTCTCTGCCATGTCCTACCCTTATGTGTGCATCACATACGCTGTTGGGCTTAGTACCAGGTGAAATTAACTCTCATCATCAAACCGATCTTTGGGCTTGTTTGTACAGCTAATATTTTTAGATTTTTTCTCGCCAAATTCAGTATCGAAATGCACCCATCTGGGAGGCATGTTGGAACAATAGGCTTGCCGGTTAGCCCCAAAGGTCATAGGTTTTACCCACTGCTTGGGTATCGATATTTTGCTGCTACATATAGATTAGAGAATAATCATCGCCGGGTTTACGGAACTTTATGGGCTAAGCCAGCGAAAGACTAATAACCCCAATTAAATAATTTCCGATTACCCGAACGTTGCAAAAATATAAATAATTAAAATTCTAACCAACGCGTAAGGTACGTAGAATAGAAAACAGAGAATGGAATTAAAAACTGAATAACTCTATGATAATGAATAAATTATATCACGTTTCACGTAGATATTGAGTTATTACACGACCGGTCGTGTAATAAATGAATATGCAGGGGAAAAGTGTAATTATTTCTTCACTATCATGGTGGAAATCCTCCAGAACACGCCTAAAACTCCCCCATTTGTTCAGAATATCTTTCTTCGCTCAATTTTGAACTTGGTTTAAAACTATGGAAACCATGTCAGGTCAATTACTACTTGCATTTGTTTTCTTGAGTTATCATGGTTTCCCCTAATACTATGACTGTTTAGTTCAGTTCAAATATTAATTCCGTTCTACTGTATTAAAGCATTCATTGAAACGGTAACTATTTTGGTTGAGTTTCAGGTACACTCTCATTCTGTAAAATTATGTAAGATAAATGTGGAGCATAATGGAAAAGGCTGATTTTTAAAATTTGAATTAGACCAAAGTGGTATTGGAACCTCAAGCATAATGGAACATTGGAAAAATGGCAGTTATTCAAAATGTAGTTCATTTTATTTAATTTCAAAAGGTTTTTATAGATATAACATTTAAATCATCGGCATCGAATCGATAACAATGTTTATTTTTTGATGTATGTGGTAATTTTTCCGTCAACTCATTACCTCTATCGACTCTTTGCTTATAGCACTCACTCAGCAGCTGGATGTGTAGATAAACATTTGCAACACCAATATTAGTCATTTCGGCGGTTGCTAAGTTATTTGAGTGTAATTCACCTCATGATGGATCGACAGCGATGCCCACCGAAGGTTCAAATGGCATTTTATGGTTAGATGTGAAATCGGGTTCAAGGGAAGCAGTTCCTTTCCAAGCGCCGGATAAAATCGTCGCTACGAACCTCGTGTTAAGAAAATCACGTAGCCTTGGTTTCCCCTTGGGCCAAGAGTCTTTACTGGGGTTTGAACCTATAACTCTCTGACCAGAAGTTGAGTACTCGAAGCACAAACTAGATTGTCATGCCTCAGATGAGTGTTTTTCAAGCTTTCCCTAAAAGCGGCACCCTGAACTTAGTATTTTTTTATTGTGGCACACCTATTTTTTCCATATGCTTTTGCATGCAAACAATTCCTGGTGTCATTTAACTATAAATAATTTATGGCACACGCAAAAGTTTATGGTAGATATTTAACATAAAATATTATCAAATTTGTCAATTATTTTACAACTGTAGAGTGGTTACGTTTTAACGGTCTAGGTGCATGAAGCCTGTTATGGCGCCATTTAACTCTATATTTCGAGAGATCTCTGTCTTGTGATTATTGAACCCTTGTGAGCCGACACCTCGGTTAAAAATCACTGCTTGAGGCGAGGAAATGGCTCAAAATAGGCTGGTGATTCTGATGTTGTGTATACGTGGATGTCACGGCGTCCCAAAAATATTTAATGCTCAAGGGTAACATTATTTGCTCAAGATATTTACGACTTCAGAGCTGATGACTTGTTTTGTGATAAAATTTATTGGTGAAGGTCATTTGGTTATGTATTGCCTTCAGTCCCCCCAGGTGTGACCTCGCATAGTTTCTTTCACACGCTCTGTTCGTCCACTCTGTACGTCTAATCAAAAATGTTGATGTGGAATTAAGACATACCAGTTAAAAACGTACGTACACCGTGCCGAAGAATTTTTTGGTGCCATCTCTTATTGTGATTAATAGATAAGGAGATAAATCTTAAGATAAAACTTGATAAGCTATTAATGAGTGTGCGTGCTCGGAAATCCCACGGTCCGAAGTCTACGTGTGTTGGGACCTAAAGTCAGTAGATATACCGGAGTACTAGACTTTGAAAAGTGTTAACATAAAAGCAGGAGTATTACATTCAGATCTTGACGCGCCATTACACAAGACAACCCACCTGACATGGACGTCGATTCCTTTACTATGAGGAACAAATAACCATTTTTGCAGCAAATAAAATGAATTTGTAATTTTCAAAACCTTTTTCAATTACACCGGTTTGGGTATTTATAACAAGAGAGTGGAAGTTATTTTATTTGCTAGCAAATATCATAATTCCACAAAGTCTTTGTTAAATTTTGAAATAGTAGCAATTGGGAAACAGCTGTGTTTGAGTCTATGGGTAAATCTTTGCCTCATCAAAATTCAATAATATTCCGCACTGTAAAAGCTTGATGTCTCCTCAGTAGGGGAGTAACAATCACATTTTTACGTTTAATTCCTCACTGGAACCGGCTGAATTCCCTGAGGGTTTCATCATGTCCACATTCCTTCTAAGAGTCGGATTAAAATCGTGCACTAAGCACATTAGCTTTCTTAAATATTGAGAGTTTTAACAGAGCCATCGTTCAAAGGCAGGATAACCCGTCGTGGGACCATCCTCGAGAGTTTAAAACACTAAAATGTAGCCTCGAACGCTCGCGTTGGACTATAGTTCGTGTGACATTCGGTGAAGATGGTGGTAGCGAGCAAGTCCAAGATGCTACCTGTATACCTATGTCATTAGCATCGCCCTCTTGCAAAGATACTGTGCACACAAGGAATACCCAGCGATGGTTTCCCTCAGTAGCCGTAGCTTTAAAAGTTTTTTTCTTGAATATTGTGATGCGGAAAGGTATATAAAATTAGAATCAATTGTCTTGAAGTAATTTTGAATGATACGTGTTAGTTGTATTGTGATTTAAAAAGGAATAAAACTCAACTCATTAAAGAGTCACGAGAAATAATTTAGCGAATGTACTTTAAATTCTTTAACGCCGTAAACTTGGTTCATATAGCGATGTCATCGATTCAGGTGATGGACTATTAGTTGACAGTATCTGGGAATGAATTATTTTAATGTTTATTTACCAAGTATTTTTAGTTGAAGGCTGAAAAATGGAGGGTTAAAGTTTGGCCAGAATAAGAGCTAAAGGCATGAGTTTCTGGTCAACTGTAAACCTTCCCTCTCACCAGCTCTTCTCCTCTCCCCCTCTATGTTGTGCATACACGTTTTATGTCATGGAGGATTCTGCACCTGAAGTCGTCACAATGCAAGGAAATCCGTGGTTAATTAATGAATCATTGAGTGGATTTAACTAAGGCGTATCATTATCACCGTAATGGATAACATCCACAAAACTAAAGCCCGAGACAGTTTCACCCTTTAAAACCATTAACAATGAGTTCGTGGTTTATTTTTTATTTCAAATTGAAACACGAAAGAAGTATTTTTAAGAAAAGCGTTTAGCCTGCTTTACTTAGACTAAGGAAGTATGCATGTAAAGAATTTTGAAGAGAATTCAAATGTTGTACAAACATAGTTTTTCAATTGTTAAATGTAGCAGTTTAATAAAACCAATCTTAAAGGGCATGAGTTGTTTTATGCCAGAGTTTGGAAGTGGAAAGCATAAAAATTGTTTCCAAGCAGCTTCGAAGGGCGATCGAGCCGAACGTAAAGATAAAATGAGAAGGCGTAAACTTGAGGGAAATAGGATTCTCACTGGATTAAAACATGAAGAACCACAAAAATTCGTCGAATTTAAAGATGATGTGGTAGCGGGTACCGTGGGAGTGAAATGTGATTTCGCATGGGTGAGTCCTCATTTGGAATGTGCGGCATCAATTTGGGATCCGTCGGGGATAGAGTTCATTACTGAATTAAATGAAGGTTCGCTGGTAGGTGATGCTTGAGAAACTACACGAAGCATTTTCGTCCTTCCAGATACGAAGAGATGAAGGGAGACTGTCTTTCAGTAAGGTACGGGGCGAGTGAGTTTACTTTTGACGTCAAAGAGGGGATTATTGGGGTCTCACACTATAATCGGAATATCGAACACCCTCGATAAAATAAGAGAATGAGACTGTTGTACTGACACATTCAACTACTCTGCCCCTCCCCCCGACAAAATGCGAGGTCATCCCAAAAATTTTGATGGAGTTCCCAGCAAAAATGATGGAGAACGTAATTGTACATGTAATCCGTCATTCCAATAACAAACACGTCATATTCACCCGAGCGTACAAAATAGAGGATGGTGTCCTGACACTACCAGCTACTCACACCTGTGGTAGGCCTCAGAGTATAACGAATTTTTAGCTTCATATAAAAACGACTCCTTCCAGTCACTCTTCACTTACCTGAGAGTTGTGATCAATAACAAAATTATATGAATTGGATTTTGGCATTCCAATCTCTCTATAGGTAACCCGAAAGTCATCGGCAAATTCTGTTCCTATCACGCGAATAATATCTGCTGTTTTCAAATTTTTATTTATTTATTGTTTGGTTGGCTTGGTTATTTTTGGTGCAAATTTATACGCCATTTCCCGAAAGGGTGACTTATGTCCTTTCAATTTGAAAGTTATTCCGGACGCAAAAATGGTCTTATCGGCCAAAAGAGGAAGCTTTTGAGCTTACCAAAGCTGTAAAATTGTATCATAATATTATTTTTATGATTACAAATTAATATATCATTGGGAACCTGGTAAGACTTTTCCGTTAATAAAGACTCGTCCGTTAATAGCTATTTGGTCTCTGAAATATTTTTCAAAATAATTGTATTTTTGGGAATATGCACATTTTTGCACCAAGATATTAAGTCCAGTCAAACCCTACAGCTTTATTTTCACCGAGAAGGAGAGCACTTAGCAATAATTCAGCACTCCTGTACACCCGTGGTTAGACACACTGCGCTCGGGGGGAGCATTGGCCGCTAAGTGTACGCTTGTGACGCAGGGATGTCATCGGCTAGTTCTCGCCACAGTGATGGCATAGTCTTCTCGGTCGCGAGTGTTAATGAGATATAAATTCTTATGAGTACCATTCTCTCCGCGAGAACCATGGTGCATGGTAAAGAAATAGGACTGCAGGCATGCTGACTGCTGCTCGTCATTTATTCATCAAGTCGAGTTTCATATTATTTTAGGCTAATAAATCGTATAAATTGAATTCGCAACTTACTGATATTCTCACTGTCGAGTAACTGGAGGAATTCTGATGCCAACATGGAGTTATGTGAAATCTACGGCAACCTGGAAATTTGCCGTACAGATCACGAAAAATAATGGAAGATCAACTCAGGAAGAAAACTGCAGCGTTTGCCTGAGCTCACAGGTTGACGTTCAATACAGACTTCCTGTAGTCCTTATCCTCCAACTTCGCACCATCTTTTGCATTTCACAAATTTTGGAATACGGAATGGAGTAGAGATGATATCCGAGATTATTTTATCGCAGAAGCGATTCGACAAAAACTCAAATGAGAAAAAATGACAACAATCCTAGAAATTCAAACCTTACCCTCTGGGATTACTCATAGCCATCTTCAACGTCGACCAATATTATGGATTAAGAATCTCTAGGCTCTGAAAGTATTATAATGCAACCATTTCAGAGAGTAAAATTCATTCGCCTTGACCGGGATTCGAACCCGGATCCCTCGATATCCGGCCGAGTGCTTTAACCACTTAAGCTACCGAGACGTCCTCTTACACTGAATGAGTGTAAGAGGACGTCTCGGTAGCTTAAGTGGTTAAAGCACTCGGCCGGATATAGAGGGATCCGGGTTCGAATCCCGGTCAAAGCGAATGAGTGTAAGAGGACGTCTCGGTAGCTTAAGTGGTTAAAGCACTCGGCCGGATATCGAGGGATCCGGGTTCGAATCCCGGTCAAGGCGAATGAATTTTACTCTCTGAAATGGTTGCATTATAATGCACACATAGCGGGTGACTCCGTTAAAGTTACTGTTACAGTTTCTTGAAATTTCTCTGAAAGTATTTTAAATAAGTACTGCGTACTCGTTCCAGATCTGAAAAATTTGGACAACATGTGAAAATCAGAGGGATTGTCCAGAGATAGAGAAAAGGCCGGGGATGAACCATAAAGCATTGGGATTTTATGATGGTTATTATTATTAGGTAATCTACCGTTTAAGGTAGGTTTTTGGATGGACACAACTATCAAATAAACATTTTGTGACTCCCCACCTAGTAAACTAATCTATATCAGATCCCTCTTCATATCGATGTACTTCTTTCCTCCCTTCATCCCGTCCTACATCCCTATCCTGTTCCTGCCCTTACCTCGCTTGCCCAACATTCTCCCCTCTATTACCCTCTTCAACATTCAACTACCGCTCAATACGCCTTTCATCCATTTTTCCAACCTCCATAGGATTTCTCTCAACAAACCCCTCTCCTCACCCACCATCTCCAGTACTTCCTTATTTCTATGATGGTTAATGAATAAATATTCCTCTAAAGGCAGATTTGCAGTAATTCTCATCAAAGTTGATATAATTTTTGAATACTCCACCAAATGCAGTAATTTGCTATTTCTAAACAATAACATTAATTCATTTTAAGGCATTCTACCTAAAAAGAACGTTTTGGACGGTTCCTGAAGACTATTATCTACGTATCATGAGAACTTACGCATTTTTGCCCTACACTATTTCCTCCTCAAGTTCTTCGCCATTTTTACCTGTATTTAAATTCCTTCCTCTTTCCCACTTGCCCAATATTATTCCATCTATCAGGGCCTTCAACATCTATTAACCTTTCATCATTTCCTCCACTCATTTTCTCTGCCATTTCCAGGCACGATATTTTTTAAATGGATTTAGAAATAGTCCTTAAAAATTATTTCTTATATAATAACAGAAGCTTAAATAGTTATTTTATCTGCGTGTATCAAAACAGGATGTGCACTCCTGAAAATAGTTTGCATTAAATAACCGCTGACATTCCAAACCCCTCTTCTCGTCACGCACGATCACCCTTTTTTATGAACCAATGCGTTTATCGACGTAATCTATTTTAATTTTGTTTTTTACTTTCAGATACGTCACTATCCATGCGCCTCAGAAATTTTTCAATGCATGCTTTCATAAAGCATTTTCCATTTTTCTTTTCAAATTTATACTGAAATTCGTATATCTAGATTAATTGTTTCTATAACTGTGTTTGGGTACTTATTAGTTCCTCTATCTGGTTGAGTTCATTCTCATTAACTGTGGAGGATAATTTCCCTGAAATAGTATCACTTCTAGCTTCTTCAATGAGAAATGAATCGTTACAGTTACCAGGTCGAATATGGAGAAAATTCGACGGCTCACGTTAAAGAGGAACGGCAAATACGGAGGAACAGCCTCGAGAGTCGGAAAGTGTGGATAATCGAAAATCAAATCTCTTTAACCACATTGTTGCAGTCGTCATCTCGCCGGGGGAATATTAAAGCTACTATTATCCACAACCCTCTAATCCCAGAGTATACTTTTGATGAAAGGTGAGAATTATTAAGGGCTGCTGCGGGAGTAATTTGAGAGCGTATAGAGTCTGTGTGTGGACTACTAGTCAGCTCTGGCGACCGAATGTGTAACGAGTGATTGCCAGGCAAGCACTGGAATTATTTAATCATGCACATAAAGTGTCTAATGACATCGTGTTAGAGGTTTTTCATGCATGGTGCCACACCCATAGGTGTGAGGCCCGGATAAGCATGGCATGTAGGAATATGGGGGGATTACGAAAGTGTGACGTCACACAGAAATCACCCGAATTTTGCAGTATTGATTTGAATTTGAGACCACGTAAAGGGGGTAAGGTGGCGGTTGTGAACAGGTACTCTGGAGAGAATGGCACTCTGGAACTGGCACCGTAACACGATGGGGGTGAATTTGTCAGAGAATGCGAAAACACATGTGAATATTAATCATATAATCATTTTTGCATAAAGTTTGCCATCGCCATAGCAGTTATACCTGGGGTCATTAAACTCCGGGGAAATGTTTCGCAAATTTTTATATGCAATTTCATGTTTCCAAGGATGATATTACCAGCAGTGAAAACAAAATGTGAACAAACGGAAGAAAGAGAAAAGGGAATTAGAAATAGAGATAGCAATTTTTAGGGGATGGGTATACGGTGATTCAGAAATAAATTCTGAATAGTAGTCTGAGCATGCTTACAGTTGATGACTGAATGGTAGTTTTCATGACTTATGCCAAAAATTCCCTTAGCAGTGATACTACATATTTAAAAAGATGAGCTGGAGGTTAATCAATTAAGGTCACCAAAGAGAAACTTCACCGAAAAGTTCGGATACAAATTTTTCCAATAAAATAATATTTTCTCGCGCCATTTTATGCGAGTCGGAATTTTCGGCATGATAGTTTTTCTGATAAAACATTTTTTTTGCTCTCTATCATATATTAATTAAAATGTTTTGAAACTATTAAATATTTTTTAATGAAATCCAAAAGGGAGTAAGGTGACTGAAAAATTATTAAATGAGTGGCATATTCAGTGAATTTCAAAAGTAATTAAACCGATGAAACTAGTTTTCTGCTTTGACACGAGTGAAATTATATCATTGAAACTGAATGAATGACACTGCATTGAGACTGTAAGAATACTATGCATTGAAATGCAATGTACTGTGAACACTTTTTAAGCTTAATGAAAGATATTAGCGCTGAATTACAACTCGATGGACAAAATATTTTATTTATTGTATCGTCCCCTCTTCTCTGAGAGTAACGAAAGTAATTTACATTTTGCGAACCATATTTGTGCCTTTTATTCAATTGTTATAACTGTTGCATGTCCTCAAAATATTTAGATTTATATGGAACTTATTTGACCCTGCATAGCTCGCACATTGCTTCCCAATTTCTTTTTTATGGCCAAAGATGAGGACAGCTTATAATAATAGACGGTAGCATAAAACATTACTGAGGTGACAAAAATGTTGAACATACAAAAGAACCGATAAAAAACTAAAAAGGTACGTGAATGACGTTTTTTTGCGAGATACGGTAAATGGTGACGAGAATAAGAAATCCAATTCTTTATCGTTATAATAATACAGTTCCTAAGCTAATAACGCCATTACCTTAGGACATGCATCTAAACACGTTTCGGGTACTTGAATCTAAACAGGTATTTTAATGAGAAGAATAAAATGATGCTTCACAGAAATTTGCATTAGTTTTAATAAATACAGATCTAAAGTCTACCTCTCTTTTTAAATGTTTTATTTTTCGGCGGTGCCCATTCATGTATGTTATAAATAAAGCTTAGTTGGCCATTTTCTGTGATTATATTTTTGACAAAGTCTAGTGAGCTCACCTGGTATGAATACAAATGTTAGTGGGATCGGGTTGGTGCGGTGGCTAACGTACTTCCCACCGTGATGGCAAAGGTTAGAATCCAGGAGACGACCGATATTTTTCAGTGGCATCCTGTTCCTTAATTGAGGTGCTTTGTGGAGAGCGCTACCGTCCGTCGGATGGGACGCTAAACTTCGGACCCCTTGCCAAGTTTCGCTAGGAGTACTCGTATAAAGGATAAAGAGAAACTTAGTGTTAGCAATTGCCTACTCATAACGAAAGACTCATAGGGATCCAGGGTTTAACATTCAATACTACGATCTCAATACTCCATTTGTCATATCCTCCATATGGCGAGCTAAATAGGGATCAGGGTACCTCTGAAAACTTCGTATGCTAATGCCTACGCCGGGTTTTTCTCCATCCTTCCTTTCCCATCCATCCCAATTAGAACAAATGACGTTAGCTGTCGGTCGCTTCCCCTAAAACTACTACTACAAAAAAATATAGCCATAATATTTTATGCTGACAAAGTTAATGGTTTTAACTACTATGCCCTCAAAAAATCCATGACATACACGCAGGCAATCAGGTAAGCAGATGAGACAATAAGTCTGGCATCTTTCGGAGAATACTCGGAATTCTCGAGACTTTATAACATGTACATATATACGGTGAAATTCTGAAGTCAATTGGTTCATGAAAACAATCCTTACCATATGCCACTCATGTAGAAAGTAAAATACATTGTTTGATCAATTCAAAGTATGTTTGGGCACGCAGAAACACTTTACTCCAAGGCAAAGTAAATCATTTCCGTATATTTATTAGAAATTATATTCTGATTCCTCTACCTGCTCTCATCCACATTAATGACTGAATTTCTTTTTATCTTTATCTAAGTCTTTCAAAAAACTACATTGTTTCTTGTTTTCCATTTACTCCGTCGGCCAAATGTCGTGTAGTGGTCCATAGAATAATCTTTACATCAAGTGGTAGTGTACCATGTAAATAGGTCGGCATATCACCACACGTATTAACACACGTGCAATGTTTTTCGTCTTGAGATAGGCCATGAGCGTACTCTACTCAAGAACCTTCGTAAAGTAGCATATTTTTTATCTGAAAACTTGAGACGTTAAGAGAGTTTTATATTTTTTCGAAATAGGTATAGCAACAAGTTGCAACATTTGTTCTGGATGATCCACAGCAATCGACCGGAAGATTGGCCAACCGTTGAGGATACATCTCCGCTAAGCCGTGAGCCGTGTGAGATTTACGCATCAGTATATGGGAGCCAGTTGCGCTGGCGCCGCTGGCGATTTCCGGCCGAGAGGAATTTGAGACACACGAAAAATACTCGGGCGCGGCTGGGGAGATCCAAGGTCACCGGGAATGGAACCCGGGCCCTCAGGTCATTATCAGAACGGACTATCCGCTAGGCTACCACGCTCCTTCTATCTGATCGTGCCCCATTGAAAGCATCCGGGATAAGGCCAAACGCTTCCGAATGAACCGTTGTAGACATTTTAATTCATTAAAAGCTGAAGAGATATTTTGATGAATATTCACCAATTCACATGAAAATATTTTGTCGATAGTTTCATTATTATTATTATTATAAGACACTCAAGTTAAGACGTCCTCCTTCCTACAAGCATTGTTTCCGTTTTTAAATTAACCATTTTTTGAATAATTTAAATCTTTAATTATTAATTTTAATATTTTACATTAGCACTAAATCACAAGATTTAATTTTATTTTCTTCTCAACTTTTAAGTTTATTTTGGCCCTGAATGAATCTCTCCCATGTCATTAGTAATAGTTAATGTCTGGAAGTACGATGCCATGAGTTGCTGTAATATTTCTAATAATTTCGATGAATATCAGGCTAAATGCATAGGTGAAATATATTTATTCTCCACATTTTAATTTTATAAGTTTACTCATCTCTCTTTCAAAAGAATGATATAGGTTCCCTCGCTCTAAAACAGGACCACGATGATAAATGTTCACATTTAATATTAACGAACTTAGTTTGATGAATGAATGTTCCAAGTCATTAATGGAGTTTGAGAAGCACGTATGTACATCAGTAGTTTGAAAGGTTTGGAGGTTTTTGAGGGGAATGAGCTGAAAGAGAATGAGACTGAATTTATGATAATGGCCAAAGAAAAAGTTCGGGAGCGGCATTGTATAAAATTGGATACTCAAAAGGGAGAACTATGGTCGAATACACACACCACTGAAGATGAGCGGCCAACGTTGGAAGGAGGAGGAACAGTGTGAGTTAGCATTCGTGTGCTAAGGACAATTTAGAAAAATGTATACGGGGTCAGTATATAAGTGATCTTTAATAAATAAAATAGTAGAGGCACCATTTACGGTGATTTAAGAAGGTTCTCACCCATATGCAGCGGCGTCACTTTCGGTTTTTGATTCCCTATCTCATTCTCCATTTAACGTATTCGCAGAATATTTTTCCTTGGATAGATTCTTGACCTCCTGGGGTCAAAATCAATGATTAACCATGAGTCTTCTAGATATAGACACGAAACAGACCTTATCTGTTACCTTTGGATGGCCAAACCCACCTTCCAGGTCACTGTGGAAAGAGAGGCCGTGGACTTCTTTTGATATTCTTGTACATATGCTTTCCTTAAGAATACTTGAAAACGACGAATGAATTTTGTGTGTTATATAAATACCTAGTTGCACTAAAGTACTATTATTTGTTTATTTACACCATCCATTTTTATCTTTATAGTAATGTTTATTTTATATTAATCTTTAATCAAATAGTCATGTTGTGATAGACTAGTAATGGATTTATTTTATTTCTACTAAATAAATGATTGTAAAGTGATTATATTTTTCAGCTTTTACTCCGTACTGAACCGACAGTTTTTACTACGGGCTCTATGTAATAATAATATACAAGTATGTCACTATCTTCTCTCCGCACTACGTCAATTGTTGCTGTATTTATACACATAATCACGTGGGGTGTAACCACTTAATGTTCGAAGTGATGGGAATATGGCCAATGTAATGTCTTCTCAAATGAATTATAATGCATTCATTCTTTATTACCACTCATAACTAAGTTGTAGTTGATGAATAGCTAACATTTTACAAACATTTTAATGGTTACAACTGATTTATAAGGCTAATTTTCCTTCTACATAGACACACACACACTCTAAACTCATAAGTTAATACAGTTGTTGATGGTATCAAATACGTCAGGATCGTATATTTATTTGATGGCATTTGTAGCACTATTTTTTATCCCTCGGCGGGATGAATATTTTAGCGGTTATCCGAATATTTCCTGGACTTTTTCATGCTTACTATATAGGAACGCTTTGCATTTTACTTGTATGTCTATGCTTCAGTGTCAATCGTTTTTTTTGCGAAATTCCTCAATAGCAGAATTACTTCACGTACTTACATTCCAGATCTTTTCAAGAGGATATTTATCTTGTGATTTATGTCTCACATTCGCCTTTTTTCATTTACGAATATTTTACCGTCCTTATGGATTACAGGGGAAGCTAAAGTTAAGGGCCTTATAAATGTGGAATAACCAGTCTGGTTCTAGTGACTTAAGAGAAGCAATTGGATCAGGGAGTGCGGGAATGCATTAATAAAAATAAAATATCACGTAATATCGTTGGAAAGCTAAATTGGTGATTTCATCTCACCAACCGCAATATAAGGTAGATTAAGAATATGCACTTCTACACATACAAAGTCATGGATTTGATGTACGGTATAAAATCATTTCTAATGGCTGCAATATGTGTTTGTAAATCATGTGAAATTTGCCTTTGTCGCGAAGTAGTGTTACTTTCCAAAATTAATTGTTTTAAAACAAGGTAAAAAACCACATAAACGGCATAGGCGAGTTATTGACTGGAATTCATATTAATAGAGGAGATTTACAATCTGATATGGAGGTAATTAAAATACTCAAACATTAGTATTTTTTTCACCGAGTGACTGTCTTCACTGATGAAATTATTCTTGTCGTGATATAAGGATTCAAATCGATGCTTAATTACGTCTATTCTATGCTTCAGATGGACTCGGAAACTCATTAAAAGTTCCCCACCGAAAGCAGTCACCAATTGGTCTAATAATATTTAAGCATTTTCATGTTTAAATTGGTTAATGAATAACTTTTCGTTATAGAAACAAAGTAGAATAAGAGGACTATTTCTATTTATAAGAGAATTGTAGAAATATTGGAGGTTGCTGTATGGGCACTACGTATACATCATCCGTGTAAAGTATACAAGTTGCTTATTTGGCTGAAGATTTTTGATACCATTTCAAAATATTATTTGTGGAAATTAGGGCTACACGTTTAATAACTTAGCAATATATGAGAAACTATTCAATGATACATCGAATAATAAATGAATATCTCATGACACGTGCGTATATAACTTAAAATTTATGATATTAATGACCGATGAAGTTAGAGAGTCGGGTTGTGGAAAATCGGACTCCTTGGATTCACGCACTAATATACCTTGTTCTCGTTGCATAAAAATGTATGGCTAAGAAGTGTGACAAAGCATGTTTGAGTGTGTGTGAAAAACAAAGGTGTGATAAACAAATGAGTATGTCTGAGAGATTCTTCGTGTATGTGAAGCCATTTAGGATTAAAGCAGCCCTGAAAATCCAACTTACGACCAAGTTGGGTGGCGCCTAAGCCTGGCGCTTGAGGGTGTGGCCGGCCAGCACCCTCCCCTCCTGCCAGGCCATCTGATGTGTCACTGCCTTAGTCTTCGCCCATCGGATTCCCTTCCTCTTTTTCTTTCTTTCATTCTTCCTCTTCCGTCAACCTATTCTTCCCCACCCCTCGCTCTATTCACTCCCTTCAGAGACGAGCGGCCACACCCCATCCAGGAACACAAGGGTGTAGGCGGAACTGTTGAAGCCGCCGTGGAGATTTTATCATGGCTTGTAAAAATTAAAGAGGAGTAAAATGTCGAGTGGAACGACGTAAATTTCGGAAGCTCTTCCGGGAATCATTTAATATAGATATTTAATTTCTTCTGTAGGGCTGTGAGGGCAGCGTTAAATGGTCTAATTTTAGGTAATTACACGCAGATATAAGTGTTTTGTTTAATTCTCAATGGTTGTTCTTCATTCATTTCCTTTCCCGGTCTAAAGGAAGAGAGCGAGCGATTTCACGTCCATGATTGGCGAAGCGTAAAAAAATTGCTAAAATATGTATTTAAATATCCATAATTATCTTTCGGTCATAAATGTGATGGCTAGCTATAGTATTAATATACATGATGGAGCGACTAGATGTTCATTACTTTTGCTCATTCCATTCACGTAGATGGGAAGCATTCCTTTAGTGGGTATCATTAAACTGTCGTGTCTACGTTGCGACGTCAAGGATAGGTCATTATTTTATTGCGTCAAAATGGTCGGGATGAATTCTTAATGTGTGCTCAGACAATTGGCATAGCCATGAAAATAATCAGTCTCTAGTCACCGCTAACTACTAGGATTTATTTAGAAGAGGTCATTTCAATATTTACATTTTCTAACATTATAATTTTAATTGAACAGAATTAATAAATCCTTTTCAAGTTAATTTTTGTTTTCAGAGATCTAATTCATCGACCATGCATGTAATAAAGTAAATAAGCTATTCAGGTGAATTATGAAGTATTCACCTTCGAGCTCATTGATTACTTAGTCGCAAAAATCGATTGCACTGACGGTCAATTCTGTTTCCTGATATCTTAAATTTTTGTACAACTTTTAACTCTCCTTGATTAATTGTAAACGCTGTGTCCTATAAGCGCTAACTCAGTAATATTTTCCCAAAATGGATGTCTATTACACAGAGTTTAGCATTTTTCAGAGCGTAGTTGAAATGGAGATCGCAAAGTATGGATGGCTCACACATTTTATTAAATGGAAAAAAATATTTCATGCAGATTTCATGCAATTCTTGCATGCAGAATGTGAATTCAAGAATAAACTCTACCAAGGGGCAAGAAGTATCTGACTTGGCGTGAGCTGTTGAATCAAGTCGAAGGTTTCTTTCATGGCAGACTGGGAAATCCATTATCAAACCTTGAACTCGTTCAAAAATACAGTAGCTGCTCACATAACAAGAACACTACCTATTTATAAAAGACTTATAATGTGATTTTTTTAAAATCGGACTGTGAATTTAATCAGTATTCTCGGGTTGAATTCCGATGGTGAGAAAATAAATGGGAAGGAATTTTTATCATATCTATTTAGCATTGGAGCAAGCACACATTTAACCTTTCGTGCTCAATACTCTCGAAGACATGACACTACCCATGCCATTCCTTGGGTTGCTTTCGTGAGACGGTGAGAGAGGCAAAATTGATGTTAAGTCTTGGTGTATCTATCAACCATGTACGTACGTGCCAATTGGTTTCCAAAGCATTGGTCAGACACTCAAGCAATCAATACACACACCTAAAATTAGTCTAACAATTTGAGGAATAAAAATTAAGAATACAAAAAAGAGCAACCGGGCCCAAACTACTCGAAACCACGTCACAAAATTATCATTATAGCATTTATGGATCATATTTTCTTACTTCCTACTGCGTTTAAGTAGAATCTCCAAACACTTTGTAGATTAATTTTAATTCAGTCAATTATTTGAAAATGTCGGATGAGTGGGAATCCATTTGATTAATTATTTTGAACATCGGTTTGAATTTAAAAATTTACTAAACGTATTCCTTTCCTAACGAATATTATTATAGACACCTTAGGAAATAAATACGTCGATAATAAACAAAGGTTTAAGGTTAAATTCAAAGCAAATGGTTTGAAATACTAAAAATAGTTAAGATCCAATAGAAGGTATCGAGGTTTTAAAGGAAAAATTAAGCAGTTTCCTGGGACTTTGAGAAGTTTTTTAAAAACAGAATGTGGTTTAATTTGGAGCAATGAATTCCTAATTTAAACAAAGGGTATTTCGTATTTTACCTGATCTTTTTTAATTAAGAGAATAACAATATTGTAGTTTGATTTAACAGAATTCGTTCTCTTGATAAGCTGCCTTGGACGTAAAGTCGTAACAATTTCCAATAGGGTGAACAATACTGGATTAATCATGCATTCATGTCTGAACTAATTTCTTACATTTAGCTCCAAAGCTTACGTTAATCTCACGTAAGAGATTGTTAGCATGGTGTATTGTAAATGTGAGAAATCTTTGTCTCCAAACGTTTATTCAGGCATTGAGTAAAGAGTGCCTATATTTTGTAATAAAACTCAGCGTCCAAGTTTTAATATTTTAAATTTGACTGAACAAAATCTAAATTTAGTTAATTTATTTTGAGGGACTTTCAGAGTTAATTTTTCTCATCCGGAAAATGTTGAGGCACCGGTGAGGGTCAGAGTAAAGAATTCAGAACGTTCTCCTCCTGCTACCAAAGCGCAGGAACTCTCTTCAAGACCAAGTCCAATCTGGGGGTAACTTTTTCATTAGATGTAGAAAATCTACATTATTAATACCTATCACATCAATTTCAACTATTTATATTTAAGAGGCTTGCTCCATTAATAATACGGCTGGAAAGTTATAAATCGTTCTACGAAATTTTCGAAAAAGATAGAAGGAACACATTGAGGATCTAAAGAGAGTTCCGGCAAATAAAGATACTTTGACGTAAATGGAAATAAATAAGATCCAGACATACGTACTTGAAGGGGGGATAGGGAGGAGAATAATGGAATTAAAATTAAATAAAGACGTGGTCGAGGATGAAATTTTTGTGGAAATATTAAGGATTTAGTAAAATTCGGAAGGAAGAGTTTTCATGGACTCATTCCTAGCATTTATGAGGGAGACTTTTGACCGCAAATAATAGTGAGATTTGTTATCATGCCAAATATGAGAAGAGCAATTTTATGTGAGGAATATGGAACAATTGGATTTCTCATAAAGTTAAAATGGCTCTTACTACACGTATCATCAATAAAATGACGGAGAGAAGGGAAAATGATTGTTAAGAAATTATTAGTGTAGATTCAAGAAGGGAGGAGCTACGTATGATGCAATTGCAGTATTGAGGTCAATGATAGAGAGATATATGAATAAAAAAATGGTGTATTTTTTTCTTTTATGGATTTAGAGATGGCATTCGGTCGAGTAAATTGAGTACAATTAATGAGTGTATTACAGAAGGTAAGAGTTCGCTGGAGGAAAAGGAGACTTATCCGTAACCTCTACATTTCTCACATGAACAGAGGCAAGAGTAATAGACGGAGAGTAAGGATGGGCAGTATTTAGTGATGGCATAAGATAGGGATGCTTATTTGTATTTATTGTAATTTATCCCATTGTTATGAGATTGTCCACATATCTCGTATATTTGGAAATACTCGGGAACGAACCAAGCTTAAGTCCTTTGATTGATACCAAATCGCAAAAAAGAGTATTGAATATGAGAATCCAAAGAGGCATGATAAAAGTTGCATATTGGAATGAAATTCGGTTTGGAGTTCAGAAAGTTATCTTATATGTACTATGCATCTGCTCCTCAGCCAAAAGGCTACAATTTTTGCTGAGTCAATTTAAGAATCATTGTGACAATTACAGAAAGAATCAATGTAAAGGTTATGAGATTATTGAGGAAGAAGAAATGCAGTTATGCATACAAATTGAAATGGATAGAATGGGGCAGGTGGAACGTTCAACTATCTTGGAAATGTTTCGAATCAGGATGGTCAAAGAAGCCGGGTGATAAGAAGAATTGAATTTGACGAGTAAGGAGAAATTGATGACAGGCAGTTTGAGTAGGGATGTTAAGAAAATTTAACTAAATTTTGATATGGAGCATGATTTTATGCAGCATAGAAACTTGGTTGTTGAAATAAGATGATGGCCATAAATTAGAGGCTTTTGTGATGCTGATATCGAGAAGAATGGAAAAGGATGAGCTGATAGGAAAACAAACGAAAAGTATTAGGCGTGGGGAGGGAGGAGTGAGGTTTGGGATAAATCCAAAAGAGGCAGGAAAAGTAGTTGTAATGCATGATTGGTAATGCAATTTTAGAGACTGTGAAAGAGGGGAGGATGTTAACCAGGAGTGGAATCTGAAGGAAGAGAATAGGTATGCTGGATGAAATGAATGGAGGTAGAAAGTGCGCGGAAATGAAGAGTAATTTATTGTAGTGGAGGGTTTCTTTTTAGGCGAGGCTTAGAATGGTAGTGGTGTTTGGTATGGGTCGATCCAAAATCTTAAACGGTAAACCACCAAAAAGCAATACTTAAGACACTGGGAAATCTTAATTCCGGCCAATGCACGATATCGCGTGGACAGTCTCATCGATAGCCATTTGGAAAACTAATTGATCGATCAAATAAGACCTCATTCAACTCTCATCTTTTATTGAAGCAATCTGGTGGGAGAGGGTTACTCTGGCAAAGCAAATTCGAATAAACAAAGTGCGAAAGACAAATAAAAGAACTGTGGCGGGGGGGGTGTTAGGTCACCACCAATAAAATGGAACAATACGACACGCAAAATTCATACATGAATGCAAACCCATAGCCACAATAGTGTATACGTTCTTGCAAAAATTCTTTAAACATATACGTATGCAAATGCTATCAACTGAAAAATAATTGCACCTTAAGATATGGTAAAAAATTAATACAATAACGTACAATTAATTTGACAAATAAGAAGAAAAATTCCACTACCACTGCCCGGGGTTGAACCTTATCAATTTCCCGAATGAGGTCTTTTTCCCTCGGATCCCATACACTACATGCTTATTCTAAATGAGGCTCTACAAGAGCGAGGTAACAATGTTCCTTGACCTTGGAGTCACTTCTGCCGACAATGCGTCTAATAAATACCAATGTTTTATATGCTTGTCCGCAGGCATTAAGTATATGGGTCCCCCAAGTTAAGACTTTAGTGAAGGTTGCATCTAGGTATTTCACCGAATCAACTATTTCTAGGCCAAACCCAGCTAATTCGTAACAAATTCCGTTGATCTTTTGAAGAACTTTACCACCGAACATTTATTAAGGTTTAATGACAATCCCCATTTTTAACACGATTTAGTAATGCAATCTAGATCCTGTGCTAGAATTAAACGATCTTCATCCCCAAAGATTTCCCGATAAATCACCGTGCCATCCGCGAACATCCTAATTTTACTTTTCACTTCGTGGTTCAAATCGTTAACAAAAATCAAGAATAGTAACGGTCCGATAACACTTCCCTGAGGAACCCCCGAGGCCACTCGTTCGCTGTCGGAACTAGCGCCGCCAAGGACTACCCTCTGTTCCCGCCCTGAAAGAGAGTCGTCAACCCAATTTATTTTAAATGTTATGGATTATTAATATTGTCGTTGTAGTTCATTCTAAGTACTTCTAGCATTTTAAACATATTTTTCCATTCGATTTTTTCGAGGGTCGTCCCCAAGTCCACGAATGCTGCATAAATGGTTTGATGATTTGTATAATTTTTTCGGCCAGTACGAATATTAACTGTCTTACGCTTTATTTTTTCCTGAATCCGAATCGGTTTTTCATGTGTCTTTCTCCTATCTTTCCTTTTTTCGTAGGTTTATTATCCGAGTAAGAATTTACGATTCGGGAGACCTCAGGCCCAGTGCATTCTTCGCATTAGCAGTGTATTCCTTGCATTTGCCTTTTTTTGGATTTTATGGTATAGCAATAATCACACTCTCAAAGTCCTCTGGTATTTTCCACTGTGAGAAATACATTTGATTATTCCAAAGGAGGTATCCTTGATTACTTCTCATTTAATATTGTCAATTTATGGTGCTTTGTTTTCCTTATATGTACATATGCATAATACCCTGCTAGCCGTCGCTAGGATGTATGCGAGGGCGTGGTAGGTCACCAGCCATTCTGCATATGTCCCCTTTATTTAGTCATGCACGTAGCACCGTGATCCACCAAAATCAGCGTGTAAAGGAGGCGACCGAACACCAAAAATGCAACATGCCTACATATATTGAGAGTATTTAATAGTTAGTAGCTATTTCTATGCCTAAAAAAAGAGGACAAAAAATACGTTAAAAGAGGGTAGGCAAAGAGAAATTAAGACACTTATTACCAGTTAGAATTCCACACGTTCCGGACGGACAATTCACAAATACAATAGACTTCATATGCATTCACCTACACCCCACCTGGCACAAGGGCGCACGGCGGGGGGACGCCGACGACGCCACTCATGGAGAGTGTTTAGTAGGAATTTGATCTTGATCTATTTTCGGCAGCGTGTACCTATTATTTTTTAGGTGTTCCCCCTTTTATTGTTGCCACGAATAGTGCTCGAGAAAAACGAATACTTGAATTTATCAATTCGACAATCTAACTCGCTAGTTTTGTAGCAGTTGTCGGCTTTGTCAATGTAATTAGGGGGCCAAATTATATTTTCAATGTCGGATGCAAAACCACACGCCTTATATCTTTGCAATAAGTTTTAACTAGCCCTGAGTCTTCGTAAATCTAAAGGTTCCTAAACAAAATGGTTTAGGATCTTGTGGTCTTTGTAACCATTTTTTGTAGGCATATTGAAAATAATGATGAAGTTTAAAAGTTCATATTTTTCGGAACTTTATGATAGTCAATCCTTGAAAAACTATTAGATAGTTTTTAGTTAATTAGTTAGATAGTAATTAGTTAATTTTAAAAGTTAAATAAAGAAACATCAAAGTTGATTCTAAAAAAATTATAGAAGGGTAACTGTAATGGTAAATAGGATAAATCGTGAATAAAATGAAAAAATGCTGAATGGATTACTATACCACATCAAATAATTCATAGATCTTGCTAAAACGACCATAGAAGAAAAATAGGAAAACTTGAGAACAGAAGTGACACACTGCTGAATAAACTCGTTACAAGAGAACCACGCTTGCCCCTATTCTTTTTTATCGAGTCTACTGTATATTTGTCGCTCTGAAGCTTGGTGTTAGATTGGACAAACGGGCCACAGAAACGCTTGCAAAGAATCCACACTAGCTCTCATAAATATTTGGTGTGATTCGCTTGAAGTAAAAATGTGGCTCCACCACCCTACGTTCGCACCAGGTAGTATCTTCCCTCGTGGGAGCAAATCAGTGCTGCGGGCTGTAATGCGACAACACCGAACCCGCAGGTCACCCGAGACCCCCTTGGTCGTAAAGTTTGCCAAATCAAGGAAGAAGGCAGGTGTCAGCGAGTCGATGCCTTTTTCATGTGAAGATGCCTTTTTCTGTTTCAAAAGGGGGAAACCCACGCCGGTGCCCGTGCGATGGGCCACTTCGCCCTGCCCGGAGATCCGAGGGTGGAATTCGATAGGCCGGAGTTGGCGGTCAGTGCAGTACAATTATTATGGGCCTGTCTACTTCAGTTCTTAGTATTTCCGGGCCCCATTTCCCTGTTTCTATTAAATATTCTTATTTCATTTAGTTACCTTCAAGTCGTTTTGACTTTTGGTAGAGTAATTATTTTTCCTATTGGTTTCTGAATACGAACCTTCGGGTTGATTCCGAAAATGTCATCACTTACCAAATGCTAACCTTCGGGTTGATCGAAAAAAACA
This sequence comes from Hetaerina titia, assembly GCA_037158775.1. NCBI lineage: Eukaryota > Metazoa > Arthropoda > Insecta > Odonata > Calopterygidae > Hetaerina > Hetaerina titia. The sequence continues at coordinate 35,877,793 of CM073779.1, forward strand.
TTCCAGTTGATTACTGTAATAATGAACTCGAACATTATTCACTCATCAAAGTTATCTTAAAATATTGATAAATTATGCATAATGTACAGGTACCTGTAGATGTAACATGGGATCCACTTGAGTGACGAAGAGAACAAGCGAGACTTAGACTTTTCGAAAGGCTCAGAAAAAACGTGTTTAACAATGACAATAAAGGAATGATTATGGCCCCACACTACTTAGGTAGATCTGACCACAAAGATAAAATAATGGATATTGATTCAAATACAGATGGGTACAAATACTCATTCTTTCTCCGAACAATCAGGAATCATGATAGTAAGAAACCGAAGTTATTTTAGAAATATTGAAACATTTAATTTACACGTCGGAACAAAATTAAACATTCCAAAGACATCAGGTATATTTGTAGGTGCTTCTGTGTGTCCGTTGGTATGAAAACTGGATAGCCGAGGCCGTCAACTTAATTGGCACTGGATTTGTAAAAGGGGAGGTAAAAACAATAGTACAAGGAAAGGGAAAGATAGAGAACACACACTGGGTCACTTGGGTGTGTTTGAGAAACAGTGATCCACGTATACCTCAATCACACACAAAAATGAAATTTTAATAAAAAATAAAACAAACTTACAACCCCTCTCAAAGGTGTTTTAAGGAATAACAGTCACTCTCGTGAATCGCATTCACACAAATCACACTTAATAAATTTTTTGGCTTCGCCATTTTGCGGAGATATTAAGAGCAGGACAACATAGCTTTGACGAAGGTATCTTCGATGCAAACATTTGTTAATGATTCGCCACGGCCTACTGAGGGCGTCTAAAACACAAACCAATTTCGATGCCTGCGAAGGTCCTATGAGTTTTTGTAAAGGATGCACATGCGATTTCGATTATGGAAAGGAAAGGAGAAGCAGATTCCAGTCCCATGGTTGTCCATTTAAACCAACTGAATGGATTCACGCCCCAACATTTCACTGGTGAATTATTCAACAGAAACCTTCCTAAAAGCATACAGTCCAATACCGATGACTATTTTTACATATAATGAATTGACATCCAAATTAAGTGGGCATTCCCAGGACCGCAAATCATTCGCGTTTCTTCGGATTCGATCGAAGTATCTTCGGATTCTATTTCCATGAAATTCCTTTGAGTTGAAGAGAATCGTAATTTCTCTTGTACAGTTTAAGTTTCTATCAGATGTGCTGACACACTGAAGCACTCAAAACCTATCAACCTTCGTTATCGCCTCATAATCAAACCATAGTATCTCAGGTAGTCCGGCACAGAAAAAGAAAATTCCCGTTTATTCTTGAATAAAGATATCCCCTGTTAGTACTAGTGGCCCCCGGTGAACAACATGCCCGCCCATATTGAATTTGCAAACTTGTTTTACTATCTCGCTTCTTTTTCTTTTGTAACTAAATGCATTTCCTCTATTATATTTTGTGTATAGTGGAGCTCTCTCTCGCAGATGCGTCCAGATTCATTGAATGAAATCCGAAGTTCGAAATATAAAATCGGGAAATATTTTAAAACTCGCTTTGGTCATTGGAATATTCCGCTTTTTAAATCTAAATTCTGGTGAGTTTTAATAGCGTTGCGAAGCCGGATTCGTGTTTTTGCTTGATGAGCCGCGGTCGCATTTGTGGGTCCTGACCAAATTGGTATTTTTCGTAAAAAAATATCAGCACAGCAATTGACTCGTGAAAAGTTGAAAATTTTCATTCGGTGAATACATTAGAGAGGTTTCCGTTAACATCCGTTCAACGGGCTTGCGTGCTGGATTGGGAGAGCAGAAAGAAATTTTTAGTACCCCAATACCACCTATAGCTTAGTAGTTGTACCATGATTGGATGACACATGCCATATAACCATGCAAGTGCTTTTAATTAGAGCTTTTAAAATCTGTGATCTGTCATTTATATCGGTGACATTTCCACATTACATACTGCGTAAGTCAAATAAATTTCTTAAAAAGAAGTTAAGATTTCAGAATTATTTTTAGAGGTGATAATTCTTTGCATGCTGTTTTTTAGTATAGAATTGCACACCTTTCATTGAAATAATTTGAATCAAAATCTTAAAATCATCATTGGTGAATGAAATTTGCTTGAATATCATAAATGCGACGTGCCAATAATGCAATGCATTGAAATACAGGGAATTGGGTAGGAATTTTCTTGCTTTTCTCACGCACCAACCTCGCAACTCCAGTGGACCTCCATTTTACGAAGTCGCCAATGTTACTGTTCAGTCTCAATTAAGGTATAGAAAGGAATCATCAATTTATTACTTAAAGAGTCTAAAACTTGTCGCAGTTAGGGTTCTATCAAATCAGAAAATGTGCGAATGAATAATTTCTCGTGCATTTTTGTTGCATGGTTTTTGTTTTATGGCACGGCATGGTTGACATGTAGAGATTTTATAACTCGTGGGGGTATTTGAAAATCGGTGTGAGTATACTGCATGTAGGTACCCCAGATAGTGGCGGGGCTTGAGCAACGGTATGGTATCAAGGGTGTTACAGCAAAGGGGATAATAATTAGTTTAGAATAATAAAAACGGGTCATGGGAATAAATAGAGTTTAGATTTTCTGACGAAGATGTCACAAAACTGACCAATAGAGCCTAATTAGCTGAGGATTCTAGACATGACGGTTTTGCAATCCCTATCTTTTACTATTTTAAAATACCAATGAAAAGCCTCGAATGAATAAGAGAACCGAAATAATGGAGGACCTTAGAGGAAAAGAGTGCAACATTCCTTTCTAAACTGAAAAAGAGACTTTCTTTGGAAGATCCGCAAAGGAGCAGGCTATGAAAAGTATGTATATATTTCGTGGCGAATTTGTTGAAAGGACAATGAATGTCTCAAGCATTCGACCCTTATCGATAAGGAAACCTTTTCTATGCCCAAGCGTTTTGCAAGGATATTTTAATCATAAATTTAACATTTTCTGTTAACCTTTTGAAAAACAACTTGCAGATGTAGATTCTACCGTCTACACTTGTGTAGCATACGGTAAACAGAATCACTAATCTCCGCAAAACGCCGTCTGTCGTCGGGATATCTTTCGCCGTCCCTCATAGCAAAGTAACGCTTCGCGTAGAGGGACGTTTTATGGCTACCCTGGGCCATTTTAGTTCTATTTTTAGTGGGATCATCACATTTTCTGCCATATTACTTCGATATTAGGAAATCAGAATCACGCATCAGTCCAACGATTTCATTTCCGCTGAAACGCCACTTAGCCGGGAAGCAAAAATTAAACTCACGATCGAAGGGACGCGTTCAATCAAATTATATTTACGTAAATGCGCATTGCGCTGCACTTTAACCAACTATTGCTCACTTGTAAAAGCGATCGGAGCGGGGCAAGACTAATGGAGATGGTGATCGGCAGCTGCCTGAAGGGTTCCAGGTTTATATTCTAGGTTATGCCTTTGGTCAACTCCATCAAAATCTAAGTGATGCCAAATTCTACTTCCTATATTTTAGTTAAAATATCGACACAATTACACATCCCTCAGCTCGGGATGAGCTATACTCCCTCCCATGACAGCTAACTCTTGGGTAAAATGCTGTGGTTGTTCTTTGCAGTAATTCATAATGAAAATTGTTACTACATTTAGCATAGATTCCTATTTTGTCGCTGTCCATTTTTATGACGAAGAAAAAACAATGGAGAGCTCACTAATCTTTGTCCCCTCTTCGTATTAAGAGTAGTCGAAGCTTCCCTCAACTCCCTATCTGCATATGAATGTGTACTTAATATCCCATATGGACCTTGGAGCTGTCTATATGTATTCCACGATTCGCAACGCTGTAGATTTACTTCGCAAACGTATTCTATAATTGTCACGCAAACCGGATACGGAGCACGTTAGTCATGCTGTGCATTTATGATTCGAGAATAATCTTTGACCTTGACAGTCATACGTTTAACGGGGAGTTCGGTAACGACAACTTGCTCTTTGAGCGGAAATAAACCCCCTGCCACTCCTTAAGCTGATGCAGAAAGATAAACAGGAGAACGCAGGTTGAACTGGGTCAGTTACCCTGCTGCACGTACGATGTTAGCTCTGGCGGAGTGGCATGAAGTCGAGCTCATTTCCTTTCGTGAGTCCTTCGCATGGAGACAGACTCTCGTCCTATCTTTACATAATTCATGGGAAATGCGAATGCTGCCATGTGGACATCTGGCTCTCTTTGTTTCCATCTGTCACTGGAACGACGGCACGTTATTTTCCCGAGCGTCCAGTTTTCAAACCGGAAAAGTTTGTTTACTTTCAGTTGATACTCATTAAAAAATGGTTCCGACTGAAAAGCTCAAGTTTGAGTTGATTAAATTTAAGGAACCTTGATTACTATTCAACTTTTTGTTCTTCAACTGGTACATCCCAATTAAATTACCAGAAGATACGGAGGTGACTGTGTGTGCTTATTCTCAATGGTGGGAGAACTTGACCGAAGCAGGTGTTCAGCTTGATATCATGAATATGCTATCCCTGAAACTCTTTTTACCATTGTTACTCATCTGTACCCGAAGAAAAATTGAGTACTCCCAGTTGGTGGAACTCGGAGTTAGACTCAGCCACACGATTAGAAAATTGATATAAATTTTGAGGTCGTGTTCGTATTGGCGGTTGCATCTCTTCAGATCTTATGTTGAGTTGAAAGACGTGAGGTAATCTTGAGTTACAAATCACATTGCGTTGAATAACGTCGACATCTATCTAATTTATCGCTTGGAGCAAAATGGACTCGGGAGAAAAATGTTCTCAACCAAATTTTTCCACTAATACATGGAAATTGCAGAAGAATAAGACCAATGATTACCGAAACAGGACCTACTTCTGAAGCAAAGAACTCTTTAATGAGTTATTTAGTTTTCTGCACCTCAATGTTTACTCCAATATACTTAGCATCTGGTTGAATTTGAAGATTTTAACAGGGAAAATATACGGAATCTATGCAACATCTGTCACTTTTTAATCTTAATAATGTGCATCATTAATTTTTAGGAATTGAATAAATTAAAATGTTACCCTCGTCAAATTTGTCGCAAACAGATTCTGTATCATCTTCACATTTCGTTTCATGATTCAAACAAAATTATCCTACTAGCCTCACCCTTCGTTTGTCCTATGAGGAAGAAATCGAGTGTAAAAGCGGATTTCAGGATATAATCGATTAACATGAAGTATAGTAAAGGCACAGTCAGTCACAGAACCTCCGTGTCTTAAATTAAAATTTGACAAAACAAACAAGCAGCGTTACTTACTTAAGACTCATCGACAATGCATGCAAAACCATTGCGATCCTCAGAGGGAATCGGGCGACATACGAGTATAACATTAGAGAGAAAGAGAGTCAACTGGTGCTTTTTAAGAAAGTGGGCTTGTCTGCTCTTCGCCGTCGCGACGAGTCCAAATGTTCCCGTATTCGGGAAAGTTACGTTGAATTGCTTCAGAAAATCTGAGATTGCATTAACAAACTAAAAATAATGTGCAAAGTTAGATTGATTCTTCAGAAATGTCGTGCGAAATTTTCTGTCATCTATTACGAAGAATGTGATTTACGAAAACAGAGACGAAGGTTATCTGGCTCTTTGTGACAGTTTATTGAAAGAAAATATCTCACAGAAAAATCTCAATTATCCAAAATATCCAATATATTACGAATAATGGTAGCACCGAAAACAATTTATTTAAAAAAAGTAGGAAGTGACAAATAATATATTTTGATGAGCCGTAGCAATCAAATTTTGAGTATATTTAATTACCTAAAAAATCGATAGCAATAATAGGAGGTAAACCGAAATGAAATGCTTCAGCAGACGAAGTTTCAATTTTACATCAGAAATGTCTGTTTTTTCTTTAACTTTCCAAGGTTAAAAAGTGAGTTTGTGTCTTTTTCAGATACTCCAAATGCACAAGGACAAAATTTAATCTAAAGCGTTGCCTGGTAACAGCTGATTTCTTGATTTTTTTCTTGATGTTCACTTGCTGAGAAGATAATCACCACCCCAGCACCCAGATCCTCTGATGAGAGAGATTTCTAAGAGATTATGAGAACCAAGACGCGCGAAATGGTGCGAAACGTTGAAGGGAAAGAGGTTTATTGCTCGTATCTCTTTTAGTACTGAAAAGATGTTGCATGCTAAGCTCTGTCGGGAATCACCGTGCTTTGGTGACGCACAGAGAGTAGAAGCAAAGAAGTTTATTCAAGGTCTTGGTCGCCTTAAGAGCCGGAGATCCAATACCCGAAATCCTCAAAAAGACGGTTTTTATAGTTATTGTAAAACTCCGGTTAATTCAAATTATATTTTTTTGAACTGTAAAGATGATATTAAATCCGAGAAGAAAAGTAGTTTACCTGTTTTAAAATGTAATGAATGATAAATTACCCATCTTGCACAGGCGACCAGAACTTAATGTAAGGATAAAAATTAATATCAATACCCTGAAAATTAATTTTTAATATAAAGATATTTTGTTAAATCATTTCTAAACCACGGGAATACTTGAGACTTTAATTTTAGCGTATTGCATTGTAGTCATAACCGATTTGAGCTAGAAGGGGTGTATATTCAGTAAGAGAATTAAGTAAGAGTAAAAAATTCAGTGGGAGAATTTAATGACACCTCCATTGACAATGAAAACCAGTAATATAATACTGTCCCAATCCCAATCCATTCCATCCCGCTCTACCATCCTTTTTACCTAATTTTACCAAAAAATAGAGTTTTCATGGTTCATAATGCAACAGACGTTGATGTTAAATCATTGAAGCTCGGATTCCGATGATTTAAATTGTGCATTATTTTAGCTTTGTAGAAGCTTGGTAAATTAATACTTTTTAATAGAATAGCACAGTGTTTATTCATGTTTAATTTTTAATAATATTATTGGGAATGATGCCGAGGCAATTATTCAAAATTCATCCACTTACTACAATGTAACTTTTAAAAAAAATGAATATAAACCAAGAGAAACAAGGCAAGATTATTTTTTCATCTCTCAGCTTGCTCATGCGGCTGGAGGATATTTTTGTTAGTAATCATGTAGCTTAATTTTGAAGGCAAAGGAACTATAATTAACGTTTTCCATTTTATCTTTTATTTGAACCTTTCAACTCGTAATTATTGTCCTATTACTGCCCAGTCTGTGTTAGTTTTTTCCAAAAAAGAGAACTTACTCAAACTATTTTGATAATAATACTAGTGTAGTCAGTCTAGTCTAAATGCATCCCTAGTGTTTCTATTACGAAATGGATTCCTGATACACACATGAAATTCACAAATCTATGAGAGCTTAATTCTCCGAAGAGATGACCATGTGTATCTATAGAATGAAAATCTTCTCAGGCTCAATAACATTACTTAGCTCAGTTTCCTAATACGTTTCACTAGTTCTCTTAGTTTAAATTTTACGAATCTAAGTGTGTCCTCTTCCAGCATTGCTTCCCTACAGTAGGAATCACAACGCATTTTGGGTGATTTGTGGTCTATTCAATCATGGCATTGAGTCCACTGCCAGAGAAGCTAAAAATCCGTGAAATATTTAGACAACTTCAATATGCTATGCATATAACTTCTAGTCCAGATTCACTAGTAAAATAGTTTCAAGCGAGTTATATACATATTTTGTCTGTAAGTTTTTTCTGTCTGAAGTTCCAAATGTACATCAATTATTTCATTATCTCGGCTTGAATTATTCCCTAACTTAATTAAAATTCATTATTCTATTATAGCTGCTCTGTGTTTATTTATATAGCCTTCAGTAATAAATTTACACACGTGCACGCTCCACCGCAAAAATAATGTATATCAAAGCGCACTCCTCTTTTTGTGGGCACTTGGGAATTTTTGTGTTTCCAAAAACTAAAAGGGGAAAAGTAAAAATCTTTCGTTATTGAATTTTTTTTACATTAAAATGGGTTTAATTCATGCGCGGAAATTTTCTAGATGAAAATGAATAAAAAGGCTTCACTTCTCCTACTAACCGCTCGAACAAATCAAAAACGCCCTTCAGTAATCATAACCATATTTGTGTACTCGTCATTGTACCTGCAAGGTCTTTACTAAACACTCGTTTGTTATTTTTTCGTCGTCCTAGCTCATTCTGCTGGGAGAGACGCGAAATAATTTATCACGATACGCCCTATTTCGTCCCACACAGTGTTTTTTTAAATCTTTTTAATTGAATATTAAGGAGTTTTCCGGCGAAATTAGTTTAAGGTAAGTTCAGAAGCAATTGGTAACCGGGTAGGTAAATCAGAGGAGACAGATACCTACGATTGGAACTCTATCGAACCGTATTACACCATACAGACTATTTTAGAGAAATGCTGTCGCTTAGTAAAGTTAAATCAACCTAATTCATGAAAAAAGGAAATCTCTGTTATTAGTTTCGGATCTTTATGGCTTTTGAGGATGGAGAAAATGTAAGAATTAGTAATAAAATATATTTTTAGTGTATTCGGTATTGATATGGGGAGGTAATAGTTACGTCATGGCCGCATGAAGTAATAATATTTAAGACTTCAGTTGGTGAAGAGTGAGGTTTTTCCGGGTTTACTCACTCCCTCGGGTGAATTCCAGGCCATATGTCACCCCGGAATGTTATTTTATGTTAAGCATGCAGATGGTTTTTATTTTTATCTTGCGACCGCACCTAAAAAGCAATATATATATATATATATGTTATTAGTTCTATATATATATATATATATATATTATTAGTTCTATATATATATATATTAGTTCTTCTCTTACCCGAAGAGGCTATTGCCTATAACGGGATTTGCCTGGCGAATTATATGTTATACAATTGTTTATCATTATGTATATTGTAAAATTTGGCAATTAAACCTTTGAAAAGCCAAAAATTCAAAAGCCAAAGAAAATTTGAAATACCTAAAGGAGTATTTCTTGTGTTAAAGAGGTAATCTCACTACATTTAGCCTTCAGTTAAAATTGTGGTGCTGTTAAAAAAAAAATGCCCTCTTCAATCCTGACAACTTGAATGCCATTATTCATTCAAGAGGAGTCAAGCAGCTTTAACGACTTTCAATAATTTTTTAAAACACATTTTAAATCAAAATTCCTTACCTACTACCATTCTGCCCTTTTTGGTTTACTTATCGTCTCACTGTAAGTACAAGCTTCAGTTCTCTCTCGCGATGTAGGCGATGTGTTATCAAAAAGAAATTATATTTTTCATCATATCTTATCCGCAATGGACTTAAGTTTCGAGTGCGAGCTGATCAATAAGGAGATAAGAGTTTCTTCTCCCTCCTGTTCAACAAATTAATTCGTAGAAATTAATCAATCGGATGATCTATTTCGCATTTCTTTAATTTTTGGAACCCTAATATCAATGGTACGAGTGATATCGTTGGTACCTTAAAGAAGTGTAATCGGGCCATGCGTTCGGCGATAATGTTCTTCAAAAGACCAATGGAATTTGTTTATAAATTAGTTGGATTTGTTCTAGAAATAGTTGATTCGGTAAAATACCTAGGTGTTACAATCACTAAAGACTTAACTTTGGGGACCCACATACTTAGTCTGCGGGTCATATAAAAAATTGAGATTTATTAGACGCATTGTCAGCAGAAGTGACTTCAAGGACAAGGAACGTTGTTACTACGCTCTTTTAAGGCCTCTTTTCGAATATGTCTGTAGTGTATGGGATACGAGGGAAAAATACCTCATTTGTGAAATTGAGAAGGTTCAACGCCGGGCAGCCCGTTCCGTTAAAAACCCTTTATGATATAACCAAAAGCGTCACTGAAATGTTTCTGGAGTTGGAAGTGGGAATCATTAGAAGAAAAATGATTCAATGCTAGGTTGAACTTACTAAATAAATTAACATCCGCATGTTTCAGCACAGAGGTGTGACAAATTATTTGCCCTCCAACATACATTTATCGCTTGGATCATGTATATAAAATTTGGGAAATTCATGCCAGAACTATCAGATTCAAGGACTCCTTCCAACACACAATACGGGATAGCAACTGTAGAGTTATTGAATAACAAAAATTCCACTTTCCACCCTCAGGAAAAAATCAGTTCCAGCCAATTGTATGCACTTTCACTGACCTCGTGTGTTTTGTTGTCAAACCCTTTCCGCATTAGAATGTCATTAAATAATGCACTGCTCTTGACAGTAATGCTTGCTCTGCTTTATTTCTTTTTAAGTTTCCCCTTCCATCCCTCGTCTCTCTTTGTGGGGGGTCCTTCCCGCTACCTGCATCGTTGGTTCACATTCCCTACTGGTGCCCTTGGGGGAGGAGACCGTTGCATGTTGCATGCCCATGTGGTAGTGGAATTTCGCTTCTTACTTGTCAAATTGCGTGCACGGTATTGGATAAATTTTTTGCTACATCCTAAGGTGCAATTTTTTGTCAGTTGATAGTATATGTATTTCATAATTATGATTTATTTATTGCGTGTAAGGTAAAATGATTTTTGCATGAATGCATACGCCACTGTGGTTATAGGTTTACATGGATGTGTTGATTTTGCATGTCATTTTGTTCCCTTATACCGGTGGTGACCCAACAACCCCCGACACATGCCCTTGCGGGGGCTTGTTGATGTAGAATGCTTTTCAACCCTCCGTCATTACCACGTGGACCTACGTCAGCGGCCTCCAGTGTCTTTAATCGCGCAACGATACATCCATAAATCTCTTCACCTTTTTCCTGCGCCGAATTCTTTTCTCCCGCCCTTTCCCAACATTTCCTTCTGAAGAAGTTGGTCGTTAATTGAACAAGAGTTTGAGCTGCTTTGAATATTTAGTTTTATTTTACGCTTCAATGTCTTTAGTGAATATTTATTAGTTAAATGTTTTTTTTAAATACCAAAATTGGGCGTGGCGTGCTCGAGCAGTAAGTGCTTTATAGGCTGCTGCCGTGAATCTCAGAACCACCTAATATATCGAAATCCAATAGATGCTATGTCATTTAGCATAGTTAAATCATATGAAGTTAAATTTATTGAAAATGAAAAAGAAAAAAACGATGAATTTCTTGGAAAACGACACAAATTATTCCATTATCCAATTCGAGTACCATCAACTGAAATGAATGATATGGGGGTAGTAAATTTAAATGGTTTGTGTTAAATGCTTGTATAAACTAATTAACATAGAATTAACTACAGGAAGTTTTAAAATAGGATGAATGCTGAATGCTCGGAAGATTGAATACTTCTAAGTTCACTTTATTTTCGTTAAAACTGAAAAGAAGCGAATAATATCATTTTCAGAACTTTGAGAACATTTGCCCAAAATTGAAAATAAAACGCTTAATGAGCGTATTTTTAAAATGGAAGAGAAAAGTAAAACTCAGAGACAATTAAATGTAAATTTGAGGTACGTACGACACTCACGTGCCTTCTGTGCTGCTAAATGTTTCGTTACCAAAAGTTGCAAAAGGGGTACTCAAAGTAAATAGCTTTCTTTTCTGAAATTTCTCAATATGAGTGATTTATAAATACAATTCTTGGTTCAGCTGATTACCAGGTTCGAGTCCCTATTTATGACGCTTTGCGCCGCGAGTCCAGCTATCTAAATTGTTCGTCGGAAACAAGTTCGTCACATTATACGAGATACGTTGCGTCTTCATGAGTCGTACTTGTATCATTTAGAGTCGGAGACTATCTCATACTTAAGCCTTCAGACTTCATGTTACCAACATTTCATTCGGAAAAGTTCATTTTCCTTTGAGTTTTCGACGGCGTTCTTCTATTCTCAAACAATTTAATGAACGTGAAATTGGAAGTGAGAAAGTTTGAATGTCAGTTTGGCTTAGAATGCAGGTATTTTATTTCTCTCCTTCGGCATTGGGCATCGGTGGAATCAAGGAAATCAGAGATACTTGAAAAATGTGCTACTCGATGGAGAGTTCCGAGATTTCAACATGAGTAGTGCGCAGGCGTATCATGAGATCCAAATGATTCATTCCATTTTGAGATGGGTACGGTTGTACAGACTTTCCAGATTAGGTGCCTCCAATCTGTCATTCGTTTCAAGTGGTTAAGAGCATATGGTCTCGAAAAATATTGCGAATAACGGAGTGGAATATTGTATGTATGATAGTTTTGTGAATGCATTTATGCAATATTTTGACAGTTGTTTTAAACATCAATGCACCTCTCTGATGCGCAGCCATCTTAGCACGTAATAGTGATGACTTTTTCTCCTGATAGCTCCTACTTAGAAGACCTTCGAAAGACACACCCGTCCATTCTATGAGTGAAAATGGAAAATAATCAATTGTTTAACGTGCTATTAATATACTAAATTCTTTCACTGTAATTCGCACGCTCATATAATAGTATTTGCAATGGATTTTCTAATGGAGGATTTTTAATTTGAAGTTTTTTCTAGTCACGTCACATCTGATTGAATCAAAAAGGAATTTATTCATTGAGTCGAGAGAAGAATTATTCATTAAAAATAGGTTTGTTATTTTTATGCTCGAGGAAAAACAAAGCGGGTATATAATTTCCTACGATAACTGCGAGGTCTAAAATTTCACTAAGCAACCTTTTTCCGCAAATGATATGCGTCCATGTGTTTCACGGCGCCTTTAGCGGCTTTAGTATCATAAAAAAAGTGAATGCATTTTGAACATTTTTATTATGTGGCTATTCTGAAAAGACCTCAGGTTAAATTCAATTACACGAGCTATGGAGATATTATTTAGAATTTACTAGAAGAAACCGCTATAACTATGTGTAATTCGTATAATCAATTTTTATTTGTCAGTCCTCTTTCGCTAGTAAAGAACTGATTGATATGTTTTCCCGAATGCTATTTTTTATGCATAAATGGTAAGTTCTATCAGCACCAAACAGAAAATTCATTGAAAGAGAAATGTTATAACACTATTTCAATGCTCAGTACTATTTTTTATAGGTATACCTTCCAATTTTATTATAAAATTTGAGGAAAGTATTAAAATGCTATTTACAGGGTGGCTTCTCATGATCTCATTCTCTGAAAAATGGCTCCCCTTCGCCTGTTGTTTTGGTTTGTCTTCTTCATGCGTTCGTTAAGGTTCCTATTAATGCATAATTTTGATAATATTTTCAATGTGTTGAAAATATACGAATTAATTTGCAAATTAGTAAGGCATTTTTCTTCACTTTAGTAATTAACTGCATCAGGTTATTTCTTGTGAAATTTCATTAAAAATGAAAACTGAAGTTGTAATTTTTCACAGGGTTTTCATCTAAGTACCACATTCTACGCTAGGCTAAGCACGAATTATGAGATTTAAAAAACTGTGGTAAATTACGAAACAGTGTTCATTTAAAACGTAAATATAAATGCATTATGACTTCAAAAAATACCCGTGAATGAATCACCTTGGTCGTACATCATCCAGTGACTCTCATGTGATTATTTGCAGCCTGGCCTGGATTTGGGTCTTATGTTACATGCGACAAAGAACACATGCCCCCAAAGATTGCTCAGGATGGTAATCTTTGATGTTCCCAAAAAAGGGCACATATTGCCGTCGGTTGAAACTCTGCTGCTTGTCCAGCGTCAACTGATGTGAAAAATCCAAAACTTATGAGGTTTTGTACAATACCATTGTTTTTTTATTAATGTCATGTGTACCCTCCGAGAATCCTTACCACTAATAATATTGCTATTGTTTATTTTTTGTTAAGGAAATAATTTCCGAAGATTTAACCCCTTTGATGAATTTGATGTCGCTGAAAGCAACTGTTGGTATCTAGACTTTTTTTTGCCGCACATTTTAGCTTAAATTAAATGGATGATATTACCTCAGTTTTTGACTATGGATATCTAGCGAAGGCTGCAAAAACTGCTGGTATATTTTAAACTCTGAGCATGGACATGGACACAAGATTAACTTCAAAACTCCATATGTCGTGTCTGGTGCACCAGATCGTGTCGACATACGTACAGCATCTGTTGTAGCGCAAATGAACCAATTTTCACCAAAATTTTCTATACATTTGATGATGAGTATACTGGAAAGAATTTCCCGCTGAATTATGATAGTTTCTACCCTAACCTAAGGATCTGGAAATTTCCTAAACTTTTGGGAAGGGAAACTTTTTGTGCTGGCAGAGGGGAGTAATAATTGCACATAGTTGGCTCGGAATATTACTTGTAACCGGAATTCTTGTGACAGATCTCGTAACTTTAGGTTTAGTGGTACACGTTTTCGTGAAGTGTGAAACGTTTTCAGTCACGAATCTGGCGAGTGAAACGTATCACGTTGGTACTACAGGACCTCAATTGGAGCTAATGGCGCAATCATTATCCTCTTCCCCACATGTTCCTGGTCCTCCGGGTGCTTGGGTAACGCTTCATTCGTGCACACAGTCTGTGAGCCAGGGAACGTTTAATGTGATAAAATGTATCGTTAACAGCATAGAATAACGCACGGTCTACCAAAACCATGTTTCTTAATATGTCTTTTGGGCAAAGTAACAATATTTTTTCATAGGCGCAACAACATTTAGTATCCTGAGCATTAAAATTAAATAGGTAATATTTATATTTCTTGGTTTTTTCTTATATGTTTAACCTGGTATTTGTAAATGAAATTTTCTGGTGTTGAATCTAACAATACTGTCTGTCCAAAATCATTGAAAATAACTGCATTGCTATATATTTGTATAGATGACTCTTAGATGTGAAAACTCTTTTTAACCATTACTTTGTTCCATTTTCCCATTTGGCAAACCTTTTTAGGTATCTATTCATAGTTATGCGTTAGGCTACTTAATGAATGTACTCTACTGCATGTAACAAAGATTACGTACCTAACATTGAAATTGGCCGTTCTGTTTAATTTAATTTCGACATTGATGATTCATGTAATTGATAATCTGAAATCGGAGGACAATCGGCTACAGCGGAGATTACGTATCAGAGAACTAATCCATTTTTTATTTATAAGTCACTTGCTTTCATATATTAACATTTCATTAGCTTTAACTTCGTAAAATAAAACAATGACGTACTATCATTGTATATGGATGACATCAAAAACGTTGTCACCTCTAATTTTACCTAATTCATTTTTGGAAGAAACTATATTTTACTGTTCACCAATAAGTTTTAGTTTGTGGAAGAAATTCTTGAACTGAAACTGGAGATTTGATTAAGTTACAATCCAAAAAATTAATCTCTCACTTACTCACTCACTCTTCTCTGCCACAAAAACTTAAAATATTCATGGTTAGATCAATTAATTGTTTCAACGAATTGAAATCATATTAAAATGATCCAAGCGCGCTCTAATACTTAAAACATAGCCGGAAAAGGTTCAAATGTTTCCATTCCTCGTCACATCCAATGTAATTTGATAGAAGCGAAGGAGCAATGCCGCCGCCCTGCGGCCAAACCTGTAACGTCGTGGCTAGGGGCGACGCGGGAGTTGACAGTTCATATTTTCCTTCGTGGTTAGTCTTTCTGCATAGTAAGGGATTGATTGGTCGCAAATGATGTGACAAGGAATGCAGAAACATTTAACAGCCGATAAATTTATATCTTGTAGAATTATTAAAATACATGCACTTTTAAAACGTAATTTAAAAGGGCTACCAGGAAGTCAGAGGGAATTCAGTATTTAGATATGGTTGTGAAGAATTATGCGAAGACCCACCATATGAAAGCATACCATATCACTAATTCTGAAGTGTTATGTATGAACTTACTCCCAAACTGACTGACTATTTTTTCATAAAAAATGTGCGACCGGAAGAAATGAAGGTTAAGGGTGCCATTTTAGGCTTCATTGGTATTCAATATTAAAGTTATAGTTTCAGTTACCTGTACAGTTACAAGCAGATCTACTTTTGAAAAAAGGCATACTTTTTTCTTTGTGTTCGGTCACTTTAATTTTGCATTTCCCAATGTTCGACTGGTTCCCTTTCTCAAGGCGTAAGGTGCTAATGGCGACTCCGACGATATGTTCAAGATATAGGCTAAATTTTGAAAAGATTGTCAAAAGAGAAAACAAATCGATAATGGCAAACCTATAAGAAATTTTGTTTTATCCATCAACAACCCTGTCTTTTCCATCGTTCTTAAATAAACACCAAAGAAATTTTCATTTGAGCAAGAAGATGCAAGGTGTTAGCCACAGTATAAAAAACCTGGACTCTACGCACTTACAGGACTTTGCAATGATTAAATATAACCGAAAAATATTTTATCTTTAAAAAATACAAAAACCTGATAAAAAATCTCTTATATAGACTGAAATGTTTGTGAATGGATTCACGCATAATTTCAGGAAGTGCTCAGAAGGAAGGGTACATACTTTAATCACTTGTCGTTGCGAATAAATATATGAAATACAAGTAGATAAAGTAGATGCTGTTTTTCCCTTCGTTTGAATAAAGTACAAGACTAATGGACCAGTTTATTGCTTGCAATTCGAATGAAACAGGATTTGAGGACTAAGTGCATTACAAGGGCTACTTGCGACTAACTTCTCTCCAGATAATACTGACTGTAATGGCGTGTACCAAAAAGGGAAATTTTATAATATGTAGAAGTATGTAATAAGTATAAGCATGAGAACTATTTTACCGAATTCTCTTCAATTATAAGCAAAAAACTATAGGGGCCAAATATTTTAATCTTTACGTGCATTTCCTACAAGTTTTAGACTTTTAAGCCTACCTAATTTACTTATTCAGTATTAAATTTGACCGTAGAATGAATGATCAGCTCGCAGACATCATCGAAATTGTTTAGGGCGTATGGTCTCGAGGACAGCACATGGCTCACGTAGCATTTTTTTTATCGTCAATGTGCTGATGTTAAAAATCAATACTGTCTCATCTTAGTTAGCCTCGAGTGAAAAGGGTCAAGTCTCGTAGTATTTATGTCTAAGTTTTACTCTGTGAGTTGCCGGGTAAGCGTATGGCACAGAGAGTTAGAACACTTAACATGCACGTATCGTATTATCATGTTTTGTTCCTGTGTTCATAATAAGAATGTCAGGAAAAATGTTCACTGTTCGGTCTAGGTTATAAGAGTTATTAAACCTGATATTGTCGTGAACGTGAATTGTGTGAGGGGTGAATGTAGTATTTCAATCTGTCATTTATGTAGTCACTCATATTATTCGAGTATTCTGACCCGCAGATATGCGTGTATTGTGTAGGGAAAAATGTTCCCTCAACATTACAAGTAAGCTCTGGGCCTAGTTCATTTCTTAAAATTTTAGTCCTACTTTCTCTCTTCATGTTTTAATAGACTAACTTTCTAGTTTTCATAGAGACTCCGCCACGCTCAATCTTTGCTGGAAAAATCAAGTTAGCAACGTGGTAATAAATCCTTGTGTGCCCTATTTTTCTCCTTCCCTTCCCCATAGCGAAAAAATAACGAACTTATATCATGACTTACTCGAACGTCAAGACATGTGTTTGAAAATGACCGATGAAACAATTCATAAAATCTTCAAAGGTCAAGGTATTGACTCAGAATCTTACAAAGATTCTTTGGCCGGTCAATGAAATTTCCAAAACATGCGTGAAGTTTGGTGCATTCATTTTATGAACCATCCATGAAACGTTTCTTATTATTTCAAATTAAACATTATAGAGGGGTTAGTTTTTCGTTTATTGTAACAGCACTCGAACGGTTATCCTCATTATGAAAATTCTCTCCACGAAAACTATATTTCGCTTCATGACGAGCAATATATACAACCGAAACAGTTGGTTGTCGAGAACTGATCATATGCAATCCCAGCATGAAAAATCTCCTTTGCTGAAATAGGGAAATGTACCCAGTGCCGATAACATAGATATAATAAAAATTCCTCAGTTTTATAATGAATATCGTTGCCTCGTTTTAAACACTATATATTTGTACAATATGAAAAAAGAGGAGAAAAATTGGCATATTTCAATATTTACTATTCATCTAGATAAAAAAGTTTGTCGTTAGAAAAAGCAGAGGTGACGACTATTCTTCAGACATTTATTGCATCGGAGCAATATCTTTTATTGCAGTAATTGGTTTGGTACGTATTCATTCTGAGAAGAATTTATTGCTAGGTGACGGTGGTGGAATGAAACATGCTTCATCATCTAGGAGCTACCGCCCTTTAGTATAAATATCTTTGAAAGATAACTGACAAACACACCGAAAGATATCTGTATGTAATACTCATGTATTTGACTAAGTGGAATAAGAATGTGTCACCACCTCGATGGGCAGTTAATAGCGAAGGAAAATGCAAGAAAAATTGAGAATTTTTGTTGAAATGCACTCATTGTTTTTAAAGTACGTAGAGATCATCAATTAAGCTGAAATTGCATATTAATGGGTCTCCAAAGAATACAACATATAGTTGACGTTTTTTGGTACTCAGTAGGCGGTTTGCTAGTTAATGGACGAGGCGTCCTCCATTGCGTTGCACCATTACGACAGGTCCAGGGCCATCCATGATTTTGTTGTGCTCTTCTGCCATAGTGAAATAGGATTATTGTATTTTAGCGATTGTTTTATGATCGCTTGTTTAGTAACGTAAGTATTATTATCCGAAATGGGAATAGAGCGTCTGGGTCATCATGCGAAATTGGCAACCGATCCATTTACTATTTCTTTCTGTGTGTGTGTGTGTTTGTGGTGCTTATATATGCAATTATTTCAGGAGTTTTCCTCTGGAGGTTGATGTTATATCCCGTTCATGTCCCTCGGGGCGACTGCTCTCCGTGTCCCAAATGCTCATTTGCGTGCTTGCAGCTCCCTGGACCAGATTTTGGAGAGAGTTGTTGTGATTGAGAGAGAACCACTTGCGTAGCCTTATATCCGGCGCAGGATTCGATCAACGTGCACCACGTATTCGAAATTATACAAAAAACCTTCCGGCCCCCCCCCCCCCGAGCTAGAGAACACACTTGGAGTAATTCAAGAATTGTGACGACTTTAGAACGGCGCCGAAGCTTACTTCGTTCGAAAAACATTGATTTAGAAAACAAACGTAGCAGGGGACGTAGTAGTCCAGTAGATAGAGCGCTGGGCTTGATTGACCTGAGGGTTTGGGTTTGATTCCGTATGACGCCTATGGCCAGTCTCTGCTTCATACAAGCTGTGAATTTTCGAGCAACAGATCTTCCTGGAAACCACAGTCGGCAGGGAAAAGAACCGGCCCCCTATACAGACGTGAGTTTTAGGTGCCGTATTTGTAGGGCTTAGTATTATGTGAGCTCTACCATAACCTATCCATCCGACCTTCGGATTGATGACTGGTGTTTGTTTGGCTTGGTTTACCATGATGTGGATAGGTGTCCTGCTCATCTTCGACTTTACCTTGCAACGGCGCGATGCGACAATGACGAATGTTTTTATAACTTCCGGATACATATTCCGGATAAGTCCACGATGCTTTATTCAATCAACATGAATGGGCAAGGGCAATAAATGGGAATAAATGAATTTACAAAATCTTGTTGGCTCTCTTGGATTTTTTGTATCATCAGATGGTGCAAAGATTATACCATGCCAGATGATGCCTCGTTCTATAAGGCCTCGTTAAATCCAATCGTTATTTAATGTTAACTTTACGTGAGTAACGTGAAATTAGAGACAGAACCGATTTTAGTATGAACAAATAAGAATGCTAATTAGTAAATGTGAACAGCGTAACCGTAACAACATCGTCTTTCAGTTATTGAGCTGTGTAATGGTCGGTTTTGAACGTAACTAGCAGTCATAAATCTGAGCTTTGGCCTTAACCGAAAGTTAAGCTAACCTTCAATTTTACGAGACATTACAAAATCTGGTAATAGTCTTCAAGTGTGTAAATGACTGGGTAAAGTGGCAAATATCTAGAGTAAATAATATTTGGTTATCCTTTTGTCCTCGTTTCACTTCAAATTTCTAGGTGTCTTTAGGAATCCTTCCTCGCAAAAACTCGTTATTTGATTAAAGTGAAATTTACAATGAAACTGTCGCCCTAACGTTTTCTCACGTTCGGATCCATGGAAAACGTTGCCTTTGGAATGAGTAACCATTATTATTATTGATAGTAGTGATGTACCGGTCATAAATAGTTTTAGATGATCCATGATAACTATTTCATAATACCGTAATATTCAAAAAGTTGTTCTAAGTACATCACAAGCACGCACATTTCCTACCTCCCTTCATGCCGTCCAGTTTGTCTGCTCTCTTTCTCACTCTACCTTACTTAACCAACGCTCTCCTACATCGCAGTCTTTAGCTTTTCATTGCCAATCAATGTGCTCTGCATCAACCCTTCCTACTTTCTCCGGATATCTTCCAAAAACTACCTTGCTCACCTACCATACCCAGCACACCTTCGTTTGTCTGTCATTCAGTTACCATTTTAATTTCTCGATTCTTCTCCGTCTCTACATATATTAAACTCTCCAATCTACTCCTACCCTCTCGCCCCCAAGAGTTGAGGGAAATTAAAGATTTTAAATTTAACTTACCAATTTCATTCCATAAAAATATATACTCATATAAGACGCAAGGTTTAAGACGCTTCTATTTTGACTGTATATACGAGTAAATGTCGTGATTTTTCATATATTTTCATACATTGATATTAATACACTTTATTATTTTATTTAATAACCTTTCATTAAGTTTTTATTTTAATCTACCATCGTGTTTCTTCTTCTTACATTATTCATACATTCATTATTTATAACAATGTTTTACAAATCTAGCTCCTTCACGCTATACGTGATTAAATACGGCAATCAATTCAACTTCATGAGGATCCCATAGACGAGCAGTATATTCTAAATGAGGCCTAACCAGCGAAATATAGCATTTCCCTTTAATCTTTTCATCAAATTTACCCAATACTCTTCTAATAAATCCTAATTGGTTAGCTTGTCCACATATACTCTGTATATGTTGTACCCAAGAGAGGTCGTGAGCGAGACCAACGACTAAGTAGTTAATCGAGTCTGCACATTCAATTTCGGTGTTCCCGATGCAGAAGGCGTTCTGGAGGGAATTACTCTTTTTCCGAAATTTCATCACAACAAACTTTTTTAAGCTTAATTCTAATTTTCAAGTGTTACACCAGCGTTGTATAGCATTTAGGTCATCTGATGAAACTGCTGTGTCCTCAGGATTACGGATATCTCTGTAAACAACTGCATCGTCGGCATATAATTGTATTTTACTAGTGACTACGGAGTCAATGTCATTAACGTAAAGTAGGAATTAAAGAGGTCCAATAATACTTTCCTAGGGAACGCCTGAAGTGACTTCTACTGCATTTGGTCTAACTTTATTATTGGCTACTCTTTGAACCCGACCATTAAAAAAGGTCTTTTTCCAACTCATGATATTTTTATCTATTGGTGGTTTTATTGTCGCGGCGGACATAGGTGGGGAGGTCGGGTCGATAATGTATGAAGGCAACCTTCTTACTTTAAATACATTTATTGTCTAGAGACATATATCGAGAACACAATTACAATCAAGCCATGGAGAACAATTCACAACTAATCCATGGCGAACAACTTACAACTAAACCTGGTGGGCGACCACGGTATAAGTCGGGAGCGAGCCGATCAGTACCCCGTGGTCCCGTGCTCGGTCGTGATGGTCGCCGGCTGGTCGCACTGGGAACAAGTCCGAACCAATGCTCCTATCCGACGCAAGGCGCCGAACCCGGCTCCGTACTCGGTCGTGATGGTCACCGGCGGGTCGCACTGGGAGCACGTCCGAACCAACGACCCTTATGTCGCCAAGCACAGGACTCTCTATGACGCAAAGCACAAGACTCCCGGACCCTTAGGCATGAGACCCTTATATACCGTCTTGTCCAGTAGGGGACGTCGTTAATCTTCCTCAGGAATGACGTCTCCGCGAGCCACGCTTGGACCCTTGCTCTGCGGGGTTACCGAGGGTCAGGAACACGTGGCCCGCACTGGCAGGGTCATATCCGGTTCATGTCCTGTGCAGCATTTGGACACCCTCGGTGCAGGACGGTTGGTCACTCGGGGTTATGTCTTTGTAACTAATAGCTTGCAGCCGCGCGGAACTAAAGGCTTGCAGCCGCGCGGCCATGTCCTTGCGACATTATCCATAACTCATAGTTTTATCCATTCCATACATTTCTAGCTTTATTAGTAGTTAACTCTGAGATGCTTTGTCGAAGGTTTTCTCAAACTAGAAAAACCGCGTGCACTGAAATACCGTACTCCCGAAATAGGAATATCATGAACAAAAAGCGCAAGTTGTGTTCCGAGGGATCTACCTTTTCGGAAACCTTGATGATTTTTCATTGATAGCTCCTGATTATCGAGGCGTCTCACGATCGAACTAGCAACTATATGTTCCATGACCTTGCATGAAATGAATATGAGGGAAATAAGTCTGTTGTTTCTCAGTTCCTCCTTATCTTCGTTTTTAAAGATTGGTCTTATGTTAGCCGTTTTTCAATCACTGGGAGCCTTGTGATCTACTAGACTACTAGATCCCTGTGAACTACTACCTATTTTTAAAAGATGATTTCTAGATACGGTGCAGTTTCCGACGCTAATTCCCTAAATATACGAACAGGTATTTGATCGTGCCCGGAGGGTTTATTTACCTTAATATTTTCCTGCAAACGTTCTATTCCATTATATGGAATTTCAATTTTGGGTATCGGTTGACTGGCACGATTTCATAAGTTATCGGAGACATTCGGTGATACATTGCTGAAGGCGCTTTGAAAGAAGAAATTTAATAAGTAAGCCTTTTCCAAACTGCTGGTTACCCTATCGCTTTTATCGTGTTTGAATGAATTACCTGTTGACTTATTTCCCTGAACCTCTCTGATGTACGACCAAAATGTTTTCGGATTCTCTTTCAAGATTTCCGCTAATCTTTTCCTTTTGAATTCGCTTAACACTTTCCGAATTCCTTCTTGGCATTCGTCCTAGATATCTTGTAATCAAAAGTGATCTCTTTCTTATTGTCGCTAGAGATATCATCGCTAATATTTCTCATTTGGCGTGACATAGCCTTTGACGTCGCAATGCTTTTCTAACATCCTCGTTGTACCATCTAGGTTCCGTGTTATCTTTTGTAAATTTACTGGAAATGAACTTACCGACTGCTTTGCCCGTGATATCAAGGAAGTGATTCTACGTACCTTCAATATTTTGGTACTTGCTATCTTTCTTAAAATTTGCAAATCGACTCTGTAGCACGAATTTGGGGCCGTTATAGCCCCCTTCTTTAATAAAGTAAATTTTTCCTTTAGGCTTCTTATTTCTGACGCCATATAGGGAAAAGTTAGCATTTACTACCCTGTTTTCGCCAATTCCTTTTATAGTTTTTATTTTTAAGACTTTTTCGAGAATATTTTTTTTTAACATGTCAAGATGTTATTACCTCTGGTTGGTGACGTAACAGGTTGATGCAAAGGAGTTTAGCGCAAAGGAATTTAATTGTGACTCGCTATCTTTGTCTTTACCCCCGTTTCAAAACTATTCGTGCTGATATCAATAGATGGGACATTGAAATCTCCACTGATGATAACATCGCGATCGTTGTATTGGGATAAGAAACCTTTGATTTACTGATCTAATTATAGCATTGAATTATCTCATTCGTCCGGCGGTCAGTAAAATGCGCCCACATAAATTGTGGACTTAAAAATTGAGCACCAAGCGTTTTCCAAACCGTTACCTGGAATTACCTTAACCCTGATGACGCAGGAGTTTTCAACCGCAATAAAGACACCGCCCCCAATTCTATTTGCTCTGTCATTTCTTTAAACGGGAAAGGATTTTGGGAAAATTTCACCGTCGCCGATATCAGTGGATAACCAGCTTTCTGTGCCAATAATTATATCTGTGCTTTGAATAAGGAACATAAAACATTTCTCCGCCATCGCAGACATTTCTCTCCATCTTTTTCATGGTTGGTGTTTCCGGTCCGCCAGTGGCACGCCCCAACGGAAGCATTTCGGGAGGATACGAGCATCAGATTACCTTTCAGAAACATCTCGTAGAGCTCAGTTGTTGGTGAAATCGAAGCTTGCTGTCAATACAGTACGAAATCTGCCATCAACGCTCCCACAAGCAAATGAATTGAGATCTGGTCACAATTGGCAAATGTATGTTAATTCAAGCAAACTACGGAAAATTCCTTAACAGTAACTTTGATGGAGTCACTCTTTGGTGTGCACATAAACGTAAGGATTCACAGTTCAAAGATGATTCGTCTAGCCTGGGAATCGAACTCAGTCCTGGCGGATGGTGTTGTCACCGTGAAATATGTTCTCGCACATGAAATCGTATTTATAATTCCAATACATTATGGCTACAATGAAACAAAAGGAATAATTAAGGAATAAACCTCTGTTTTTGGGGCCTATAGCACCTTTCAGTGTTTTTCTAGTCTTAAAATTCTCAATTCACTCCTAAAAAGCTGCTGGTTTAAAGCAGGTTTTTAGTGATTTAGTTTAGTTTAGTGATCCTTACTTGATCAGCTATCATATTTTCATGTCCTAATGTGCACTTTAATTTATGTCAACACTCTATTCTCTTCAGTTTGATCCCATAACGGTTATATTTACTGGTCGAATTTAAAGAACAAACGAGAAAGTTAACATTGTTCTAGCACACACTGCTGCATACACGCGATTTCATTAAATTCAAATTTGCACTTGGGGAGAAGAGCAAATATAGATCTTTCGGGGGGGGGGGGGGGGGTAAAGTAAGGGTTTACTGGCGTCATAATTTCCTTCGAGAGAATAAGTTTCCAGAAGCTTCGAAGTAGTCCTCTGTGACGATCTCCATGAATTAAAGTTGACGTTATCTGCTAATAATAGAGTTTCAAATAATAATATATATTTTAGATTAACGGAGTAAAGAGAATTTGATGTTGATGTCGGAAATATGAAAATAGTATGCTGGTATTCGAGTATGACTTATGGATATGTGCCAATTTTTTGTGCAAGCTTAAAATAAATTCTGTCGCAAAGAATTCCCGCTTTTTAATCCACCACGAGCACTTCAGCGTGCCATATTTCTTCACATAAGTAAATAAGTGGCTGCACGGTGAACACCATTCATGAGGATCCGAATAATGGTGATGAAAATACTTAGAAATTATCAGTCTGCAAAACTAAAAGCTATAACGTACATGTATGAGGCAGGGGTTGACGGTTGAGGACAATTTTACATGTATAAAGGTTCATAAACTCCATCGGCGGCAGATGGGGAGGAAATATTGCCCAGAATTTTTCCGAGATGGGCTAAAAAGGAATATTCTCAGATCAAAGAGGCCTGGAGGCGATGGAGGTCAAGTCAGAAAAAGGAAGCAAGGAAATTTGAGTGAGATATGTGGGCAAAACCTTACATAATTGAGTCCTTTCGGCTGCATCGCAGTAGTGCTCTTTGTGCAGCCAAATCAATCATTCATGTAGACAGACATACATGATTAATTCGACCTGCCTTCATAATTCAGTCGCTATACCTTCAAACAAGTATGTTGATTGAAATAAAACATGTGAAAAAGTGAAGTTTGTAGCTGAAATTTATTCCTATGATATATATTTTTCCTATGGAGAGGGAATACGTCAATAACTCCTTAGAAAATCCAAGAGGCGGTTCAGACGTTCGTAGTAACGGAAAAGGTTGAATTTCTGTAACCCTCTTCTCTCACTAGACGGCTGTTTAATTTTCAGCTACATCACTAGTACAAGCGTTAATACTTCTACGTTTCATTTAATGGGCGATTGAAGCAAAAAAAACTTTGTTTCTGTGAAAAAAATTAGTTTCGTGTGGTGATTAAACTTCTATTCAAAAGGCTTAACACTGAAAGAGTTACCTGGTACGATAATATCCACGATATGGCTTTGAGTGATCGACGAATCAAAGTTTGTGAAATAGTTGAGGCCTTTGGCATATCACAAGGCGAACGATTCTCTGGGTGTGACAAAAATCTCGGCAAGATGGGTGCCGCGTTTTCTCCCTGTGGACAATAAACGCAAAGGTGTGGTCGATCTGTTGGCTGATTTTGCGCTTTTCCGTTCAATCCTGCCGAAGTTTCGTATTGATACGTGACTGTGTAAGAAACATGGATACACTATATCCATCCAGAGAGAAAGGAACAGTCGACACAGTGAATTTCTGAAGGCCAGCGATTTAGTTCCAAAGAAGGTGAAAACGGGCAATGGAAGTCAATGGGCACGATTTTTTGGATTCATCCACATCAATTACTTACAAGAAGGACGAAAGATAAATAGAGAGTATTGTGCGTCCTTACCGCACCGGCTGAAAGAAGAATTCAAGAAAAACGTCCTCATTTGGCTAAGGCAAAAACCTCTCATCCATTAATACGATGCACGAGTGGCACCTTCGCAGTTTCGATGACGAAAATCATGAAATTAGAGTTCGAATTGTTACATCATCAACAGTGTTCACTAAAGTTGGTCCTCAAGGACTTTTTAAGTTTACAATATTAAAAAATTCGCTCTGTGAAAAACATTTCACATCAATCGAGGAGGTCATCGCCAGCATAAATGCCTATTTTGAGGACCTTCCTAAATCCTACTTTTTGAATGGCTTAAAACAGTTGGAGAATTGCTTGGAAAATCGTATCGAGGTAAAAGAGCAGACATGCCAACTCTCCCGATTTAAGCGGGAGACTCCAGATTTTTCCTTCTTACGTTCTTGATGAACTGTTCAAATTGTGTACTTAGCTTAACATGTTAATAAAGTGTGACATTCATTAAAAATTGGCAAAGTGTCATAAAGGGATTAAGGTGCCATGCAAATATTGTGGTAATTAAAAGTGATTACTTCGTGATACACTTCTAAAAATCTCCCGATTTTTCATTTTTGAAAGTTGGCATGTCCTCCCGATTTTTCATTTTTGAAAGTTGGCATGTCTGTAAAAGAGACTTATATGGAAAAATAAAAAAAATCAACCCAAAATAATTTGTTTTTCAATTTATTCAAAAGGACATGTTAAACGACCCACCTATTTCAGAGG